>VBSM01001118.1:1704977-1726310 GCA_008086735.1 Cheirogaleus medius
CAATGTCCCTGTTCTTGTGCCAATAAAAAGCTGTTTTAATTACTATAGCCCTGTTTGTCTTCTTATAGGATTGTTGAATCCTTGAGGATCTTTCTCTCTTTTGTCCCTAGTAATGTGTCCAGTGCCTGACACATTACTAGATACTAAATAAAAACTTATGACAAAACCACAAAATTAATGCATGGATGATATTATTCATTTAACTATGAAAAGATTAAGGAGAAGATAAAACTAATGAAGTTTGTGTATATAAAAGTCTTTGTAAAAAGACCTGATACGCTGTTTCAATTTCTTTGAGGATAGAATGAGAAATAGGCCAAAATGCGCAACTTCATAGACTATACATTAGAAAAACTTTCTTGCCAATAATATTATTAAGCTATATCAATAAAGAGATCATTTAAAAAGGTATGAACTTGCCTTTGTATCATGAATGGTATAGGGATTTGTTTCCTGTACATTGAGGATTTAAGCCAAATCACTTCATGATGTGCATTTCTGCACTTTGAAGCCAGGACAAACTTGATGGAAGCAGGTAGAATAATATGGTCCCAGGGTGAACCAAACTGGGAAACAAAGTACTTACCTAAGGCTGTTCTAGCATAACCAGGGTCTTAGATGGAAAAATGGGGCTAAGCATCTTGACCAATACAAAGAGCAAAGGAAAGGCAGTAACAGAATGAAAAGCTGCAAGGCTGTACCTGAAAAGAACAAAGGCAGATGGAAACTGGCACACAGATTTGGTCTCTTACTTTTAATAGATTTGTTACTATGTCTTTAAGTGACTTCCATTCCACTTTTAAACACTTTTTATATGTTTAGAAATAAAAAATTTAATATACTTCTTCTTCATGTTAAAAGTCATCATTAAGCTGTAAATATATGTCACTCAGGAATAAAGATGTAGAAATTTTAAACATTTATAGACTAACATAAAAATTCAGCCAGCAGTATTCTAACCTTATAATTTATAAATTTAATTTAACCTTATGATTTATAATTATAAAATAATAGAGTATGGTAGTACCATCTTAATTTAAAAGATAAATTCTTCAAAAGAATAGTTCATCTCATTGGACTTGCATAACTTCACAGGAAAACTATGCAAAGGACTAATAGCAGTTGTCTATCATAGAATTGAAGTAGTGAAAGAATTTCATTAAATTTTATAGAAAGTGAGTCACAAATTTTATTCCATGCTTTTTCACTTAAAATCATTGAAAAATCAGAAATTAAGATTAACAGATTTTTTAATTCTGCTCTAATTTTAAACTATCCTTAAAGAGAAAATTTTACCCCCTTTCTATCGCCTTTAATCCTTTTGTCTCTCATATTACTTATTCTTGCCTCAACTAAGTTGCAGCAATATCTTTGATACATATTTTTTAAGGCTGATGACAACACTTATGACCTCCCAAAGCTGCTCCCTTGGTGACCACTAATGGTTTATCTAGTGTCAAACAAGATCTTTGTGTTCTTGATTTTAGATAAATTTGCAGCCCACTGCTTCACCAGTCATGATGTCAGTTGTTTACATTTCAGCAAAATGTTTGCCGTAACTTTCAAATACAGGGGAACTGTAGACAGACGGTGTTTATCATGTTGTAGAGACTGTCAGAAATGGTGGGCCTCAACATAACTGAGTCAAGCCCAGTGTTTACATTCTAATCTACAAACTGTCAGGCCTGCTCAGCTATAGACCGATTGCAGCATGAGAGGATGAATAGCACAGAATTGTTATATTAGTGGCTATATATTGCTCTGCATTAGTCTTTTCCCTGTTTTACAGTGATGATGGCTAAAGAATGAGAAGAGGCCATTCCAGTAGTAGAAGTAGTAACTTTACTATTTTGGTTAATAACCCTGTTCCAAAAGTGAAATGTAAAAACTCTCATGTTTTTTGTGGTGATATTCTTTCCTATCATCTTCTAACAAAGTTAGGTCTGAAAAATGTCTTGGCAGCTTGCCAGAGGAGGAGTTCTTAGAGAGCAGGAGTGGCTCTTTACTTGCACAGTGATCATGTCAACTGCTACAGCAAGTTAAAGACTGTTTCTCAGTCTCAGGCGTTTGCTCAATTATCTAATGAGCAAGGGTGAGAAAAATATTTAAACTAATATAATAATACTTAGGGTATGTCCATAGATCATATTATATATGTACAGTCACGCATTGCTTAATAATGGAAATATGTCCTGAGAAATGTGTCTTTAGGCTGTTTTGTCCTTGTGCAAACATCAGAGTGAATTTACGTAGACCTAGATGGTATAACCTACTACACACCTAGGCTATATGGTATAGCCTATTGTTCCTAGGCTATAAACCTGTATGTCCTGTTACTATATTGAATACTATAGGTAATTGTAACACAATGGTAAGTATTAGTGTATCTAAACATCTCTAAACATTGAAAACGTATATGGTAAAAATACAGTATCATAATCTTATAGGACCACCATTGTATATGCAGTCAGTTATAGGCTGAAATGTCATTATGCAGCACATGACTGTATATAAATATTGATACATAAATTTTGTTTATTTTTATTTTTATTTATTTATTTATTTTGAGACAGAGTCTGACTCTGTTGCCCTGGCTACAGTGCGGTGGTGTCAGCCTAGCTCACAGCAACCTCAAACTCCTGGGCTCAAGCAATCCTACTGCCTCAGCCTCCCGAGTAGCTAGGACTATAGGCGTGCACTACCACATCTGGCTAATTTTTACTATTATTTAGTAGAGACAGGGTCTCACTGTTGCTCAGGCTGGTCTCAAACTCCTGAGCTCAAGGAATCTTCCTGCCTCAGCCTCCCAGAATGCTAGGATTACAGGCGTGAGCCACCGTGCCCGGACAATATAATCGAATTTTTAACAGCACACTTCCTTTCTGACTGCCTGTGTGCCCTTTCCTCCTCTGAAACACCCACTCCCAAAGCCAACCCCTACTTAGTCTTCAAAACCAATCTCAGTAATCTCTACCTGTAGGAACCCTTCCCCAAGTTCACTGTTTAACATTCTTGCCCAGCTATATCATAGCTGTATAATGTAATTTGTCATTTCTACTGCATAATATAATTACTGATTTTCTTGTTTGTTTCGTCTACTAAATTACAAGTTTTTAAAAGGTAGGGACTGTTTTATTTAACCTTGTCTCACTAGTGCCAAACAAAGTGTTTTGTATATAGTAGGGCTAACTAAATGAATAATTTAGGACATCATTCTTCTGCTGTAGAACTCTAGCATTTATGGCCCACCCTCGCTTGTTCTTTCATTCCCACCTCCTGACAGCATCATCACCTGCTGATCAAAGCAGCAGCATCTACATTGTGCCTATACTATCCATCCTTTCTATGTTTCTTTGTGATGTTACTTCTTTAATAGGCCCCCATTTTTTCTACTTATCTGTATATGCTCTTTTCAAGACCATATTTAAGATGCATTTTCTTCAGAAAATCTATGATTAATTTAATCCTTAATCCTATAGAGACTGTGGTAAGTGGTATGGGTCCTCAGAATACTTTATGAAAAAGTGAAGGAGTGATAGAAAAATTGACAAATGAAAAGTCAGCATTAGCTTACAGACTTGAAAGAGAAAAAATATGGTAAAGAGGAAAGTAAGTGGTGGGAAAAATCATCTTACAATGCTTGAATATTAGCCATATATTTCATCTTACTGTCCATACAGACATCTCTGTGATGAGGGAGACCATGGCCACAGAAATGATAAGTCTCAGCGTCCTGTCCCAGATGTGCCATTCCCAGATGTGTACTCTGGGGAATGACAAAGCTGTCAGCCTCACTTTCATTACCTCTGAAGCAGTAGTTCTGAAGGTTCTTCCAGCTCTCTGATTTGGGACCCTTACAGATAGGTGAGAGTAGCAAAACTGATTTATTGGTGGAACTATCTGGGAGGCTGATTTAAACTTAATTAGTGTGTTTTTTTGTGGTGGTCTCTGGAATCACACTGTGGAAACTCCTTCCCTGATGAAAGAGCTGTACAGTCATGGCAAATGGGGAGTTTTAACTTACTATTTTACTAAAGAAGAGAAAGAAGCATTGAGGATTTGAAGCAGTGCTTACATCATTCAAGCAGAATTTAATGGGTTTTCTTCTCCCTTTGATTACCTTAAAGCACAATTATAGAAAAGTAGACTATGGGTTAAAAAGTTTTCATCAAAAAAAAAAAAAAGTTTTCATCAAGCAGAATCAGAAGTTGGTAGAATCTCAGAGTAGATGCTCCAATTCTCCCACCCCATAATATTAATAATAATAATGCTTATATTTGCAGAATTTATCATAGTTTCCAAAGAATCTTTTTTACCTCATTTCTCATATGAGCAGGTCCTCTTAGAAAAGTTAGATGAAGCTCATGGGCCAATAAGAGTTGGGATGAGGACAAAGAAACCAACAGTACCTCTTAGGGGGTGGGAGAGACCTTATATCCTGATCTGTTCCATCAGTGAGAAAACATGTATTGTTGGTGGAGGAGAATTTTGATGATCTGTGCTTCTTTGCTGTGCCCTGATACCAAAGGGACAAGGAATCTGCTGAATGAAAGAACATGGACACAACCCAGTCATTCAGCTTATTAGCTTTACTAGATATTGGTATATAGACCACTAGCTCTTCTATGGGATGCTGAAGGCTACCTTTACTCAGAGGCAGAGGACACTGGGAAATAAATGAAAACATCTCTGAGCAATTTCATTAATTAGGTGTAGGATAATAATCGTAGGGTGCCATTCTAAGTTTTTAAGATGATATTAACACATTTAATCTTCACACCATCCATGTTGCTTTTATTATCCCCATTTTAAAAATGAGGAAACTGAGGTACTTGTCCAAGGTCCCACAGCAAATAAGTGGTGAACTATGATTTGAAAACAGATAGCTTTTCACCGGAGTCCATAGATAATTACTATGATTTATTGACTAAAGCAAATTGGTATTTTATCTCGCTGCCTCCAGCTTGAGCATGCATCTGGATGTGACTGTCCCCAGTTTCCTCATCAGAGAGTGCTGGAACTGTCTTCCCACATTCTCTTGAGCCACAATTATAAGAGTCATGATTCAGTCTCAGATATATTTTTGTAGGGAGTGTTATTCCAGAGCAGTAAGGAAAACAAGCATCTCTTCCCAAGTGGTTTGATCTTACAGTTTCCTCTACCAACTTCAGTAGATTTTTCTAGCAGGTTTTATTCCAGGATCTATATTCCCTCAACTTTTGCTAATATATTCATGAGAAGTATCAGTATTCTTGGAGGTTAACTTATTTATAATTATTTTTTTCTGAGATTTACAAACAATTCAATTAAATAATTCCTTTTATCTATATAGTCCAAAACTGATTTTTAATCTCTTGTGGTTTGGATTAAAAAATATATATATATATGTGTGTATATATATATTTTGTGTATATATATATATACACACTTAACATTAAAGTTCTTTGACTATAACAAATATGTCTTCTGGATTTTTTTTTCTATCTCTATATACCTCCCTTCCTCTGTCACTCCCTTTCTTCCCTTCTTTTCCCTTTTCCTTCCCCAGCACTGTAAATTGTTCTGTGGTACTGTACATAATTAATATATGATGGTGGTGATTTCCAGAGACGGAACCCATTCCCAGGAATCTGGTACCATGTGCAGATGCACACTCATCAAATTCAGTTGTCTGGGAAAACCATAGGAAGTACACGACCCTCCTAAGTATCACCACATGGGGGTTCATACATTTGCCACAGTGTCTTTGGAACAGATACTCAGGACAGTGGAAGCCAGGACATGATGCCTTTAAATTTCTCTCATTCTCAGATCACATTTAGATAATTTGAGCTTGAAAAGTTCAGAATGTGAGTTAAAAGGTGACAAAGCCCACTGCTCTTTCAAAAGTATACAGTGACCAAAAAGTAAATTGGAATGCCTGAGAGCAGGATTTGTTTGCTCATTGAAAACCAAAGAATCACATGGTCATTAAAACATAAAGATAAGTTATAGCATGTAGATAATTTAGTTGATGGATGAAGACTTTATTGTGATGTATCCTTCCTGTTACTTTGGAAGGATATTTCATCTCTCCACTAAAAGGCCTAACAATCTTTATTATGCAACATGTTCTTATTAGAACATGTTCCTGCATTCCTGAAAACCATGTTCAAAACAGATTCTTAGGAAGTAGATCATTCTTTCAGCAATATGAACGAATGTCTAAACTATGTGTCAGACCCTACTCACAAGACACTTCAGTCTAATAGCTGAATTTAGACAAGAGGCAGTTAAAACACAATATAATAAACTGTGTAATAACAGGTCATCTTCTGTTCTTGCTACTTTCAGTCTGCTCTCTGGACAACACCCAGGGTGATCCATAGTCACATCACATTACTTCCCCACTCACAACTCTCTAATGTCTCCTTAATATATTTGGAGTAAAAACTGAAGTACTTGCCATGGTCTAGAATGCTCAAGGTTTGCACCACTCTTTACATCTCTGACTTCATCCTCACTACTTTTTTCCTCATTCTCTCTGCTCCAGCCTCATGGGCCTTGTTATTCCTCAAATATGTCAGCACTCTTCTGCCTTAGGACCTTTGCACTTAACTCTTCTCTCCACCCGAAAACTGTTCCTCCAGATAGCTGCATGGCTTATTCCTTACTTCCTTCAGGTCTTTACTCAAATGTCATCTTCCCAGGAGGCCTTCTCTTATTACCCTGTTTAAAATTGCAACTCTTTCTGCCTCCACAGCCCAAAGACCCTCTTCTCTATTTTATTTTTCTCTGTAGTCCTTATCACTATCTAACACACTCATTTATATTGTTACTGACTTTTTACCCCAACTAGAATATAACTTTCACAGAAGTAGGGACTTTTGTCTGTGCTTGGTAAGTATTTGTTGAATTAATCAATGAATAAAAGTTAAATGCAAGGTGCTATGAGAGCACATAATCCAGTAATAAATATCAAAAAAGACTTTTAAGTTACAGTGAAGCTAAAATTTGGCTGATACAAGTAGGAAGTTTTTAGCAGAGTATTTCAGGCAGAGAGAACAGCACTTGAAAAGCCCCAGAGAAGCACAGAAGAAAGTGTGATACTTTAATTGTTCATAATGGCTGGAGCATAGCAAGCATGGGGAGTAGGAAGCAGTGAGACTGGAGAGATAACCAGGGACCTGAGAATGAAGGGTCAGATAAAGACAGTGGAAATCCAGTGAAGGATTTCAAGGAATAAATGAAGTGATAAGTTTGCATTTTGGAAAGATCTTTCAGGCTGCACTGTGGTGAGCAAACTGGAGAGCAAGCCTACAGCAGAAAGGCTCTAAGGAGCTATCTTGAATATTTAAGCAAAATGGTGGCAGCCTGAAGCAAGCTGACCGTGGTAGGGATGAGAAATATATGCATTTGAAAAGTATTTAGGAGACAGAATCAATTTTGGCTATTTGGAGTAAAGGGAAAGGAAGACGCTAAACATGGAGTACGGATGGTGGTGCCCTTCAGGATCAGGTTTATAAGACAGAAAAACAACAAATTCTGCTTTAGACATGATGTGCTTGTGGAACACAAATGGTGCTGAGATACTGAGTACAAAGTTATTTATAAAAGTGTGGGGTTTAGAAGAGGAGCTTGGGCTGGAGATATAGATTTGGGATCATCAGTTTAGATATTGTAAAGGAAACAGTAGAAATGGATGATAATCTGTACAGTGAAGAAAATAAGACAAAGGAGGAAAAACATGAAAAATATTATTTAAGTCAGAGACTGGCAAACTGTGGCTTGTGTGGACTAACACAGTGCTAAATGCCCCATACACAGACATGTTCACAGCCTAAAGTCAGAGCTTGGGTATTTTCCATTCATGAAAGGAAGTTGAGCAAAACTGGCTGCTCTTTACCACAGCTTATAGGAAGCGTCAAGCCTAGGGAAGAAAAGAGCGCACAGCTTCACAACCAAGAATTGAACCAAGCCACCTGCTGGCTCTGTAACTAAATGTGTAGGGTCTCCAGCACCACTGCTGGAGTTCCATCCACTGAATTGCCATTTATGTGACCTGGAGCCCTGGCTGCCCAGGGAAGGCAACTATGAAGCTGTTGGTGAGTATAGGAAGAGAAAATACATTCATAACAAAAAACCTCTCACTCAAAATGTGCCTGCAAACCAAAATTATAAACATGAAGAAATCAAATGTTAAGAAGGATAGCCATGAATTTATTTTCAGAACTGGAATAAGAATTTAATACAGATGGAATTAATTTTAAAGAACTATCTGAAAAAAATTTGTAAAGAAATATATTTAATATGCTCAAAGAGATAAATGAAAGCATCCATTTAAAAACAATAGGAAAGTATGAAAAATAGGCAGAAATGAAATCATAGGTAATATGAAAAAGAACTTAAATATAGGAAATAATTTAGTTTTTGAAATTAAAAATAAACTCAACAGGATAAAATCTAGACTAGAAGTCGACAGAATTAATAGCTTGGGAGATAGTAGTAAGGAATACATCTAAAACATAGTAGAATAACACATAAAAAGTGTGACAGAATGGGTTAAGAGTACTAGAGTGTAGACTGTGGGGCACAATAGATTTTAATGCTTATGTGGAGTTCCAGAAGGAGAGAATGGAGAGAAAAGTGGAGTTAGCAATATTCAACATGTAACACCTAAGAATGTCCAGAAATTGAAGAAAGACATGAATTCACATGATGGTGAAACTGCAGAAAATCAAAGATAAGAAGAAAATATTTCAAACTACTAGAGACAGGTTATCTAA
The DNA here is from genome assembly GCA_008086735.1 of Cheirogaleus medius. Classification (NCBI taxonomy): domain Eukaryota; kingdom Metazoa; phylum Chordata; class Mammalia; order Primates; family Cheirogaleidae; genus Cheirogaleus; species Cheirogaleus medius. The sequence goes on from VBSM01001118.1 coordinate 1,713,743, forward strand.
AAAGTACAGTTAGACCGATAGCAAACTTCTCAGCGATAAGAAGTACCAAAAAACAATACAGCGATAGATTCAGCGTGCATAACTATTTAGAATTTTATGCCCAGTAAAACATGATTCAAGAGTGAAGACAAACCCTGTCTCTACAAAAAGTTTAAAAATTACCTGAGTGTAGTGGCACACACCTGTCATCCCAGCTACTCAGGAAGCTGAGGCAGGAGAATAGCTTGAGCCCAGGAGTTTAAAGATGCAGTGTGCTATGATGAAGCAAACTGCACTCTAGCCTGGGCAATGGAGCGAGACTCTGTCTCAAAAAAAAAAAAAAAAAAAAAAAAAAAAAAAAAAAAAAAAAAAAAAAAAATAGAGTGACGATAAATGAAGACATTTTCAGACATTCAAAGACAAAGAAATCAAAGTACCACAGGCTCTCACTAAAAGAGCAATTAAAAGACAAACTTCAGCAAGAAGATTCAGAGGGAAGGCATGAAATATGTAAAAATGGTAAGCCTAGAAGTTATAAAAATATAGCATTATATTAACCATTGACAATGTTTAAAAAGAACGACTTTCTTGTTTATTAAAAAAAATGGAAGAAAAATTAACCCTTTAGTCCACAGTAAGATAGAAGGATGGTATGTAATTGAGAGTTAAAGTATGCTAATGGCCTTATGACAGACATGGTAAGATAAGAGTTTTGGAGAGTGAAGAGTTTTAATAGGTTACTGTTCCTATGACTCAAAATTTCTACACAGGAATAATTTCATAATTATAAATTTGTATTTTAGACCAAGGATTCAAAATCACGTAAATCATATATGAAGCCAATGATATCATAAAGGCAAAGAAAAAATCACTTGATCTACTCTTGAAAACCATTAACAGGGTAAAATTTTAATAGTGGCTAATTAAAATAGGCACCCAGGCACAGAATGCCTGTATTTTTTAAGTACACATGTAGAAAATATAACTTTAACCAAAAAATAAATTCTACCTAACAGTCATATATTAGGTTAGTCAATATGGTCAGTAATTTTGTTTAATTTTTGACAATTTAAGGAGCCTATGATGGATTATTTGAACAGTCCAAGTCACTTAGGTCTTACTTCTATGTAAGCTTATATTTAGTTAGCATTGATATTTATTCCTGAGATCTTTCAAAATCAGCTTGCAATTCTTGTTTAATTTCATAGACACACCCTTATGTATTGGTAAGTCTTTACATGAATGGTTAAAAAAAATCTCCAGAAATTGTAACAGCTGTCTTAAATATCCCCGAAAGCACAGAATGAACCTTTCTAAGCAGAATTTGGGACTGTCCTCATTTTCTATTTTTGAGTACCATAAAAATACAGAGGCAAAAGTAACTGTAAAATGTAAATAATAAGTGAATAATAGTTTTAAATAGTCACTTAGATATATGTTGATCTTGTTTCTAGTGAAATCATCCATAAATGCCTAGTAATACAAATGAAACTGTCTTCCTGGGAGTAATGATCTTACTATTCCATGAACTCTAAAACACTTTGTACCTCTCTTCAGAAAAATATGAAATTTTACCTTAGCTTATAGGCACTTATCACTTTTATCTCCTCTTCCAGACACTAGTCTTATCAACGGCTCGTACTATGGTTCTCTGTCCTCCACAGAGTAGACTAGCACCATATGCACACAACAGACAAATGTTACATGACTAGCTGACACATATATCTGAGTTCTTGTTTTTACTATGACAGCAAAGCATTTTATAGTGTGTTACTGCATGTTTTGCAAAGCTATGAAACTTTTGAATTTGCTGGTAAAGTATTTGAGTAATTGGGCCATTAAGACAAGGAAGATTTGTGTAAAGCTGATTGTGTTGATGTTTTGAAGGAACTTCAAACTGTAGTTTAACACAAAAGAGTCTTATTTTGGTACTGACAGTCATTTCAGTCTTATGAGAGTCAGGAATTGATTGTTTATGTGAAGAAGCTAAGATGGGAAAGGTTAAGTGAATTCACCGAGGTTACACACAACAATTGGGATTTTTGATAGTTGATTTGTGCACCTCTTTTTTTTTTTTTTACTAAGACACTGAAGAGGAAAGTATCTCATCCTCTCTAGCATACATAACAACATGCTGCAATAGTTATTTTTAAAATATAAAACATATATTTTCTTTAAAAAAATATACAGTAATTACTCCTCTTCTGTGCTCTCAGAGCACTCTGCTCCTCTTTTACAGGATCTACCATGGAATTATTTTTAGTTGTTTAACTGTTTTCCTCATACAGATTTACCTCATTATCTGGCATTGAGTGGATGCCCAATGTCCAAACCTAAAATCAGGGACTTCTGTCTGATTACAAGTTTTCCTCATTTTTGTGCAAATATATATTTCTGATCTGTTACTTAAGACTTTATAACTTCAATTAGGTTAACCGAGTGTGAATCCTTTTGTAAAGTGAAAAATATTTTTATAAAATAGTGTTCTTCTAATTTGAATTTTATGTATCATGTTTGCTCAGAACAGTGTGCCACTTTTATTAAAGACATTAATACTGCATGAGAGTTAAGGTAGCCAATCTTTTGGAGTTGTGGGAGGAATATGTAGGAAACCAGTATTTCAATAAGTTGTGTTTTTTAATTATACTATTTTGTAAACATTTTAACAGCTTTATTTAAATGTAATTTTACACCATACAACTCACCCATTTAAATTGTACAATTCAGTAGCTTTTAGTACATTCATAGAGTCATGCAACCATCACTACAATCAATTTTAGAACATTTCTTTACCCCAAAAAGAAATTTCACACCCCTTAGTTGTCATTCCCCTTTTACTCTCATCCCCACAGCATTTTGTTAACATTTACACTTATGGTTGAAATACTTCCTAACCTGTCTTAGTATAAAAAAATCTTAAGTTTGCATTGTGCACATGCATGCATATGTGTGTGTTTTAACCATCTGTTTCTCTGTACAATCCATATTTTGACATCTTGCTATAAACTATATGTACAGACAAGCTCCAGAATTAGTCATTTCAATATTATCATTTTACTCTTTTTTTTTTTTTTTTTTTTGAGACAGAGTCGAGACACTGTGTTACCCTGGATAGAGTGCAATGGCATCATCCTAGCTCACTACAATCTCAAACTCTTGGGCTAAAGCAATCCTCCTGCCTCAGCCTCCCAAGTAGCTGGGACTACAGGCATGCAATGACCACCTGGCTCATTTTTCTATTTTTAGTAGAGACGTGGTCTCACTGTTGCTCAGGCTGGTCTCGAGCTCCTGGCCTCAAGGGATCCTCCTGCCTTGGCCTCCCAGAGTTCTAGGATTACAGGCGTGAGCCACCATGCCAGACCTTACTCTTTTTTTCCTCAAAACTTAAAAATTAGTATATTGCTTGAAGAGGAACCATTGCTTTATTGACAATCTTGTAACTCACTTGCTACCAGTTAATCAGTTATTATACAGTGATTAATGAGTATCTCTCCACCAAATTCAAATTGGAATAAATCATACTGGGTGAATCTCTCTTTCTCTTATAATTTGGATTAGATGTACTCAGTTCTTCTTGGTATCAATTGTTCTTTTTCATAAATTTTTAAAATAGTTTTATTTCAGCATATTACAGGAATACAAATGTTTAAGTTACGTATATTGCCTTTGCCCCACTCGAGTCAGAGCTTCAAGCGTGTCCATCCCCCCGATGGTGCGCATCGCACCCATTTGGTGTACCCATCTCCTCCTGCTCCCTCCCATCTGCCCAACACCTGATGAATGTTTTTACTATATATGCAATTAAGTGTTGATCAGTTAATACCAATTTGATGGTGAGTACATGTGGTGATTGTTTTCCATTCTTGTGATACTTAGTAGAATGGGCTCCAGCTCTATCCAAGATAATACAAGAGATGCTATATCACCTTGTTTTTTGTGGCTGAATAGAACTCCATGGTATACATATACCACATTTTGTTAATCGACTCATGTATTGATGGGCACTTGGGTTGTTTCCACATCTTTGCAATTATGAATTGCGCTGCTATAAACACTCGAGTACAGATGTCTTTTTCATAGAATGTCTTTTGTTCTTTTGGGTAGATGCCCAGTAATGGGATTGCTAGATCAAATGGTAGATCTACTTGTATCACTTTAAGGTATCTCCATATTGCTTTCCACAGAGGTTGAACTAGTTTGCAGTCCCACCAGCAATGTAAGAGTGTTCCTATCTCCTGCATCCACGCCAACATTTATTGTTTTGGGACTTTTAGATAAAAGCCATTCTCACTGGAGTTAAGTGAAATCTCATTGTGGTTTCGGTTTGCATTTCCCTGATGATTAGAGATGTTGGGCATTTTTTCATTTGTTTTTTGGCCTGTCTTCTTTTGGAAAGTTTCTATTCATGTCCTTTGCCCACTTTTTGATAGGATTGTTTGATTTTTTTCTTGCTGATTTTCCTGAGTTCTATATAGATTCTAGTTATCAGCCCTTTATCAGATGTGTAACGTGGGAATATTTTCTCCCATTCTGTAGGTTATCTGTTTGCTCTCATTACAGTTTCCTTGGCTGTGCAGAAGCTTTTTAATTTGATCAGGTCCCTTTATTTATTTTTGTTGTTGCTGTGATTGCCTTTGGGGTCTTCTTCATAAATTCTTTGCCTAGGCCAGTGTCTATAAGGGTTTTTCCAACATTTTCTTCTAGAATTCTTATAATTTCACGCCTTAGGTTTAAATCTGTTATCCATCATGAGTTGATTTTTGTGAGAGGTGAAAGGTGCAGGTCCTGTTTCAGTCTTTTACATGTGGCTATCCAATTTTCCCAGTACCATTTATTGAATAAGGATTCTTTCCCGCAGTGTATGTTTTTGTCTGCTTTGTCAAAGATCAGATGGCTATATAAGGATGGTTTTATATCTGAGTTATCAGTTCTATTCCACTGGTGTATGTCTCTGTTCTTGTGCTATTACCATGCTGGTTTAGTTACTGTAGCCTTGTAGTATAGCTTAAAATCTGGTAAATTGATGCCTCCCAATTTGTTCTTTTTGCTTAAGATTGCTTTTGCTATACGAAGTCTTCTCTGATTCCATAATAAGTATAGATTTATTTTTTCTAGATCTGTGAAAAATGATATTGGTATTTTCATAGGGATTGCATTGAACCTGTAGATCACTTTGGGTAGTATAGAAATTTTAACAGTGTTGATTCTCCCAACCCATGAGATGGTATGGTTTTCCACCTGTTTACGTCCTCTGCTGTTTCCTTCCTCAGTGTTTCATAGTTCTCCCTGTAGAGGTCTTTTACCTCCTTAGTTAAATATATTCCTAGATATTTTATTTTCTTTGTTGCTATCATGAAGGGTATTGAGCCTTTGATTTGGTTCTCAGTTTGACTGTTGTTGGCGTATAGGAATGCTACTGATTTCTGTACATTGATTTTGTGACCTGAGACTTTCCTGAATTTGTTTATCAATTCCAGTAGTCTCATGACAGAATCTTTGCGGTTTTCTAGATATAAGATCATATCGTCAGCAAAGAGCGATAGTTTGACTGACCTCTTCTGCCCCCACCCTCCAGCACTCCCAGGTGCTGCTTCCCTGGTGACTCTAGGAGAGCAGGGCAAATCCCAAGGTGGAGAGACATCAATCCAGTTTGGGCACCCCATGGGTGACTTGAGACCAGCACTCCTCTCCCTGGCAGGGTCAGGATTGATCTCCAGGGCCCAGGGGACAGGCCTGCAGACCAGATCCCATACACCCTGGTCTCGATTGCATTGCCCCGGGGCACAGTAGGGATATTTGTGAACTACTGTGGTGTGTGTGCCTTTGGGGGCAGATCAGCAGCTTGAGGGGCAACCTTCCTCCCAGGGGAGGGCCGTGGGCACAGCCCAGTCTGCGATCCTGGGCAGGGAACCTCCCGGCCCGCATCACAGCCAGGGGAGACCCGCTGGCATGAGGTCCTGCCTGTTGGCAGAGGCCGGGGAGAAATTGTGGAATAGGGGAAGGTGGAAAGGAGTGGCCTGCTCCAGACTGCAAATCTCAAACAGCCCCACCCCCACATGCAGACTTTTTGACTAAGTGGGACCATTTCAGCCCCTCCCTGGCAGCTTTGCCCAGAAGCAGAGAGCAGACCTTTGACCCCTGCTAACAGCATTTGTGAAGCTTCAGGGCAGGCTCACCCAACCCAGCTCCACCCAGACTCACTCCCCCACCTGCCTCCACTGAAGTGGAGAATAAGGACACACCTGGAAGTCCCAGGGCCCCACCTACCACGTAAGGCACTAGAGTGCCTCTCCAGAAGAACAAGAGCTGGTTACAGGACCCAAAAAACAACTCTGCAGCCTGCTCCTCCCAGCAAGCACCACCTACTAACAGGGAGGTCTTTCTGCACACCCTTTTACTACATCTCACCCATAAATTTAAGATAGTTATAAGTAAAGTTAGTCACAGTGCATTTGAGATTTTTTAGAATAGAAAACCCCATGTAAATGACAAGTAATCTAATAAATACATTCTGTTTTGATGAATAAATATGTCAAATAAATCACTTGTCAGAAACACATATGATTTTTTATGTGTATAATTTACACTAAATTCTTTTTGGCACAAAGCATTCTCTGAATTAAATCCTTAGTATACAAGCAGTAAAATGTATAATGTGCTTGTGAATAATACAGTAACAGCCTTATAGTCAAGATAAATGATAAACAAATTGGTAACCTAGTGTCTGGGGACGCAGTGCAGTTAGACTACTGAGTCCATTTTATAGAAGATTTTATAGACTTGTCTACTACTTTCATGTCAAGTGTCATAGAAACAAGTTTAGATTTCTTATCTAATTCAAATGGGGACTTAGATAAATCTGTGATGAGTCTATACAGCTTCTCTGAGATAGTCTTCGTATACTCTTTGTGTAACCTCTGTATATCCTTGTATACACTTCGTGTAATGTGTATTATTTATGAGTTTTTGTGATACCTAATTGTAACATCCAGGGCAAATGGATTACTGAAGTACTGCTATCAAGGGCTAATTCTTCGTATCATTTTAATTTATTAACTGATGAAAATTACTTTTTATGATTTCATTAACTTGAAATAAGTTTTAGTTTAGAAGTCTTTTCTGATAAAGCATTCAAATTAAGGAATTCAGTAGTATTTTATTATCTTACTTTCACTGAGTTTATAATCCTTATATATTCATGAATAGAAACTAATTATACCAGACCAGAATGCTAGATAGTAAACTCCATGATGGTATGGACATGTCTGTTTTATCTGTCCCCAGCACCTACCATAAGAACATAATGGCCACTTGATAAATGCTTGTTGAGTGAACAAATGAAAATGTTAAGCAGCAGTGGGAAGTAAGACAGTAGGTACACGGGGTGTGATTAGTGTCTTAGAGTGTGTTCAGTCAGGAAAATAGTAACTATTCTAGGTATTTCAAAAAGAGGAGTATTTAAAATAGGGATTTCATTACAAAAATTATTGGACAGATGGGAGGAGCAAAAAGAAGAGGTGATTGTACCTAGAGATTAATAACTGTGGGAAGCTGTTCCCACCCACCACCACCACCACTCCACCAGAGCTGGAGGAGTCAAAATGAGAATGTGGTATTATCTAAAGCCTGTGAGTCCACACAGAGGCACTGACAATGCTGGAACTCTACGTCTGCCTTTTAAAAGATAATATTTCTGGGTAGTTATAATGTATGCATTGTATATATGTTTTACATTGCAACTTTAAATTCTGGTATCATGTTTATTGGGCAGAGCAATCTGTATAGAACATGGTTCTCCTGAGTAACATGTGCATTTTGGCATTTAATGTATTTAGAGGCTGCAACCTTCTGATTCCTTTGTAGATTGAAAGGTATTTAATTAGTAAAAAAAATTCGTTTATTAATTCAATATATTTTCAAATAACAGCCTACTTAGTGGCAGACATTATGTTAGATATTAGGATTGTGAGGATGGATAAGGAACAGTTTCTTCCTTCACATTTGTGGAAGGAAATCTAATCAGCCAAAACAAATCTAATTTTATGGATAAAATATAAAATTCATTTTTTTAAAGTACAACTTATAATAGACAAGTAAATTTACCTGATTTTCACTCATGTCTTCATGTAAATATATTCTAATTATATACATATAAGGTATCTAACAGCGTATAGGAACTTTTAACTTAACAGCTTTGACTCTCCAGTTTACCTTGAAATAGCCCCAGTTCTTCCTATCAATTTTTATTATTCTTTAAAAAAAGAAAAAAGCAGAGAGTAGCAACACAACTGCGTATCTGCTGCAGTCTACTGACTGTTACACAGTGCCACTCGCAGGCCGTCTGAAACTTGTTAGCTATATTTCTTGGCAGATTAGAGAAAATATGACTGGTCAGAAGATTTCTTTAATGTTAATAAAATGCACATTCTGAGAAAGGACATAGTCATCTCTGTGAGTAGTTAGTAGTTTACAGAGCTTAAATATGCACTGCCTCTGAATTTATGGATGCTCTCTAGCACTTGGAAAACATGAGCACATAGCCATCCTAGGATCGTTATTAAATTCCAGCGTCCTATTTGAACTGTTTCAGGTGCTTTGATACAGTTCATAGTGGCCTATGATGTAGCCCCTGCTGCTGTGTTCATAGAAGAAATATCAAATCAGTATCTACAAAATCCTTACAGAACAATGGCACCTATATGGTGATGTCACAGGAGTCCTTGTAAATTCAAATTAAGGAGAAATTAAAGTATGCTTTTTTGTTCGGAGTACATAGCCACCAATATATGACATCCATTGAAAGGAAAGTTACCTTTCCTACACAAAAAACAGTATATCTTCTGTTTCTTCCTTCCTCCCCTTCATATTTTACTCCATTATCTTTTTCATGGAATTAATATTACTGAACAGTGACAGCTAATTAATGACAAATACAATATAATCTGTCCAAATTTCAGTCCTAGGTAGAAGTACCCTGTAGTCACTGTTCTACTTACCAAGGTCATACATTAAGATTAAAGTTTTTCAAGAGTGTTTTTAGTTTGGCATTGTAAAAAGGAGGATTTAGAGCTCTCTCTTTTCTGCCCTGCTGAAGCCCTGGTTCCTATGACTGCCATATATTCATTAGCACTTAGACATTACCTTGAAAATTATTAAAATCTTTTTATGCCCGTTTACCCAACTGAACTCTAAGCTCTTTTCTTTTTTTTTGTGGTTAATTATTAATTAATATTTTGATGATGATACATTACTTTTTCTAGAAGTTTTATTATTTTTTTCTTGTCTTGGTTGAGTTTTTTTCTTTCTAAGCACTTTCAAGGAGGAAATTTTGAACCTGTACCAGACCAGTTTGTATCCTTTAAACCTTATACATAAAAGATGGCAAATCGACTCTTCTTTCTCCCTTGCTTCCATCAGTAGCCAGTTCTGGTTTTTTTACTTGTAAATACAGCCTTCCCCTCTACACTCATTTGATGCTTAACAGTAGGAATACACAAGACCTAGTGATGGGCGTGGCTACGCAGCGTATCTGCACAACCCATGCATTTCCCCGTCCAGTGATAAAGAAGACGAGCAGCCCTTCTCACCTGCCCCATGAGAGCTCTATTGCTCAACATGAGATATTGGGGCCAATGGTTCTAAAGGAAATAGAGAATTTCTACAGGAAATTCAGGATGGAATTCGGGGTTTGGAAAATTATGATGATGTTCCAGAAGAAGACGACTTAACTATATTTGAATAAATGTAGATTGTTGTACCATACTTAAAAAAAAAAAAAAAACACATCCCCTGAAAATAAGCCCTAGGGTGTTTTCTTGAGGAAAAATAAATATAAGACCCTGTCTTATTTTCGGGGAAACACGGTAGTACACATTAGGCTTTATGGGATAGCCTATTGCTCCTAGGCTACAAACCTGAATAGGATGTTACTATACTGACTACTGCAGGCAATTGTAACACAATGGTAAGTATTTGTGTACCTAAACATAGAAAAGTTATAATAAAAAAATGGTACAAAAGATAAAAATTGCTGTACGTTTATAGAGCAATTAACCAAGAATGTAGCCTGCAGAACCGAGAGTTGCTTTGGGTGAGTCAGTGAGTAAGTGGGGACTGAATGTGAAGGCCTAGGACATCTGTACACTACTGCAGACTTTATAAACACTGTACTTTTAGGCTACACTAAATTTATTTAATTTTTTTTCCTTTCTTAATAAATTAACTTACTGTAACTTTTTTACCTTATAAACTTTTTAACTTTTTTTTTAACTTTTTGACTCTATTGTAATAACACTTAGCTTAAAACACCAACACATTGTACAGCTGTACAAAAATATTGTATTTCTTTATATCCTTCTTCTATAAGCTTTCTTCTATTTAAAACATTTTATTTTTTACTTTTTGAACTTTTTTGTTAAAAATGAGGACATAAACACACATTAGCCTAGGCCTACACAGGGTCAGGATCATTAATATCACTGTCTTCCGCCTCCATATCTTGTCCCACAGAAGGGTCTTTAAGGGCAGTAACACATGGAGCTGTCATCTCCTGTGATAACATTGCTTTCTTTTGCAAAACCTTCCAAAGGATCTGTCTGAAGCTATTTTACAGTCAACTTTTATTTTTAATAAGTAGGAGTATGCTCTAAAATAATGATAAAAAGTATAGTATAGTAAATCCATAAACCAGCAACATAGTCATGTATTGTCATTATTGAGCATTATGTACTATGCATAATTGTATGTGCAGTACTTTTCTGTGACTGGCAGGGCAGTCTGTCTGTTTACAGCAGCATCACCACAGACACACGAGCAATGCGTTACGCCATGACATTGTGATGGCTACAACATCACTAGGTGATAGGAATTTTTCAGTTCCATTACAATTTTATGGGACTGTCAGTTCTATTTTATCACTGTCATGTATTTGGTGTGTCACTGACCGAATGTCATTATATAGTGCATGACTGTATTTGAATTGTCACTGCTGGTGTTGAGACCCTAACCATTTCTCCACTGAAATACAATAACCACCTATTTGAATTCTTTGTTTTCTGTCTTTACCCTCTCCAGTCTCTCTTCCATATAGCTTCCAGAACTTATTTTCAAAAATGAAAATCTAGGTTTGTCAATCCCTGTTTTAAAACCTTTTGCCAGATGTGGTGGTATGCACAGGTAGTCCCTGCTACTCAGGAGGCTGAGGCAGGAGGATGGCTTGAGGCCAGGAGTTCAAGGCTGCAGTAAGCTAGGATTGTGCCACTGCACTCCAGCCTGACAGATAGAGCAAGACCCTCTCTCTTAAAAACAACAGCAGCAGCAAAAACCTTTTGATGGCTCTCTGTTGCTTTATAATTAGATTGAAACTCTATCTTTGCATACAACGTCCCCTGCAAAATCTGTTCCCTACATGTCCCTCTAGCATCATCTCTCAGCATTTTCCCACTCACATGTCACACTGTAACCATTTTCAATGCCTTTTAGCCTCTTCAGTGGGCCCTGCCCCCTCTTATCTGCGTTCCATACTCCTCATCCCCTAGAAACTTAGCTCTCTCCCATCTAATCTGTTTGCCTTTTCCTGCTCTCCCCCTACCAGCACACATACACCTTTACCACATAAACAGAGACTTTTACTTGGATGGCTTCTTGTCTTTTGAGGCTCAACTCTTGTGGCCCCTGCTCCAGGAAGTGTTCCCTGTCATTCCTCAGATCTTCACTCATCCAGTTTAGGGACCTCCTATATAAGCCTGAGGTATACCCTATATCTCCGTCACACGTAGGACTTACCACACTGTGTTGCACTGATCCAGTTTCAAATCTTTCTTCTCAGTAGGATGTGAGGTCCTTGAGGGAAGTGATGGTCCTATGTGTTTCTGTTTTTCTACCATTTAACAAGCACCAGACACATAGTTGGCAGGCAATAAATATTTGTTAAAATCAATTGAATGGGTTTTTTGGCTTGTCTTCCATTCCCTGCCTTAAGGCAAGCAAATGCCTACACACTCAAAACAAATGCTTGTCTGGGCCAAATACATGAGTGACCAGCTTGGCAGATTTGGTAATACCAGAAAGAGTTGGTTCTGGGGATTACATCACAAAGTTAGGCTATTCAGAGGGTGAGGTTGCTGTTGTGTTGCAGTGCTGTGATACTCACCGTTTCATTGTGTTTGCTTTCATTTACATATCCCAAGTTTACTGTGCTTATATCAGGGACCAGATGAACTGGAAAGTAGAAGGATTTTTCATCTCAAAAAAGCCTGTAATTTATATCATTTATTTCTTGAATACAGAATCCAAAGTAGTAGATTTTAGTAATGTGGGTATTTTTGCTATCCTTAGATTTGATCTTCTAAAGCACCAACTACTTATTCTTTATATATTCTAGGGACTGGATAGATTGTTCGCAGAATTGTAATAACAAGCCTGTTCATATATGAACCCAAGACAATGAGTTAGAAAATATACTACAAAAATCTAGTAAGACTACAGATCATATACATTTGCAAACTACCCAAAATGGACACTTTAATATATTCTATGGCATATCTTTGTCTCATATAATAGTGTATAACTTTCTTTTTTTTTTTTTTTT
>VBSM01001118.1:1726410-1739012 GCA_008086735.1 Cheirogaleus medius
AGAGACGCTCTATCTGGCAGTGTTTCTCGTCCGCCATCTTGCTCCGCCCCCCAGTGTATAACTTTCATAAGGGAATTAGATCATTTTCAAGTTCCTTTTTAGTCTAAAATTCTTACATTTCATAATTCTTTTCTGTTTTTACCATTTAGTCTTAGCTACTTGAATAATAGCCCTTTTCAAAGCTTCAGTAGCCTTTCTCTCAGGAATAATGTAGAGCCATCCCAATCTAGAATTTTTTAGTTCATTATGTCCATAGTGCTATCACCTGTCTAAGAAAACTTCCCAACACTGACTATATATTTATATTCACCTTACAGACATTTTTGTTCAATTAAAAAATTTTGTTTTCCAGTGCATACTGTACAGATGGGCAATACAGTGTTGTGTTTAGAAGCTCAGATTCTAGAGTCAGACATATCTGGGTTTGACTCCCAGATCAGCATTTACTATTTTATATAACCGGAAGCAAGTTATTTACCTTCTCTGAGCTTTAGTTTCCCCTGTAAATGGGAATAGTAACTGTATCAACCCCACACATTTCTGATATTTTATTAATATAAGACAGTTCTTGCAAAGCAGCACTTAGGAGAGTATCTGGGAGGGGAGTACGTGTGTGTGCGTGTGTCTGTGTGTCTATGAGCTCAACAAATAACAAATATTGATGATTTTTTATGTGCCAAGCACATGGACAATAGTGAATAAGACAGCTATAAGCTCTGACCTTCTAGACAATTAAATAAGCAATTACAATAAAAAGCGATGACTATTATGATTGAAATACAGTTATTTGTCCATGGATGTATTAATAGTAGAAGACTGAACACAGTCTAGAGGTCAGAGAAGGCCTCTTTGAGGAAGTAACGTGAAGCTGAGACTGATAGGTTAAGTAGGTAGACTCTTAGCTAAAATATAGGTGTTTATGATATAAATCATACTGTAGCACAATTTTGAGAGATCACGAAGATCCCAGAATATGTCCCTCAAGAACATTAAGAGTCTATACTGTTATGGGTTTCACTTAGCATTGAACAAAATAAAAGTGAAATGTGAAGCTTAGAAAAAGAAAGAACCCTCTGAGGTAGGAACTAGTATTTATTTGATGATGGTATATTAGGCACATGCTTAGCTGGAGACATTGGGGTGAGGGGGTATATGAAGAAGATGACAATCACTAACATTCATGCAGATTATTTAATCTTCTAGACAACCACTTGAGACGGGAATGACGAGCCCTGTTTTATGAATAAGAACACTGAGGCATTAAGAGGTTAAGTAACTTGCCTAGCGTTCTGTGGCTATTAAGTAGAAGAGTTAAGATTAAAACTCCGGCAGAATTATTCCATAGGCCATGCTCTTAGCCTCTGTGCTAACAGCCTCTGAACAATGAGTCAGACACAGTCCACACCCATAAGGAGCTCAAAGTCTAGAGGACAGTAATTGTCCTGGAGTACAACTGCTGGGGCAAGACTTATTTTGCAGTCCCTTATTTCACAAAGTTAGCAACCCTAACTGGTCTTTTTACCTGATTCCCCACATACAGTATATCATTTCTGCCTATCTACTCAGATCCCTACCCCTCTCCTTCCGTGCTAACAAAGGCCTCCTGGTATTGTGTGCCATTTAATGTTTCCAAATGAATATTTTCAGAGACACAGGTCTTTTTTAAGGATATTTACATTTATTTTCCATATAACTTCATTTCCCCATATTGTGAGGATATGAACTTGCATGCTGACTTAAAGCTAGGCTCTATTTTAAATTCCACATTAAAAGCTTTGTGTGAATACAAATTGATTATCAAATTTTCCTTCAAATGAACTTAAGAATGTTCCTTGCAAAGAGAAAGGGATTTATATAGCCTTTTAATAAAGATATAAGATTCTGTAATGGCCTGGTGTTCTCCAGGCTTAATGACTTCTTTGAGTTTTGTTTGCCTTAAATAAGCAGAATTTTAAACATTTTAGTTCACCTTTAGAAAGGTCTTGTCACTAAAAGTAGTAACATAGAGTAGCTCTCATGTTAGAATTCAGTGGGACAGTATTAATGGTTCAGTAAACATTTGATCACGTTTGCCCTAGCAAAATTAAGAAGAAAAGCCAGATATTCTGAAAAAGCCCTTCACAGTTTTCTTCATGTAAGAAGGTATTGTTTGTAACATAATAGTGGAGAACAGAAGCTCAGCATTATTAAACAGTTTTCATCCATGACTAAAGTGTAGGGTAACATGGGTACCTTGAAGTCCCCAAAATCTGAAGGGCTGCTCATTTTTGCCTTCTTTCTTGCCAAATTTTGTATCAGATAGTCTCATAGTAACACATTTTGCAATGTTTTTGCCTCTGATGTTTCTCCCATGTACCTTTCAAATGCTAGAGAACAGCAGGGCCTACACCAGAGAGCAGGCTGCAGATAATTCATCTGAGAAAACTCTGAAATCGCCCATCACTAGCCATTTCCCTCTCTTCATTTCCTCTAGACTAAATTAAGCAGACCCAGTGCTTGCTAGCAGGATCATTTCTAAAATCAGCTGTGCTTGACTTTCCTTGTGCCTCATCAAAAGGCTTTTAACCCAGCTGCTGCTTGGAAAAAAAAATCCTGCAATAAATATCATAGGCACAAATGGAGAAGGCTTACACTAAAGACTGTGAAGTAATATCTGTGCTGAAGTTGAAAGCAGAGCCTATGGAGATGAGCTGCAGTTCTCTGACATCCAGGAAAGAAAGGGTTTTGAAAGATGCCCTAGGTAAGAAAGTACTGAAGGCCAGTTGGGGCTGGAGCTGTAGGGAGCCTATCTGGAGCCACCTGGAGTCTCTTCTAACCCTGGTCCCGAGTGTCGGCCTGCTTCCCTCCTGCTGTGTGCACATTTCTTTCCATTTCCTGAAAGTCTCAAGAACTGCACCACCAGTTAAAAGAACAACTTATGTTTCAGTGCCTTAGAATCTAGTTAGCTCTTTCATTTCCTTTTTTATTTACTTGTGATGGTCAAACTTACATTCCTTTTCATTCTCTGAGTCTGGATTATTTCAAGAATGTTTTTTTTTCTTTTAGCTACTGTGAATGCTAACGTAAGATAGCTCAGGATCCCTCCTCTAATGCTAAAAATAACCTTACCTTGTCTTCAGAATAGTATTGAGCTAAATGCGATGTGGTATTCTAGATTCAGTCCTGTAATAGTAAAAGGACATAAATGGAAAAACTGGGAAAAATCCAAATAAAGGCGGTAGGCTAGTTAAGAGTGTTGTACTAATGTAATTTCTTAGTTTTGATGAAGTACCATGTTTATGTATGATGTTAATATGAAGGAAAGCTGGATAAAGGCATATAGGAGCTCTCAATTATCTTTGCAACTCTTCTATAAATCTAAAATTATTTCAAAATAAAAAGTTAAAAAAATTTTTTCTAATAGTATTGATTCCAAAATTTTACAGATTTGGGATATTTAGTATAAGTGTGCTGAAAACCAAACACATACCTATGGCTATACACTAGGGTTTCCTACCACATTCTTGTTGTAAACTCATCACACTCAGAAGTCAGATAAACCTAGACTCAGTCCTCAGATCTGCCACCTCTAGCTGTGTAAACTTGAGCAAGTAACTGGTTGCTCTAAGGACTGGTTCTTATCTGTATAATGGGGATGATGAGTCCTACTTCACAGGATTGTTTTGAGGGCTTGGGTAAGAGAGTAGCCCAGGGCGTGCCACATGGTAAGCCCTCCAAATGTCACTCTCAATAGCCCTCCAGGATGGTACTTTGAGAAAAGCAAAATTTAGGTTCCTGTTCCCCCCTTAAGTTTGTTTTCACTCCTTAAAATTGCTTTCCCCCTCCCCCTAAGGGTACAGAAAGGTCACTGCTTTCCCTGAGAGCAGGGCAAAAAAACCTGATTCCAAGATGAGCAGGGAAGGATTTAAGTAACGATGATTGGCCTTCCATCTCTGGCCTATCCTTCCCGGGCTTGTCCCCTTCAGACAGTCCTGAGACCATGGCCTGCCTTTCCTTGTTAGCACCAACAAGTACCAGTTGTCATTTCACAGTTCCTAGCTTACTTAGACCTTACTTATACCCTTGCCTTGACTTTCCTAAGCAGATGGGTATTTCTGAGCCTTTTCCTTCTCATTGTGGATTCATGAGCTTTCTCTCCTCAAGGAAATTTCTATTGTCAGAGCCCCAGAAATTAAACTGTGCCTTTATTCTTTGATTCAGCAAGTATTTATTAAATACCTACTTTTTGCTAGACCCAATATAAACATAATCCCAGCTGTTAGAGAGCTCACAGTCTAGTTTACAATAAAGTAAATAGATACTGTAATCAGTATGATCTACTTTACAATTAAATAAATAGAAAATTTAGTAAAGAAGGGTAAGTGCTATGAGTGAGTGAAATCAGAGTACCATAGGAACATTCCTCTCCTTTCCTTGTGCTCTCTAAGGAGAAGAGCCTCTGGGCTCTAAGGTCCTGCCTCCTGGGAGCTGCTAGGCCCAGAAGAGTTTGTCCTTGTTACTGGCTCTTGTCCATATAACCCTCCTGCCCAAAGCAAACTCTCTTTGGTCTCATAATCCCAAATTTCTTTTGCCTTCAAAATTTAAAACATCAAGGACACTTGAGGTGCAGGGACAAGGAAAGAATCAAACTGCTGAGGTAAGACACCTCCAGTCCTGCTATAAACCAGCAGGTAGACCTGGAAGTTGGGAGAGGTGGGAGTGAAGGAGTTGTACACGGAACCTCATATATACATCCTTGACTTGGGTCCTCTGTCTTTTAATTTGAGAGCATGATAGCTCAGAAAACTGCATTGACACCAGTTGTGTCCTAAAGAACTAGGCAAGGGAATCATTTCTTCTATGCACATGTAGCTCTTAATACATCCCCTCATTATAACATTTATCTCACTGTATTGCATTTATCTATTTTTAAGTCTGTCTTTCACTAGACTATGAATGCTGAGCCTGGTCCAGTGCCTGCTACCTGGCAGCTTTTTGAGAGCTTGAGGATAAAGAAGATCAAAATAACTTCATTGTGAGTTGTGTTAGATTGTAGCAATGAATTCTACATGCTAATCTTCAGTCATCTGTCTCATAACAGCTTAAAAAGAAAGAAAAAGCACTCAGGTCTTGAGTCTTGCTTCTACCCTTCACTTACTGTACCACCACCTCTCACTCACCCTGCTCCCTCCTCCCTTCATCCAAATGGGTCAGAAATGGCACAGTTCAGCTCCCTCTGGGAGAGCCTTCCAAAGGGTCCAGTTCTAATTAACATCACAAAGGAATTGTTCCTCTGATCTTGAGAAAGCTTTTCCAGCCTCTCAGCCTCACTTACTGTATTACCTAAGCTTTCAAACTATCACTTACGATGTCGCTCTTTTTGACACCACATTCCCATAAATGTATAATTTTGCTTTTGTGATGTCCTTGACCCCAAAACCTGAGTCCTGACAGTGTTAGTGACTACAGCTTAGAGCTGAGCATAGATATTTATATAGATATGGGAATGTGGAGAAACTAGCAGTTAGGAAGCTTATAAAGGAACAACATAGAACAAGGAATATAGCAGGTCATTATATTTGCTGCTTTTAAACTAACATTAATAAGTGATGATAGTAGAAGAGTGGAAATGATGGCTTTTAAGTATTAGGAAAGTTTTGCATATGGGGAAAAAGCAACCATAAAAAAATTTCACTCCAGGATCTTCTCATTTCTATAAATTGGGTTACTGAGTTCTAAATTTATAGACTTGCCAAAACTACTTGCATTATCTCTAAACATGTCTTAAGGTGCCACAGATGCTCAGAACAAATCTAGCCTGTATTGCTAATGAACATGCAAACAGTTTTCCCCATCTGCCACCTCTGTCTAAAAGGCTAGGAAGGCTAACTCCCTGATCACAAAGAACACAATTATTGTCTACAGAGAAGTCAAGTACAAAGGCCACCAGCCTTTGCAGGCCACCAGAGATTAACAGCTGCTTGTTCTTTGATTGGGAGAGGTAGTAACAGTTACTTTAATTAATAATTGGATCATTCCCTGACCATGTATAATTCAGGATTGAGGCTGTCATTTTTTGCTGGCCTTTAACTAAACTGGGTTATTAGAATGGAGCCAATAATCCTATTAGTCATTTGTCAGTCTCACAGTGGGAGAGAGAGAGCAGGGGAAGGCAGAGCTATTAAGGTGTTATGCCAGGTATATAAGGAAAGCCACACATTTCATCTTTAGAGGTATTTTTTTTTCTTTATCAAATCAGAATTATAAAGCTTTTTATGAAATCTTTTTCCAGTTTTACATGTCTGAATGCAGAGTATTTGGGGAAAAAAGTAAAAGGGCTAAGGAAAGTTGACCTTTCTAGAATGAAATAGCTTCAATCACTGAAAAAACTTAGCTTGGTACCTACAGTGTATGCATCCTGGCTTAACCCTGGTTAGGAACACGGAGAAAGGAACGTTTAAGTTTTACAGTCTAGTACATGGACACACATAACTTTAGGTAAAGTAGAAAGGGATAAGGACCACAAACGAAAGAGAGCTTTGACTTTAGTTGAGGTGATCAGGAAAGGCTTAACGGAAGAAGCAACGTTTGATCTTGATCTTAAAAGATTGAGAGAGAGCATTTGAACATTATGAGTTGATAAGGTAGAAGTTTGCATGGAGAGAATAATTATGGTTAAGCATTTTTAGTGTACTTGCTTTTTCTGGATGCTGAGAGAGGTAGGGACAAGTATAAGATGGTGTATTTGAAGAGCATCCAATGTGTGTGTGTGTCTGAACAGTCACGATTTATTTTCTAACAGACAACATCGGCAGATACAACTACAGGGTTTCTTCCTAGATTATACATTCACAAGGCATTATCTGCTGAACAGTGAGAAAGCCACTGGTGTCTTTTTGGTAACAATATCCCCTTCACAGTGTAAACAGATGCTATTATTGTGTTCACTTACAGTTCCAGAGGCAAAGGCACACCTTTGCAAAAACAAAAACCACAAAAACTTTGGAAAGCCTGAAAGAATTTTGTAATTCTACAACCTTAGTTTTTTGGGTTTTTAAAAAAGTACATTCAAAAAACAAAACAAAGAAAATGATGGGTACAGGGTTGGAGTGGCATATAAAACAGGTCCCTAAATAGATTGCAGACCTTGTCTATTTGTCTGCGAGCAGTTACCATAGAAATGTACAGTAGTTCTTTCCCCAGTTAGGCTAAGTAGTTGTCTTTTCCACTGGGGTTCAATAAGTTCCAACTGTTCCACTGTGAAATAGGTGACAGTCTTTGGAAATAATCATTTCAGGTTGTACAAATTTTCTATGTATACAATCTATCATAAGTAATAACGTTACTTTCAAGACCTTCTTTTCAGAATTAAAAAAATCCTAGTCCGCATTTGTTTGGGCATAATTTGTTTGTTTATTTTTTGCAAAGCAGCATAGCAATGATTGTGATTGTGTATGACTGCTTAAGGCTGAGGTTATAACCATAAATATAATTTGCATATCAGTAAGAAAAAAGAAAACAGGAGGAGGAGATGAGTTCTTAAAGAGGGAAAAAACTACCACAGATTCTAGATGTTTCACTTTGTCTTCATTTCTCCTTCCATGCAAGTTCCCCTTTAGCTTAGTCATATAGTAGACTACTAGGAATAGGACAGAAAGATTTTCATAAAGATGAGATGTGATTGCTTCTTGGCAAGCCAAAATCAGTCCACATATGGGTTTGGTTCTACCCAAAGAGTGTTTTAACATACTTTATATTTAGAAATTCGATTTCATATGTAAGAAATCCAGATAACTGCTCTCTTAAAAAAAAAATCGAATGATCTGGCCATATCCAACCAATATTCTGGCCTAAAGCAACCAAGGTGGGGCTTGTACTCTCTAACTGTCTTTGCCCTACTGTTCACGTGTGCACTTATGTGAACACCTACTATGTGCCAGGCATTGTTCCAGAGGCTAGAGTTAAAATTCTTTAAATTTTTTTATTTGTGTAAATATACGGGATAAAAGTATAATTTTGCTACATATATATTGTGTAGTGGTAAAGTCAAGGCTTTTAGTGTATCCATCATCTGAATAATGTACATTTTATCCATTAAGTAGTTTTTCATCATCCAGTCCCCCAACCCATCCACCCTTCAAAGTCTCCATTGTCTATCATTCTACACTCTACGTCCACATGTACACAGTATTTAACTCCCACTTATAAACAAGAACATGTGGTATTTGTCTTTCTATGTCTGAATTGTTTCACTTAAGATAATGGCATCCAGTTACATTATTTTCTTGCTGCAAGAGACATGATTCCATTCTTTTTTATGGCTGAATAGTATCCCATTCTGTATATTTACCACATTTTCTTTATTCAGTCACCCATTGATGAACACTTATGTTGATTCCATATCTTTGCTATTGTGAATAGTGCTGCAGTAAACATATGAGTGCAGATACCTTTTGATATAATGATTTTGCTTCCTTTGGGTAGATACCCAGTAATGGGATTGCTGGATAAAATAGTAGTTCGGTTTTTAGTTCTTTGAGAAATCCCCATATGATTTTCCATAGCAGTTGTACTAATTTACATTCCCACCAACAGTGCATAAATGGTCCCTTTTCTCCACATCCTCTTCAGCATCTGTTATTTTTTGTCTTTTTAATAATAGCCATTCTGACTGGTATGAGATGATATCTCATTGTGGTTTCAATTTGCATTGCTTTGATGATTAGTGATGCTGAGCATTTTTTCATATGCTTGTTGGCCATTTGTATTTCTTCTTTTGAAAAATGTCTATTCATGTCCTTTGCTTACTTTTTGATTGAGCATCCAGTCTTGTTGTGGCATCAAGGCATCCAGAAATGGAAAGAGAACAGAGTAGGGGAGGTGCCAGATGATTGGCACAGGAAGTTAGTGTGGTGGGAGGAATGGGAGATGGGAAGCCTTCTGCTTCCTTTAAGTCTACCTGGATTGTTGTGTGAAAATTATTTCCTTTCTTTGATTTGCATATGCAGTGTTTAATGCCACATGCTTGAGAAGGGTTTCTTTTCCCCCCTTAATTTTAATGTTTGGGTGGTTCATCATTGAGTCAGCTTGATTTTTTCTTCACCATGAGATGAAGAAGTCATCTGATATCTAACAGGATTGTTGCAACCATCTTTATGTGTAGAGAGAGGAGTCCTCTACGCTGTTAGGGAATGGGATCTAGTGAGCCATGTTCCTCCTTGTTGTACTCACATGCCTCTGTCTTGGGTTAATCTTTATCATGTCTCACAGGACAATTTTGCTGTCTGAAATAAATCCTTTCATCTGTTCATACTTTTGTTTATTCACTCATTCATCAGGTATTTACCATTATTATTCTGTGCCAGGAGTGGGGCTGCAAAGATGTTGCTCTTGAGGAACATACAGATGAGAGAGAAGAGGGCCACAAGGTAGGGCAGAGATGATGGGATGAATAGGAGTTGCTACATGACATGAAGAAGTTATCAGGATGCTGCACAGTATTTCCATCTGGTCGTGTCTACAGAGGAGAGTCTGGAGGTGGCTTGTTGTATTTCTAATCCAGAAGCACATACAACCAGAACCTTCCTTAATTTCAGGGGGAGATGTGTGAGACTTTTTATTTCACAGTTGGCTTTGCTTTATATTTCTGAAAAGCTATAAATGATAAATTAAAACTTTAAAACTTCAATTTTCAATAGTGCATTAGTAAAAATTGGTTTTGAATGGCCTTTATCTTCCTGAAATAGGCTTATTTTGTCCTGTTTAATGTCTATTAGAGCCTTTGTCTTCAGTTTTTCAAAAGGTCACATCCATGTAGTTGGCACTGCATAAAAGGCTTTGAGGATTTTTTCCAAAGGCATAAATGTATACATTAAAATGGTCTGCTTTCACTCAGTCCTTTTCACCTCCACTTCTGCAAGGTTGACCCAGTTCCCTCCCATCGTGGAAAGGTCTACGGGAACAGCAGTGGTGCTGCTCTGTTTCCCTGTGGACAGGTTGATCAATTGTTGCATCTGCTTGGCTTGAGGTATTAATATGAAATGTCCAATTTCAAATCAAAAGTGTAGTTTATTATATCTCCAAAAAAGCAGTACAATTAAGCAAAGTATGTGTCTAAACTATCAGCACAGTTTTGCCATCTTAATGGTAGCTCGTTTATGCCAGTAGCAAAGAAGCCTGGAGAGCGAGTGGGGATGAAATTGCAAAAGGTGTTTTCCACAGCTTGTTGAGAATTAAATATTTCTCCTTGCAACAAGTGGTCCAAAGCCTGGAAGAAGTGGTAGTCAATTGGTGCAAGGTCTTGTGAATATGGTGGATGACAGAGTTTCCAAGTCCAGCTTCTGTAGTTTGAGCAGTGTTGTTTGTGCAGCATGTTGTCGAGTGTTGTCTTGCAAGAGGATTGGCCTGTCTCTATTGACCAGTCTTGGCTGCTTAATAGCAAGTATCCTCATCATTTCATGTGATTAGTTGCAGCAGACATCCACTTTAAACCATTGACCAGGTTTCATGAAACTGTAGTGGAGAATACCAGTGCTGGACCACCAGATACCATTAGATTTTTTTATGAATATTCAGTTTTGAACTGTATTTCAGCACTTTATCTTTATCCAGCCATTGTGCCAAATGCTTGCAGTTGTCAAAAAGAATCCATTTTTCATCACACAAAACATTACAGTATAGAAATGGTTTTTGCTGTTATGTCGTGACAGCAGAGAAAGGCAAGCTTCAAGATGATTTCTCTTCTAACGCTTGTTTTAATTCCTGCAGTACCCTGCCGATTTGATTCAAATGGTCCAATATTATTGGAATAGTAGCATCAAACCTTGCTGCTAATTCATGCCTAGGTTGAGATGGACTCACCTCCACTACAGCTTTCAGCTCATCATTATCCACCTTGGTCTCAGGTCACCCATGTGGCTCATTTTCAAGATTACAATCACCAGAATGGAACTTCTCAAACTATCAACATACTGTGCGTTCATTAGCCACATCCTTCCCAAACACTTCATTGATATTTCAAGCTGTCTGCGCTGCATTGGTTCCACAACAGAACTCATATTAAAAAATAACATGAATTTTTGACTTATCCATGGCTTCACAAGAATTGCTCTAAAAAAAGATGTGAAAGATAATCACAAACCACAATGTGCATTTGTAAGACTGAGGATGTACATATACAATAAAAATAAAACAAGAAGTGTCAAAGTGAAATGTCAGAGATATCAACTGTCAAACTTAGTACTTCAGGAAATTGGACATTTCATATTTAATGACCTAAATATTCTATACCTTGTTTTTTAATCGAGAGATGTCAATCTATAAAGGCTTTACACTAAAATGGAATAGGAGAGGAGAGTTTAGTTTCTCCCTTGATGGTTGTTAAGAAGGTTCAAGGTGTACATGTCCTTCAGTCTTGAAAAACTGAATCTCATTCTTTGATCACGAAGCTCAGTGACAGTGAAGATCCATTCTGTGAGGCAAACACAATAACAAGAATGGAGGATTTCATCCTTGGATCATGCCAGAGAAATTATTAGCTATTCACATTTTCACAGTTAAAACCATGTAAAAGTATCTTTGTTAGCCTTCCTTCTCAAACTGTCATTGAGCAATCATTGACTGAGCACAAGCACTTACTGAGTGCAGTCCTTTGTGCTAAGTGTTGGACATGTGGTGATGAAGCAGACATGGTCTCAGATGTCGGCAAGCTCAGAGTTTAGTGGGGATACAAAGATGAAAATCTAGAGGATCATCTCTTCTGGGAAGAAACAGTATATGTAAAAACATAGAGGCATGAAAAAATAGGGATCATATAAGGATTTGGTTAAGAGAAACAGGAGCATATCAGGGTGTTCCGGCAAGTGTTAACAGCTCTTGTAACAGCTCTTGTCTTGACCAGGGAAATAACCGAGCAGCACATGGAGAGTGGAGAACAGCCTTTATTCCGTCAGCATGCTCCGCTGACTTCTGATCTTTTGACCCCCCCTCCCTTGTTCTCCTCCAGTTTTTATACCCTTGGTAGGACTCAAAAAGTGTCCAATCAGCAACAAGCTTCAACATCCAATCAGCAACAAGCATTAACATCCAATCAGCAACAAGCTATAACGTCCAATCAGGAACAAACTTTAACATCCAATCAGGATCGCACAAGCAGTGCATCCGTGGAGGGGCCTGGAGCGCTGCAGCGGGACCTGGAGCGGGAGCGGCAGGGAGGCAGCGAGCGACCGCGTCCCGCTTTCCCTGTCATTCCCCCCTTTTGATGCCCTTATAACTGCATTGGGCAAGCAGGGTCCCATGGTAGCCCTTTGGCTTTGGTAGTTACAATTCCTGATTGGTTTACATAGTAACAGCATTCTTCCCCAGAGAGCCCCAACCAAGAACACAGAGGCACCCCATGTAAACCCAGAAAAGGATTACCAGGAAACAAATTAATGCAGTCTCCTGGGGCGGAGGCCCCGAGTCCAGTTCCCATAAGAGTCCAGACCAGCGGTCCCATTCAGTCCTTGGCTTCCAGCCAGATTCAGGGGCAATCCGTATACATTGTCCTTTTTGTCTTGGGCATACCTGATGGCTTGGATGAGCACCCATAACTCTGCCCTCTGGGCTGACCATCCCTGAGGCAG
>VBSM01001118.1:1740294-1758549 GCA_008086735.1 Cheirogaleus medius
CCTACACCCTAGGAGCTGATCAGGCTCCTCTTCCGTCCCACTGACGGGCCTACTCGGGCAGGTCCCCAGGACCCTACCTTGTCCAATGTCCTGGCTGACGCTCCAGCTCGCTCAGCCCGGCACCCACCCGCCAGGCCTCCTGCTGTGGAGATTAGCACCTGCCGGGAGGCCTGTCACAGCGTGGCTGCCAGCCGTCCTGCATCAGGGCCCCTGCTTCCCCTCCCTCAGCAAGACCTTGGCAAGATTGCCCTTGGCCAGCAGCTCTTGGCGCTGAAGGAGAGAGGCTGCCGCTGCCGCTGTCTGCCGTCCGCCGTCCCAATCCAGTGGCTTCAAGGTGCCAGCACGGTCGGTTTCCCGGTCAGAGAACCAAAATGTTCCGGCAAGTGTTAACAGCTCTTGTAACAGCTCTACCTCAGCAAATGTTAACAGCTCTTGACCAGGAAAATAACCGAGCAGCACATGGAGAGTGGAGAACAGCCTTTATTCCGTCAGCATGCTCTGCTGACTTCTGATCTTCTGACCCCCCCCCTTCCCCGTTCTCCTCCAGCTTTTATACCTTGGGTAGGACTCAAAAAGCGTCCAATCAGCAACAAGCCTCAACATCCAATCAGCAAAAGCGTTAACATCCAATCAGCAATAAGCTATAACATCCAATCAGGAACAAGCTTTATCATCCAATCAGGATCCCGCAAGCAGCGCAACCATGGAGAGGCCTATAGCGCTGCAGCGGGACCGGAGTGGGAGCAGCAGGGAGGCGGCAAGCGGCCACGTCCTGCTTTCCCTGTCAAGGGGAAGAAGCTATTGAAGGGAGATCAGATTCTGAAGAATTGTTCTAAGGTAGCAGTCCCCAACCTTTTTGGCACCAGGGACTGGTTTCATGGAAGACATTTTTCCATGGGGTGGGAGGGCCTGGGGATCTGCAGCCTGGTCCCTAACAGGGTGGACTGTGGCCCAGGGGTTGAGGACTGCAGTTCTAAAGTATTTAGACTTCATTCAGTAGCCAGTGAGGAAGCAGTCATTGGAGCATTTTAAACAAAGATTGGCATGATCATATTTACTCTTTAGAATATTTCCTCATTGCATATGTAAGCATCCAAGGCAGGACTACTCAAATGGAGTCCACCGGCCAGCGCTAGGCCAGTGTTACCAGAACATAATGAGATAAATACACAAATCAAGAGTAAGTTTTAGCAAATTGGTGGAGTAATTTTATGTCTGTTACATCTAATATTTTTAAATGTGGGCTCCTACTTAGTACATCTTTTATTTTCCATTTGTTCAGTGCTTCATTTATATGGTATTTCACAAAAGTGTCAGTCTATAATAGAGTAAAAATTTTAAAAACAAAAAACTGGCTTTTACATAGAGTGTTTGGGGAGCAATGCTCTAGATAATGTACTGGTTGGGGTATACCTGAACCCAGAGATACGAATTAGGAGGTTGCTGTAATACCTCAAGTAAGAAAGCATGAGCACTTGAACTGACATGGTGACAGTAGGCATGGATAGAAGAAGCAAGAGTCCAGAGCTATAACAGAAGTAGAATTATCAGAACTTGGAGACCAAATCAGTGTGAAAACTTAGGAAAAGGGAAGAGTCTAGAAGAACAAATGTTCTTTTGAGATTCTATTAAAAGTTGGACCCATACCTTGTACATTACTGTGAGCTTCTCCATCCCTGTTTCATAGAGATGTTTAATTTATTTTTTAATGTGGCTATATATTTTTAGTATTTTTAAATATTTTATCCTTAATTGCTATTTTGCATATAAGAAGAAAGGAGGGGTGTATATATATGTTTACTTCCCCATCCTTACCCAGACTCCATCTGCTGTTTTCCCTACACTTCAGATGTTTCCATGGCTCCCTAGGCCTGACATTGGTAAAACTACTGGTGGGATAACCAGTCACTATCAAATTAAATTCAGAAAATGTTCATACATACTATATGATCTCATTTATATCAAATTGTACAATACACAAAACTAACTTACAATACTATAAATCAAATCAATGGTTGCTTCAGGGAGGAAGGATTGACTGCAAAAGGATCATGAGGAAATTTCCTGGGGTGATGGAAATAGTTGAGCCTAGGCAAGCATTTGTCAAATTTAATTGAACAATGTACTTAAGATCTGAGTCTTTCACCCAATTGTAACTTTACCTCAATAAAAAAATAAAAAGATTTGTTAACTAGGAATAGCCAATAAACATAAGATGTTTAACCTCCCTGGTCATTAGGAAATGGCAAATAAAAACCTCAATATGCCTGTACACACCCATTTGAATGACTAAAGTGAAAACCAAGTTTTGGTGAGAATGTAAAATAACTGAAATTAGCACTGTACTGCAACAAGTACACAAATTGTTCCAAATATTTTAGAAAGCTGTTTGGCCAGAGTTACTAAAACTGAACCTATACACACTCTGTGACCCAGCGGTTCTACTCCTGAGCATATGCCCAGCACAGCTGCATATCACACGTGCCATGTATATATACAAAAATGTTTAAAGTAGTGTTGTCCAGAAGTTCAAAGTGGAAGCATTTAAATAAATGGATGTAGAGGGTCAGACCTAGGAATAATATACAGCAAGGAAAATGAATGAAATACTGCTGCAGGCAGCAACGTGGATGGATTTAGAAATAAACATTTGAGAAAGAAAAGGTAGATACAATGGGATACATAAAATGATTGTATTTGTATAGGTTTGAAAAGAAGGCAAAATGAATTAATGATTCTAGA
Source organism: Cheirogaleus medius (assembly GCA_008086735.1). Taxonomy (NCBI): domain Eukaryota; kingdom Metazoa; phylum Chordata; class Mammalia; order Primates; family Cheirogaleidae; genus Cheirogaleus; species Cheirogaleus medius. The sequence continues at coordinate 1,743,037 of VBSM01001118.1, forward strand.
AGTCAAGATAGCCTTTACATTTGGGGAAGAGGAAGAGACAGTGAGTAGGATGGGCACCAAGGATACTGTGGCACGCTGTAAAGCTTTATTTTTTAATTTTGGAGTTGCTGCAAAATCTGTCCAATTTGCTAGAACTCATCTAGCTATACAATTATGATTAGTAAAATTTTCTCTGTGTATACTATATCAGAGGTTATTATTATTTTCTAATTATATTGACATCCTAGCATAAGAAGAAGGAATGGTAACAGCATTACATTTTTTAATTAATTACTGAGCCACTTGGGTTTTGCAATTTTCTGATTGTTAGTTTTATTAGAAAGAAACATTTTTCCATTAATAACAAAATTATTTTAATCTTGAGTATGATTTCTTGTCTAGCTTTCACAGTGAACTTATTATAGTCACAAAGTATATTTTATTATGTACAAAAGAGGGAAGAATTGAATGATTAAGATATGCACATGATTACACTGCTAAACTCCATACATGTATTGGAGCCAATAATTGATAATTGCTCAGAACATCAGAAGAATCAGACTGATATGTTTGAGAGAGTCTGCATACTCACATCTTAACCCGCCACCTCAGGGGGGAAAAAAAAACAACTCCTCCATATTTCAAAGAAGTTTAGAGGCTTGGTGAATTGTAGGATGCTAGAAGAAATGTAAGGTAGTGTTGTAATGGAGGGGGCGTATTAATTTGCTTTGAGGCTGCCGTAACAAAGTACAACAGACCGGATTATTTAAACAACAAAATTGTAGTTTCCCACAGTTTTAGAGGCTGGAACTCCAAGATCAAGCTGTCAGCAGGTTTGGTTTTTCCTCAGGCCTCTCTCCATGGCTCATAGACAGCCTCCTCTTGCTGCATCCTCTCATGGCTTCTTTACTGTGCAGGCATGTCCCTGGGTTCTCCTTCTCTTACAAGAACCCCAGTCATACTGGACGAAGACCCTAGACTAACAGCCTCACTTCACTGTAACTTAACCACCTCTTTAAAGGTTTTATCTCTAAATACAGCTACATTCTGAGATACTGAGGGTTGGAACTTCCACATACGAATTTTGGGAAAACACAATTCAGGCCATAATAGGTTGTTAGCCTATTTTTTATATACTTAATACAGTGATTCTGCCTATGCTTAAAAACTAACGCGGTGCGCCATAGACTCCCTTTTCCTCTCCCCATGCAGAGGAGTGCAGAGAGCTTGAAGAAGTACCTTCATACAAGAATTGTATACAATTCAGAAATTGTATAGAAGCAATTATAGGTTTAGTTCTAAAATGGTTACTTTTCTCCCCAAAATAGCTGACGTGTTTTAAAAAAAGATACAGTTAAAATGGTCAGATATTAGATTATCTTATATTGCTAAAGTAAAACATTCTAGTAGAAGACATCTTTGTGAAAGTCAATTTATCTTGTTGGGTGGTAATTAAGATTATAAAATGATGTAGTTTTTATAAGTATTGCTAAAATTTTCTATATAAAATGGTTTTTCCCTCTGCCTGAAGTGTCTTTTCCCTTCCCCCATTCTTTTGCCTGTCCAAAAACCTCAGCTTTCTCAGAGAAGCATATCCTGACCCTTTCCCAATATATATTAATATTTAATATTTGGTTCTCTCATTATTCTCATAGAGATCCTTTTCTTTATCTTCAAGGTACTTGTCATAATTAAAATCATCTTATTTATAATTATTTGATTACTGTTGGTCCCATCCACTAAATTTTAAGCTTCCTGGGGGAGAGCAACTATGTCTTTTATGTTCACCCTGTTGACCTACATTTCCTAACACTGAGTAAGTATTCAACAAATATTTATAGAATAATTGGACCAACACAATGTTTCAGACTACAACTAAATATTTCATTGGGTTATAATTGTATGTCTAGGGAACTGGGCTAACTTCTATTTGTATTTCTGCCTAGAATGTAGCAGATCAGATTGCATTTCAAGTTGCTGGTGGATTAACAGCCCTTGAACACATCCTTCAAGTAGTGGTCCCAGCCACAAATGTGAACACAGTTTCAAGGATTCCTCCTAAGTAAGTATAGTTTCTCAATCTGTCTTTTACGTTTCATTCGTGGGTCATTTCTGCCTTATGGTTTCCATATGGGGACCACAAGAAAATTGTATGTGTGTTCAGGGTTGAATAGCAAAAGCTTACACTCCCCATTAGGAAGAAAAACAGAGGTGCTCAACTTCATTTACAGAACTCAAATTGAGCCTAAAAAGCCTTATAAAGGAATCTCTTTGGCCTACGACCTGCTCTAATCCTAAATCAAGAAGAATTGATGAACTCCTGGGCAGTTCTAACTGCTTCCAAAAATTGAACAGAAATAAATTGTAGTAACAGAAAGCCAACATTTTGTGTTGCATGTAAAAAAGAGGTAAGTAAGTACATTAACAAAGGCCTGAGCTGTGAAATTTGGAGAAGTCTCTAACATACAGGAAGAGTAGTCAGAGGCCAAGACTGCCGTAGTCTAGAGTCCCAGCCAAATTGCTGGGAACCCAATTACACTTTGGTCTCTAACTGTACATTACTCTTTCTCATAAGGATCCTTTGAAGCATTAGACCTAATATCTGCTTCACTGTTCTCTTAAGTCACCCTTTAGTCCCTGGCCACCTGGCATATAGCAGCAGACAGTGTTATTTAGGAAGTATTGTGTTCCTAGGTTGTAATGTGCACAATTTCTGGATGTTTTGTGGTGATTTATAGACTTTAAATGAGAAGTTTTAATAAAAGTTAATTTATGCCACTGAGAAAACTATTTAATATTTAGCCCAGCAAAAGTGAATGCTTTATTTGTCCATTGGATACAACAGGAAAAAAATTTCAAGAATATGTTTTCTTTTTTCCAAAGAGACGTTGAAGTCTTACAAACCTGGATTCCAGTTTTACCTCTGCCAGTTACTGGGTGGGAGAATTTGAACAAATGCCTTAATCTCATTGCATCTCTTTCCTCGTTTGGAAAAATATAAATAATCCTATTCACCTCACAGTACTACTGTGGGGATCAATTGAAATAATGTATGTAAGAGCTGTTTGGAAACTGTAAGATTTTATAAATGTTTCAGTGGAAGTTTTTAAGTAGTAGTTTTGCCTGGTTTAAGACAGTGTTGTCTACTTGACATGAGATATTTCTAAGTACAAAGTTTTTGACACTAAAGGTAATCTACTGACAAAATAGAGATTAATGAAGGAAGGCATAGGTATTCTTCATGTCACAGTATCTTCCTGTGCAGCAGAAAGCTTCACATTAGGCCGGGTGTAGTGGCTCATGCCTGTAATCCTAGCACTCTGGAAGGCTGAGGTGGGAGGATCGCTTGAGCTCGGGAGATCAAGACCAGCCTGAGTAAGAGTGAGACCCTGTCTCTACTAAAAACAGAAAAATTAGCCAGGCATGGTAGTGTGCACCTATAAGTTACAACTACTTGGGAGGCTGAGGCAGAAGGATCCCTTGAGCCCAGGAGTTTGAGATTGCAGTGAGCTAGGCTGACGCCACTGCACTCTAGCCCAAGTGACAAAGTGAGACCCTGTCTCAAAAAAAGAAAGCTCCACATTAGGCAGTTATAGTATGCATAGAGGTTTTTCTAATCCAGAGGAGTTGGCGTTCTATGTGAAAATAGACTTCATTTTCAGGATGTTGCTAGGTATGTTGTCATCACTTATTGCGTGTTAATTGGCAGGGAGAGTAGAAGGAAGGAATGAAACACATAATAAATATTTGAGATAAAATAGTAAATGGTATTTGGTTCTTTGGGACAGTGCTTTGATAACTTTAAAAATTCATATTGTTCATCTTAAATGCACCTAGAATTTTTGTTCTGTTTCTTTTTTGGCTTTTTGTTTATTTGTTTGTTTTCTGGTAGGCTTCAACATGCATGACATGAGTTCTCTGGCTGGTAACCTAGATTAAATACATGTTTTCCAGAAGATATTTTTGTCATTGTGGCAAAGAGCATGTTGTTCTTGTGCTTATTTATACATCTCCTTTAGGAAAGGGAAGAGGTTTCCACAGTTCCTAAAAAGACCTAAGCAGGAATTAGTGCACTCCCATTGGAAAGGAGCCCTGGAGTCCTGAGAGTCCCCCAGTGCCCCTCATCTGGTCAGCACCAGCTGACCACAGGGCCAGAATTGAGAGTTTGTTCCCTCATCTCACCTTAGGCTGAACCTTCATCTCACCTTAGGTACTGCTTCTTGAATGAGGCCAGCACCCAGGGCTGTGGGTATCTAGCATTGACTCTGAGATTCCTGTTTTTTGAGGATAGCCTCAAGATCATAACTGTACTTTCTAAACCAGCCTCACTTCTCAGCACTAAAGGATTAAAACAGTGAGAGTGTTATGCTGTTTATTCAGAGATGGGCAAGAAGAATTTTGTAACTACTTCAGATTTAGATGTAGAATCAGAGCATAGTGTCACTCACTGTTGGGCATGAATCAGTGGGCTTAATTCAAAAAATACTCTTTCTCATTTTCCTTACAACACAAATTTCGTGGCCTTGGGCTTTCCGTAGTCCCAGGGTATATTCCCTTTGCTCTTGACCTGTCCAGATCCTCCCTTTCCATCCCTAATGAGTTCTCATCCCTCAACTTCACGAACCTTCTGCCACCCTAGCTCATGCTGTTTCCTGCCTCTTGTGGCATTTCGTAGTTCTTACCTAGAAAGGCTGTTTAAAATATCGTATTTAATTTTTCTGAGTGATAAACAGCGAAGGATTTGAGAAGTTTAAGCCACTGTCTAATGACAGTTGCTGTGTTGAAACCTGGAATGCTATGATGTGTCACTGCCTCTGCGGCCCTGAGCTCTGTGTGAGTAGATAAACCAGCCCCTGCTCCCCTTTCTCACCGTCCTGCCCTCACCTCTTTTCACTCCATTTATTACCTCAGTACATCAGTACTTGAATGTCTTGCTTTGTCCTGTAATTATTGCTAGGTAACTTCCTTGAATGAATATTTGCTTCTAGCAGCTTTTTTTAAAAGTGAAATTCAGAAATTGTGCCTGTTTCTGGAAATTTAACTTTTTGAAACCTTTCCAAATCTTCAGTGAGTTGTATTGCTTTTGTCAGAACCAGGGAAAGCCCATAAAACTGCTTTAATCCTTTTCAAGTTATCATTGAGAAGGCTTAGTCAGGATGTGGTGTTCTAAAATCCACCATCTTAACAAATTTGTTCCAAGAAAATTGTTTTCTGTGCCAAGAAAGATCACCCTGAAACAAGGTTATGTGCATTTTGTTTTGTATCTACTTTTAGCAAGACCCATGTTATTCTGCCTTCAAACTTTTAATTGCAGAAAATGAGTACAAAAGAATGAATGACATATTGTAGCCTTTTTAAAATTTGGACTAATAATAGTTTATCATAGCTTTTAATATTTGAAAATAAGTGGTGACTTGTCATTTTCTTTGGGCATAAATAAGATGGCTCTGCTGTGACTAAAAGCTGTGGCCAAAACTTTGTGTTGTATTTTTATAGTATATTTACATAGTACAATGATAATAAAAGTGAGAAGTGGTACTCACTGGCACACCACATCTCTGAGCCCTTTCCAGGCAGCAATAGATGTTCATAATTCACAAGAAAGTCAGCAAACCTCTTGAGCCACCAAAAAGGATTACTGGGCTGAGTCTTCCCCAGGTTGCCTTTCACTTACTTGGCACTCCTAATTCCTGAGAGGTACTCAAGGACAGTATAGGGGCCAGACAGTAAACTCCCTAATCTATTTTAGGTTGTTCTATCGGGGAACTAACCAGGTGCCTATTTCTTCTATTTTTTTTATATCTTCTTCAGTTTCTTTCATCATGTTTTATAGTTTTCATTGTAGAGATCATTCACTTCTTTGGTTAAGTTTATTCCTAGATATTATCTTTTATTTGTAGCAATTATAAGTGGGATTACTTTCTTGGCTTCTTTTTCAGATTGTTTGCTATTGACATACGTAATAGCTACTGATTTTTGTAGTTGATTTTGTATCCTGCAACTTTATTGAATTTGTTTATCAGTTCTAATAGTTTTTTGGTGAAGTCTTTAGGTTTTTCTAAATATAAGATCATATTGTCTACAAATAAGTATAATTTGACTTCTTTGTTTCCAATTTGGATGCCCTTTATTTCTTTCTCTTAACCAATTGCTCTGGCTAGAACTTCTAGTACTATGTTGAATAAAGGTGATGAAAGTGGGCATTCTTATCTTGTTCCAGATCTTACAGGAAAGGCATTCAGCCCATTTAGTATGATATCAGCAATGGGTTTGTCATATATGGCTTTTATCGTATTGAGATATGTTCCTTCTATACCGAGTTTTTTGAGAGTTTTATCACGAAGTCATATTGAATATTATCAAGCGCTTTTTTGGCATCTATTGAAATCATGTGGTTTTTGTCCTTCACTCTGTTGATATGATGTATCACATTTATTGATTTGCATATGTTGAGTCATCCTTGTATCCCTGGGATGAATCTCACTTGATCATGATAAATGATCTTTTTAGTGTGTTGTTGAACTCTGTCTGCTTTTAGTAGTATTTTGTTGAGAATTTTTGCATCTATATTCATCAGAGATATTGGCCTGTAGTTTTCTTTTTTTGTTGTGTCTTTGATTTTGGTGTGAGGATAAAAATGACCTCATAGAATGAATTTGGAATTATTCCCTCCTCCTCTATTCTTTGGAATAGTTTGAGTAGGGTTGGTTTAAGTTATTCTTTAAATGTTTGGTATAATTCAGCAGTGAAGCCATCAGGTCCTGGGCTTTTCTTTGGTGGGAGACATTTTATTGCTACTTGTGTCTCGTTGCTTGTTATTGGTCTATTCAGGTTTTGGATATCTTCATGGTTTAATCTTGGCAGGTTGTATTTATCTAGGATTTTATCCATTTTTTCTAGGTTTTCCAATTTATTGGAATATAGTTGCTCATAATAGTCTCTAGTGATCCTTTGAATTTCTGTAGTATCAGTTGTAATTTCTCCTTTTTCATCTTTGATTTTATTTATTTGGTTCTTCTCTCTTTTTTTCTTAGTCTGGCTAAAAGTTTGTCAATTTTTTTTTAAACCAACTTTTCACTTCATTAATCTTTTGTATTTTTATTTAGTCTCAATATCCTTTATTTCTTCCCTGACCTTTATTATTTCTTTTTTTGTACTAATTTTGGGTTTGGTTTGCTCTTGCAATTCCTATTTCTTTAAGATGCACTGTTAGGTTGTTTATTTGAAGTTTTTCTACTTTTTTGATATAGGTGTTTATAGCTGTAAACTTTCTTCTGAGTACTGCTTTTGTGCTATCCCAAAGGTTTTGGTATGTTGTGTTTCCATTTTAATTTCTTTTAAGAAATTTTTTCATTTCCTTCTTAATTTCTTCATTGATCCAGTGGTCGTTCAGAAGCATAGTGTTTAATTTTCATGTGTTTATATAGTTTCCAAAGTCCCTCTTGTTATTGATTTCTAGTTTTATCTCACGTGGTCAGAAAAGATACTTGATATGATTTCAGTTTTTGGACTTTTTGAGACTTGTTTCATAGCCTAACTAGAACTGTATTCTTGGTTGTTGTCCTTATCACTGTTTTAGAATTAGAGCACACTAGTAGGTATAAGATTTCCCCCATTTTAATCTATGAGGAAAAATAGGTATGCCCTATTGCTATGGCTTTAATAAGGTATACCTATTTATTCATATCAAACAAATTAGTAAAGTTACTTTTTTACAGTTTTTATAGTATATGCATTTATCTTCCCATAGTAAATTGGTCCTACTCATGTAAAGCAATAGTCATTGAATATAATAATAAAATAAATTTAGAATGATGTGAAGTGGAGCTTTGCTCACCAGGGATATCATTTACAACAAGATATCACAAATTTATTCTTTGTTTACTTGATCCTTTGAGTTGGTAAGGAGGCAGAAACTAACGTTTATTGTGTCCTCAGTGCCAAGCACTGTGCTAGATGCTCTGCACATTATTACCTTATTTATTCCTCACAATCACCAGCAACCATATATGTGGCCCACTGCAAGATGAGTGTTGGGAACAATCACACATGGGGTATGACTACAACCTGAGAAAGCTGATATCCTTTTTGAAAGAATGAATGTTCAGTATTTTTCTCCTGTGATTAATGAGGTTTTGTTCCCAAAGGCTTCTCTTGAAACCCGGGAGCATTGTCTTGTATTAGGTCATTAAGTACAAAATGTCCGATTTCCTTAAGTGCTAAGTTTGACAGTTGGTATCTCTGACATTTCATTTTGACACTTCTTATTTTATTTTTATTATGAAGGTACATCCTCAGTCTTTCAAATGCATGGTTTTTGGCTTGTGATTATCTTTCAAAAATTTTTTAGAGCAACTTTTGTGAAACCATCGATAAGTCAAAAATTTGTGTTATTTTTTAATATGAACTCCATCATGGAACCAATGCTGCTCAGGCAGCTCAAAATATCAGTGAAGTGCCGAGGCGGGTGGATAGCTCAAGGTCAGGAGTTCGAAACCAGCCTGACCAAGAGCGAGACCCCGTCTCTACTAAAAATAGAAAGAAATTAATTGGCCAACTAAAAATATATATAGATAAAATTAGCCGGGCATGGTGGCGCATGCCTGTAGTCCCAGCTACTCGGGAGGCTGAGGCAGAAGGATTGCTTGAGCCCAGGAGTTTGAGGTTGCTGGGAGCTAGGCTGACGCCACGGCACTCACTCTAGCCTGGGCAACAAAGTAAGACTCTGTCTCAAAAAAAAAAAAATATCAGTGAAGTGTTTGGGAAGGCTGTGGCTAATGAACACATAGTTAAGTCAACGGTTCCAGAAGTTCTGGTGATTTTAATCTTGAAAGTGAGCCACGTGGGCAACCTGAGACCAAGGTGGATAATGATGAGCTGAAAGCTGTAGTGGAAGCGAATGCATCTCAACCTATGCGTGAATTAGCAGCAAGGTTTGATGTTACTATTCTGACAATATTTGACTATTTGAAACAAATCAGCAAGGTAAAGAAGCTGGATAGAAGGGTTCATCAGAAGAAAAATCATCTCGAAGCTTGCTTTTCTTTGCTGTCATGACATAAAGGCATACCATTTCTACACGTATTGTTATGTGTGACAAAAAAATGGATTCTTTATGACAGTCACAAGCATTCAGCACAATGGTTGGATAAAGATAAAGTGCTGAAACACAGTCTAAGACCAAATATTCATCAAAAAAACCAATGGTGTCTGTTTGGTGGTCCGGCACTGGTATTCTCTACTACAGCTTCATGAAACCTGGTCAGTTGATGACAACGGATGTCGACTTCAACCAACTGGACGAAATGATAAGGATGCTTGTGATTAGGCAGCCAAGATTAGTCTATAGAGACAGATCAATCCTCTTGCAAGACCACATGTTGCAAAAAACAACTCTGCTCAAACTACAGAGGTTGGCCATGTAAACTCTCTGTCATCCATGGTATTCACTAGACCTTGCTCTAACTAACTAGCATTTCTTGCAGGCTTTGGAGCACTTCTTGCAGGGAAAATTATTCAGTTCTCAACAGCCTGTGTAAAATGCCTTTTGTTATTTCTTCGCCAGTTACTCTCTAGGCTTCTTCGCTGCTGGTGTAAACAAGCTACCGTTAAGATGGCAAAACTGTGTCAATACCATGTTTCCCTGAAAATAAGACCTACCCATAAAATAAGCCCTAGCAGGATTTCTAAGCATTTGTGCAATATCAGCCCTACCCTGAAAATAAGACCTAGTGATGGGCGTGGCTACACAGCGCATCTGCACAACCCATGCATTTCGTCGCAGAGCGGTAAAGAGGACCAGCAGCCCTTCTTATCTGCCCCATCGTGACAGCTACTATCCCAGAGGAGACCGGAAAGGTGCGGGCAGCCCCACCAACAAGGTCGGCTCCCCCTGTCAGGTCCCGGCCATCCTGTGCGTGTTGCAAGCTGAGGCTTTGAGGGGAAAATAACACATCCTCTGAAAATAAGCCCTAGGCTGTCTTCTTGAGGAAAAATAAATATAAGACCCTGTCTTATTTTCAGGGAAACATGGTAGTTTAGGCTCATACTTTGATTAATTATACTGTTTCCTGTTTGAGATATAATAAACTAAACTTTTGATTCAAAATTGATCATTTCATATTTAATGGTCTAATATTTACAACCAACTGAAACGTGTATTTCTTCAGACCCTGCTCTCTCAGACTTGAGCATAATGGGTCATAGTGTAACTTCTTAATAAAAAAAATTTGTTCATGAGGAACTTAATCTTTTCACCAATTGTTTTTCTGAAATTACAATCCAGTTGCCTATTTTGAAGTGAGGTTAAGATGTTTAGGAGGTGAGATTTTAAGAACAGTAACCACATATACTTCTCGTTCTCCGTCCCTCTCTCCTCTTCCTCTCACCCTTCCTTCCTCTTTTGCCCTTTCTGCCCCTCCCCCCCAATCCTGGCTGCATGTTGCAGCTCAGAACTTTAACCCTACAGCTATAAGATAAAGCTTTCCCCTACTTAAGCATTATATAAGGTATCCATGTAACAAAAACATTTGTACCCCCCTTAATATTTTCAAGTAGAAAATATTAAATTTAAAAAATTTTAAAAGATAAAGCTTTTAGGCCGGGCGCGGTGGCTCACGCCTGTAATCCTAGCACTCTGGGAGGCCGAGGCGGGTGGATAGCTCAAGGTCAGGAGTTCGAAACCAGCCTGACCAAGAGCGAGACCCCGTCTCTACTAAAAATAGAAAGAAATTAATTGGCCAACTAAAAATATATAGAAAAAATTAGCCGGGCATGGTGGCGCATGCCTGTAATCCCAGCTACTCGGGAGGCTGAGGCAGGAGGATTGCTTGAGCCCAGGAGCTTGAGGTTGCTGTGAGCTAGGCTGACGCCACGGCACTCACCCTAGCCTGGGCAACAAAGTAAGACTCTGTCTCAAAAAAAAAAAAAAAAAAAAAAAAGATAAAGCTTTTATTATGCTTTTATTACTAGATTTAACAGTGCAGTTTCAACTGCTAGAAGAAAAAGACAAGTGATCTTTTATTAATGAAGTCTTTTTGTAGTGCTTAAAAGAATGAAGAAGTCATTGGTCTATATCATTTCCAAGCAGGCTTTTTTGAAATTGCAGTTTTATTCCTCTCAGGGAAACCAAGAAGTATGTCCATATTATCCATCTACCTGCAAAGCATGACACACTCTCAAGTAGCAGATGCACATTTTCAGAGCATTGCCTTATCTCTTATGCTTCTCTCACTGGTGAGAAATGCAAAACTTAATTCCAGATCAAGTTGGTGTTTTACCTGTGGTGCCAATACTACTACTAACGAGTGAACTTATGCTTGTTAAGGAAAAATTACACTGGTAGATGTTGGGTTCGTATTTTCTGATAAAAGCAGCAGCATTGAGACCTTTTAAATGTAACTCAGTTTACATTAAGGTATTTGATTTCCATGTAGAGCTATCAAGTATATTATATTTATTTAACAATCATAGTTTTTGGCATTTCACCACATTATCACATTTATACAAATTAGGAAACTAAGATTTAAAAGGACGAAATGATTTGCCCTCCTCATCAGTTTATCTGAGCTAGGACTGAGCATCCTATTCTGGTGTTCTTCCTTCTGCACCTTGTTGCCCACATGGTATCATCAAAGAGAGGTATTGTCAATCTGCAAGTATTTGTGGAATTTCTTCTGTGCTGAGATATGTATGATTTTTGTCTTCAGAGAGCTTACATCACAATTGGGAAGATAAGATCAATCAATAAGGTATTCTATGCTATACAACAGAACAAAATTAAATTATTTAAGCCATAAGCAGAAAGTACTATTTAGTTCAAAGTTTGATCCTTGATTGGATTTCTTACAAAGTTGGTATTTACAAGGTGATGATGGCTATACTTTTGTTTCTGATTTGTGAACATAAAACTTTAACTAATTTAATAAAAGTAAAATATCATTTCATTGATATAAAAAAAATACTGTCATCATTCCTGTGAGTTGCTGGGGTTTCTTGTTATTTTGTTTATTTATTTAATTTTTACATTTTGGTAGGGAAGGTATTATTTGGTTGATTGGTTTGGGGTTTTTGATTTAGGGTTTTTTTGTACTGGTTTATTAGTGTAGGTATAAGGAAATGATCTGTGGAATCATGTTTCCCACCTAGCAGGCTAGGGACCAAAGAGGAACTGATCTAACAGAAATTGGGAAAGATAAACCAAAAACCACTTGTAGCTATTTGTATGTATGAGACAAAATTTTCAAGAAAGATCCAGCAATGAAGTCTAAAAAAGAAATGCAGCATTTCTGCATACCTTATATACCCTTTTCAAAACTCAAATCAGGTGGCAAATATGGAGTAAACTTATCATAGGATTTCCTTCCCCTAAGTAACAGATGAAGATGTGGAATTGTAACCCATGTACCACTTCATGTGTCCACCATATCATAGGCCCTCAATAAAAACTAATAAAATATTGTCTCTGGGCTGAAATTTAGAATATAATTCATTGTTAATAAATAATTTTTTATCTCTAGTCAGGATTATTTTGATATAATTTTAAATATCTATTTTTAGATCAGGGTTTACTGAAAAGCAAATAACTTTCCCCAGGAGACAATAAAAGTAAAAATATTATTTTGCAAGCTAATTAACCATAGTGATTGATAAATACTATTCTCCATTTGACATATTGAGGCATTTTGTTTGTCTCAAAGGCTTTACAGAGATGGTTACAGTTGACAGCTGTTGTACCACTAATAAGATTAAAGTAAAGAAATTAGTTGTGTCAACGTTAATCTGTTGTTTAACATTGCAAACCACCTGGGGTCTTCTCCAGAGCCAGCATGTTTAATTGTGAATTTAAAATTATATAACCAGATCCTACTTAAGAACATATCGAAAGACTTGCTAATCATAGCTGTCTTGTTATTAACAAATTTATGTTAACAGTAAAAATAATGCTATAGCACTAGAGTTTAAAATTAATGTACTAATTTGATGCTCACCCTGCACTTTTCAATGTATTGTTGTGATCTTTGAAATGTAGCACCTTCTCAGTTGGAGGTTAATTTGAGGAAATGCAGAAAGTCTAATTGGGTTGATGCTTAAAATATATATGGTTTCCTATCTAAAATTAGAATATTTCTCTGTGCAGCAATTAAATTGCCTATTCTATTTGTACCAAATTCACCAGTGAAACAAAAACCTTTTAAATAACACATGATTCAAGATTTCTCCTTACTCTGAGACATCATTATAATTGGTAAAGTGGTTTCATTTTAAAATTAATTATTATTAAAATGTTATATTTATGATATGATATGCAGTGTAATAATCATCTGTGGTTGTTATATTGAGTTTTGACCCAAACTCATATGTAGAATGCATATATTTAACATCCCCACGAGGAAGATTGGTCTGAAAGCATTGTTAGCACCCCTAAAATGCCCTGTCTTATGCTGATTTGCTATTCCAGCATGTTGACTAGCCCCCCATCCCCACCCACTCTAAGTGCTCTAGCATCAGAAAAGACAGAGTGGGGAGGCAGGGAAAGCAGTGTGGGTTTATGCTTGTCATCACAATGCCAGTGGGAGAAAGGTTTCTCTTTCATGCACAACTCACACTCTGACCTAAATTGTCTACGCAAAAAAATAACCCTCTCAAATTGTGTCTCTGTCAAAACTGAAAAATCTCTTCAATTTTAAAGAGATTTTAAAACTTTCTTTAAATTTTAAAATTTTCTGCATCATTCTTCTGTCCCCAAGTTTCTTGCTGAGAAGACTTTTCCTTATTAATCAAGACTTGTTTATCTAATTGTACTATTTTAATATCTTTTAATTTTATCAGTAAAACAGTAACATTAAAAATACTACCACATATGTAAGACCACCTATAAGGCTTCTTACAAATATATTTTTCATGTCAAATACTATTTCTCTACTTTTATTTAATGTATCTTGTTCTTGTCAGTATGATACATTTATATTTTTTAATTTTTTTTAATTTAGTTTTAAATTTTAGAATATTAAGGGGGTACAAACACTTTGGTTACATATATTGCTTTTGTACCGCCACAGTCAGAGCTATAAGCGTGCCCATCCCCCTACACAGTGCTCACTGCACCCATTAGGTGTGAATTTACCCATCCCCTCCTTCCTGCCCTGCCCGACATCCAATGAATGTTATTTCCATATGTGCACATAAGTGTTGATCAATTAGTACTCACCACATGAATACATGTGGTGCTTGTTTTTCTATTCTTGTGATGCTTCACTTCAAAGAATGGGCTTCAGCTCCATTCAGGATGATACAAGAGGTATTGATTTATCATTGTTTTTTATGGGTGACTAGTAAGTACTCCATGGTATCCATATACCACATTTTATTAATCCAGTCATGTATTGATGGGCACTTTGCAATTGTGAATTGTGCTGCTATAAACATTCCAATGCAGATGTCTTTATTATAGAATGTCTTTTTTTCCTTTGGGTAAATACCCAGTCGTGGAATAGCTAGATCAAATGATAGCTCGACTTTTAGTCTTTGAGGTATCTCCATATTACTTTCCATAGAGGCTGTACTAATTTGCAGTCCCACCAGCAGTGTATGAGTGTTCCTGTCTCTCCACATCCACATCAACATTTGTTATTTGGGGACTTTTTGATAAAAGCCAGTCTCAGTGGAGTTAAGTGATATCTCATTGTGGTTTTGATTTTCATTTCCCTGATGATTAGAGATGTTGAGTATTTTTTCACGTTTCTTGGACGTTATTCTGTCTTCTTTTGAAAAGGTTCTGTTCATATCCTTTTCCCACTTTTTAATGGGGTGTTTTGATTTTTTGTGTGTTGATTTTCCTAACTTCTATATAGATCCTAGTTATCAGCCCTTCATCAGATGTGTAGCATGCAAATATTTTCTCCCATTCTGTAGGTTATCTGTTTTCTTCAATGATAGTTTCCTTGGCGGTGTAGAAGCTTTTTAATTTGATCAGGTCCCATTTATTTATTTTTGTTGCTGCTGTGATTGCTTTGGGATCTTCCTCATAAATTCTTTGCGTAGGCCAGTGTCTATAAGAGTTTTTCCAACATTTTCTTCTAGAATTCTTATGGTTTCATGCCTTAGGTTTAAGTCTGTTATCTATCGTGAGTTGATTTTTGTTAGAGGTGCGGAACCTGTTCCAGTCTTCTACATGTGGCTATCCAATTTTCCCAGCACCATTTAATGAATAGGGATTCTTTTTCTCAGTGTATGTTTTTGTCTGCTTTGTCAAACATCAGATGACAATATGAGGATGGTCTTATATCTGGGTTCTCAACACTGTTCCATTGATCTGTGTCTCTGTTCTTGTGACAGTAACATGCTGTTTGGGTTACTGTAGCCTTGTAGTATAGCTTAAAGTCTAGTAGATTGATACCTCCGAATATGTTCCCTTTGCTTAAGATTGCTTTAGCTATCTCTGGTCTTTTCTGGTTCCATACGAAGCGTGGAATTATTTTCTCTAGATCTGTGAAAAATGATGTTGGTATTTTCATAGGGATTGCATTGAATCTG
>VBSM01001118.1:1788264-1798657 GCA_008086735.1 Cheirogaleus medius
TGAAATAAAAAAATTAAAAAAAAAAAGTCATCAATAATACACAAATCAGAACTGTCTGCTGCCTGACAGGCTGCAATGAAAAGAACACAGCATCACTTCTGTGATTTTCTGCCAGGATATATAATCTGAATCTAATCATGAAGAAACATCCAACATACCCAAATTGTGGGACATTCTTCAAAATAACCTGCAGTCTTCAAAAGTCTAAAAATCATTAAAGCAAGGAGTGTGGAAGATGGCTGACTACAGACATCACTTGTCGGATGTCCCAGCAGGAAGGCAGGATATCGGATAGAGAAGAGAAGAGTTGCACCTCAGGTGTGGAACACAGAGATGACAGAGATGATGAGGTATCCCATGGAGAAAAATTGTGAAGCTGAGAAGGAAGAAGATAAAGAGGAAGATAAAGAAGAAGATATTGGCGGGGATCAAACCCAGAGAGGCTCAGAGCCCAGTGAAAGGGTAAGGGGGATTTTCCACCCCCTCTTACATGCCTTCAACGATCAGCAGGACACTAAGTTTACTGAAGGCTTTTCCACCCTCCACGAGCCCAGACATGGCAGCACATAAGGAATAGTGCAGTGAACTAGCAAGTCCCAGAAGTTTGGGCAGTCTCTGAAGGGCTCCCCCGAAAAGAGTGCTATGAGAGACTGGAGTGCTGGCTCTCTCCCGTCCAGACACTTCTTTCCCTGCACTTCCCCTATCCACTGAGAAAGCCGCCTGAGCTTGGGCTGACAGAGCTGCAGCCCTTACCCCACCCATTATAACCATGAGTGTAGTTTGAGCTAAGAAGTTTGTGAACAGCTCTCCAGTGGACATGCAACCCGAGTTGAGGTCTCCACAGAGAGTGGGGCCCACTCCTCTTCCCTTGAGGGCTTGTGGTGGAACAGGTGTACAATTTAGGAACATTCCGCCCGCTGGTGTTTCACAGGGTTGCATGCTGGTGGCTCAGATAAGCCAGTCCCAGTCTGGGAGTTGGACTTGGGTGGCGAGGAAGCCCACATGGACATATTCAAAAGGAGAGTGTGGTGGGGTGCTGAGGAACAGGGATCTGGGAGTGTGCCAGTGCCCCCCCCCACCACCATATTGGATAAGGGAGTGGCAGTCAGAGAGGAATAGCCTAGCCCCTGGTGTCATGGCAACCAAATGCCTCAGCTAGCAGCAGCCAGGTGCTGTGGCCCCTCCCCTCACACATTACAACAGAGAGAGCCATTTGATCCGAGAGTTTTCCCTCTGGTAGGTGTGTGCTCCAGGCTGAGGTCTCCACAGAGAGTGGGGCCCACACCTCTTCCTTTAAGGACTTGCAGTGAGTGGGACAGGGCTGCACAACCTTGGAACTCCCCGCCTGCCAGCATTTCACAGAGATGCATGCTAGTGGGTCAAACATACAGACCAGGGGGGAGGTTTGAGAGCTGGACCTGAGTCGTGAGGGACAACACGTGGACTGAACTGACAGGAGTGTGCTGCAGGGGTCCAAGGATTTGGGGGAGCGCCCACCCCTCCCCACAGAAAAACTGTTCTACTGGATAAGGGCAGAAAAATCCCAGCCCAGGACCCATGAACAACCTTCCCAGCTTGGAGAGCTTGTCCTGACCCTTCTACCAGCAGCTCCTGCTAGTGGCCAGAAAAGAAATTTCTGAGCCCCGCCAAGGCTTTGCAACCTGCAACCTAGCCATAAACTGCCTTGCTCCTCCCCCCTCTTATTTGGTGGTGGAGATCAAGAAACTCCCTGGGAGCTACGGGGTCCTTTCTAAAGCTTGGGGCACTCAAGTACTCCACCAGGGGGACCAGAGTCTACCATAGGCACAAAGAACATCTTGGCAGCTGGCTCTTTCACACAAACACCAACTAATGAGAGGGAGAATTCTACAGCTCATTATAGTGTCTTCCAACTCAAGCAAACAGGGCTTGGCTGATTCTTACAAGTACTACCCACTATATTGGAGATTAAACCAGGGAACCCAACACAATTCACACTGCTGGGAAGAGGTGAAGAAAGCAGGACAGAGGCAATCCATGGGGATCATCAAACCTGCTTGAACAACCCATAGATAACTCAGGAGCAGCACTGTTCTCCCTGGCATGGTCAGGGATTGATCTTTGGGGACCCAGGCCCAGTCCCCCCAGGACTCAGTTGAGAGGCCAGATGAGAGGGAATCAGTGAAAGAACTCTAGAAGTATGAAAAATCTGAGCAAAAGGACACCCCCAAAAGGAAAAAACAACTTTTTACCAATGGATACCAACCAAAATGAAAATACCGAAATTACAGATAAAGAGTTCCAAATTTGGATTATAAGGAAGCTCAACAAAATACAAGAGAAAATGGAAAACTAATACAAAAAAACCATAAAAATAATACAGGAAATGAATGAAAAATTCACTAAGGAAATAAAATTATTTTAAAAAATCAAATAGGACTTCTGGAAATGAAAAATTCAATCAATACAAAACACAGTGGAAAGTTTTAACTGGGATGAGGCAGGCAAAAGGAAGAATCTCAGAGCTTGAATTCATCACCCTTGAATTAAACAAGCCAGTCAAAGATAAAGAACACAGAAATAAGAGGAATGAATAAAGCCTACAAGAAATATGGGCTTATGTAAAGAGGCCAAACATAAGGATCATAGACAACCTTGAGGGTGAAAAAAGAAAACACACAATGGTTGGAAAACCTATCTGAGGGAATAATTGAGGAAAACTTCCCTGGTCTTGCTAGAAATTTAGATATCGAGGTACAAGAAGCTCAATGAACACCTGGGAGATTTATCACAAAGAGCCAATCACCACGACACATAAGTCATCAGACTGGCCAAAGTTAACACAAAGGAGGAGCTCCTGTGAGCTGTAAGGCAAAAACATAAGATAACTTACAAAGGAAAACCCATCAGGGCAACTGCAGGCTTCTCAACTGAGACCTTATAAGCCAGAAGGGATTGGGGCCCCATCCTCAGCCCTCTTAAACAGAATAATGGCCAGCATAGAATTTTGTATCCTGTAAAACTAAGTTTCTTCTATGAGGAGAAATAAAAACTTTTTCTGACAAGCAAACACTAGGGAAATTTGCCAAATCAGACTGGCCCTGCAGAAAGTACTCAGATCTGCATTATATATCAGTCAGCACAATAGACGCCCACCAGTGTAAAACCACCCAAACACTAAAGCTCAGAGCCCATATAAAATAATAGCTCCAGAGGTAAAACAAGGCAATAAGGTTCTACCCAACAAGAGGAACAGAAATGCATCCCAGTTATCAATTCTTTCAATAAATGTGAATGGCTTGAATTCCCCACTCAAGAAACATAGGCTGGCTGAATAGATAAAATAAATACAAGCCAAGTATCCGCTGCTTCCAGGAAACACATCTAACCCACAGGACTCATTCAGACTCAAGGTAAAGGGATAGAAAAAAATATTCCATGCAAATGGAAACCACAAGAAAGCAAGTGTAGCCATTCTCATATCAGACAACACAGACTTCAACAATAGTAAAGACAGACAAAAATGATCATTATATAATGGCAAAGGGAGCAATTCAACAAGAAGACATAACAATCCTGAATATTTGTGCACCTAACACAGATGTGCCCAGATTCATAAAACAAACCCTACTCGATCTAAACAAAGTGATAAACAGCAACATCATAATAGCCAGGGACTTCAACACCCCACTGACAAAATTGGACAGATCCTCCAACCAGGAAATAAACAAAGAATCTGGACTTAAACAGGACGCTAGAGCAAATGGATGTAACAGACATTTACAGAACATTCTGCCCAAAAATTAATATATAATGCATTCTCAATACATAATGCATCAGCACATGGAACATTCTCTAAGATTGATCACATCTTAGGCCAAAAAACATATCTCAACAAATTCAAAAAAAATAGAAAATATACCATGTATCTTTTCAGACTACAGTGCAATAAAATTAGAAATCACCTCCAACAGAAACACTCAATTCTACACAAAGTCATGGAAATTAAACAGCATAATGCTGAAAGATTATTGGGTCAAGTAGCAAATTAAGATGGAAATCAAAAGAGTCCTTAAACTAAAAGACAAAGGAGACATAGTTATCAAAAACCCATGGGATTCGGCAAAAGCAGTCCTAAGGGGAAAATTCATAGTCTTAAATACCTACAGCAAAAAGACAGAAAGATCACAAATCAACAACCTAATGAATCATCTCAAGGAACTAGAAAATAAAAAAGGAAGAGCAAACTAAACACAAACCCAGCAGAAGAAAATAAATAACTAAGGTCAGAGCAGAACTACCTTAAAAACAAAACAAAAAAATTACAGAAGATTAATAAAATGAAAAGTTCTTTGAAAAGATAAACAAAATTGATAGACCTCTTGCTACATTAACCAGAAATAGAAAAGAAAGGACCCAAATAAGCTCAATCAAAAATGAAAAAGATATTACAACTTATACGACAGAAATACAAAATGTCATATGTGAATTCTATGAAAATCTCTATGCATATAAATTCAAAACGTTGAGGAAATGAACATTCGTGGAAACACACAACCTCCCAAGGCTTAATCAGGAAAAAGGCCAATAATGAGCAATGAAATCGAAGCAGCAATAAAAAAATCTTCCAGCAAAAAAAGTTCCATACTAGATGGTTTAACAGCCTAATTTTATCAGACCTACAAAGAGGAATTAGTACCTATTCTGCAGAAATTATTTCATAACATCAAGAAGGAAGGAATCCTCCCCAACTCACTCTATGAAGCAAGTAACACCTTGATACCAAAGCCAGGAAAGGACACAACAAAGAAAGAAAACTGTAGACCAACATCCCTTATGAATATAGATACAAAAATTCTCAATAAAATTCTAGCAAACTGAATTCAGCAGCACATAAAAAATAATTCATCATGACCAAGTGGGCTTCATCCCAGGGATATAAGGATGGTTCATCATACATAAATCCATAAATGTGATTCACATAAACAGAAACAAAAACGAAGACCATAGGATCATCTCAATAGATACAGAAAAAGCTTTCAACAAAATTCAGCACCCTTTTATGATAAAAACTCTTAACAAAATAGGCACAGATGGAATGTATCTCAAAATCACAAAAGCCACATATGACAAACCCACAGCCAACATCATACTGAATGAGGAAAAGTTGAAAGCATTTCTTCTTAGAACTAGAACAAGACAAAGATGTCCACTGTCACCACTTCTATTCAGCATAGTGCTGGAAGTCCTAGCCAGAGCAATCAGGCAAGAGAAGGAAATTAAGGGTATCCAAATGGGGAAAGAGGAGGTCAAACTATCGCTTTTTGCTGATGATATGATCCTTTATCTAGAAAAGCCCAAAGACTCCACCAAGAGACTCCAGAATTGATAAATAAATTCAGCAAAGTCTCAGGGTACAAAATCAATGTATACAACCAACAGCAGTCAAGCTGAGAATCAAATCAAAGACTCAACACCTTTCACAATAGCTACAGAAAATAAAATACCTAGGAATATGTTTAACCAAGGAGGTGAAAGAGCTATAGAAAGAGAACTATGAATCACTGAGGAAAAAAATTGCAGATGATGTAAACAAATGGAAAACATACCATGCTCGTGGGTTGACAGAATCAGCATTGTTAAAATATCCATACTAGCTGAAGTTACCTACAGATTCAATGCAATCCCTATAAAAATACCAACATCATTTTTCACAGATCAAGTAAAAATAATTCTGTGCTTCGTTTGGAAGCAGAAAAGAGCCTGAATAGCCAATGCAACCTTAAGCAAAAGGAGCAAATCTGGAAGCATCACTCTACCTGACTTTAAGCTATACAACAAGGCTATAGTAACCAAAACAGCACACACAGTACTGGCACAAAAAATAGAGGCATAGACCAATGGAACAAAACTGAGAACCCAGATATAAAACCCTCTTCATGTAGCTATCTAATCTCTGACAAAGCAGACAATAATATAAAATGGGAAAAGGAATCCCTATTCAATAAACAATGCTGGGAAAATTGGATAGCCACATGCACAAGATTGAAACAGGATCCATACCTTTCACTACTCACTGAAATTAATTCAAGATGGAAAACAGACTGAAACCTAAGACATGAAGCCATAAGAATTCTACAAGATAACATTGGAAAAACTTCTAGATATTGGCCTTGGCAAAGAATTTATGAAGAAGACCTCAATGGCAATCACAGCAACAACAAAAAATAAATGGGACTTGATTGAATTAAAATGCTTCTGTACAGCCAAGGAAACAATCAATAGAGCAAATAGACAACCTAAAGAATTGAAGAAAATATTTTCATGCTATACATCCGATAAAAGGCTAATAACCAGAATCTACAAAGAATTTAAGCAAACTAGCAAGGGAAAAATCAAGCCCATTAAAAAGTAGAGAAAAGACATGAAAAGAAACTTCAAAAGAAGATAGACTAATGACCAATAAACATATGAATAAATGCTCAACATCACTAATCATCAGGGAAATGCAAATCCAAACCACAATGAGATATCACCTAACCCCAATGAAAATGGCTTTTATCACAAAGTCTCAAAACAATAGATGTTGGCATGGATGTGGAGAGAAAGGAACACTTATACACTGCTGGTGGGAATGCATTCTTCAAAGAACTAAAAATAGACCTACCATTTGATCCAGCAGTCCCACTACTGGGATTTACCTAAGGGGAAAAAAGTCATTTTATGGAAAAGACACTTGCACTTGAATCTTTATTGCAGCACAATTCACAATCACTGAGATGTAGAATCAACCCAAATGCCCGTCACTTTATGAGTAGATTAACAAAATGTGATATATGTATACTACAGAATACTACTCAGCCATAAAAAATGAATTAATACCTTTTGTAAAAATCTGAATGGAACTGGAGACCATTCTCCTAAATGAAGTATTGTAAGATTGGAAAAACAAACACCATGTGTACTCACTATTAAATTGTAACTAACCGAACAGCACTTGTGCACAGGTGGAAGTAAAACTCAACAGAAATCAAATGGATGGTAGAGGAGTGGCAGAGATGGGTGAAATGATACCTATCAGGTTAAATATACACTATCTGGGTGATGGGCACACTTAGAACTTTGTCTTAAGCAGTATAAAAGCAATCCATGTAATGCGAACATTTGTACCCCCATGGTATTCTGAAATAAAATAAATAAATAAAAATAAAGATCATGAAAGTTTAAGGAGTCACTGAGGAATTTTCCAGACCGGTAGTCATAAGAGATATGACTAGATGCAGCGTGATTCTGAACTGGATCCTTTAGCTATAAAAGACATTCATGGGACGACTGGTGAATTTTGAATGGCCTCTGAGGTTTAGATAGTGATAAAAAATCAGTGTTCATTTCCTGATTTTGTTGAATGTACCATGTTTCCCCGAAAATAAGACAGGGTCTTATATTTATTTTTCCTCAAGAAGACACCCTAGGGCTTGTTTTCAGGGGATGTGTTATTTTCCTCTCAAAGCCTCAGCTTGCAGCACGCACAGGATGGCCGGAAACTGACAGGGGGAGCCGACCTTGTTGGTGGGGCTGCCCACACCTTTCTGGTCACCTCTGGGATAGTAGCTGTCACGATGGGGCAGATGAGAAGGGCTGCTCGTCTTCTTTACCGCTTCTCCACGAAATGCATGGGTTGTGCAGATGCGCTGCGTAACCACGCCCATTACTAGGTCTTATTTTCGCGGTAGGGCTTATATTGCGCAAATGCTTAGAAATCCTACTAGGGCTTATTTTATGGGTAGGTCTTATTTTCGGGGAAACAGGGTATTGTAATATAGGAGGATGTCCATTTGTTGGAATTATACAAAAGTATTCAGTGGTGTTGGGGCACCATGTGAATAATACATTCTCACAAGGTTCAGGAAAAAAAGTTCTTTGAGCTGTACTTGAAAGTATTCTAAAATTTGAAGTTAAACACACACAAACACATATTTTAAACTTGTACAGAAATAAAAGTTCTAAAAACTTGGAATGAGTTGATAAGAGTTTTGTGATTTCCATCAGCTATGTACATTGACCTTGGTAGCTGAAACACTGGGAATAATTTAAATTACAGGGTTTATTTCTTAGGGCTTAATATGACCTTGAAATTGAAAAGGTTTCCTTATTGGAGAAATGATTGTTCTTACGAAGGGAAAGTGAAACTTTCATAGTAGACTATGTATCTATACCTATATAATTGAAATACATTTAAAATCTTTGCAGAGGAATTTTTAAACCTCTAACTCATACTCAGAAAATTCCTCAAAGGCGATGACAACTACTCAGCATATATTTTGTGCCAATCTGAACACAACACCATTGTTATTTAATAAAGAGATTCAAGGAAATGGGCAATCCCAATACCCAGGTGGGAAATCTGTAGCATCCCAGGTGTGCTGTGGTAGGATGTTCAGAGTCCATCTGCAGGAAAGAGATCACTGCAACTGGAAGGCACAGAAGGTCGTAGTTGACAACGCAGCAGAATAGTTCTGTTCCTTTACGTCTAACAAGTCTAGAGATACAAGGCTTGGTAACTGCTATGTGGGAGAAGGAAAGACTAGGAACAGAAGCCTAACTCTAGCAAGGGTAAGAGTCATACACGTGCACACGTGTACGCATTCTCAGAAAACGGAGAGATGAGAGAAAATGGAAGAGTGATTCTAAATGGAAGATGAGAGCAGGACCCTGGAAAAGAATGAGACAGAGAGAAGAGGGGGATTCAGGAAGGAGATAAAATGGAGAGGAAAAGGGAATACACGTAACTCAGGTGTGAGGGATGGATTTGGCATGGTAAATACAGAGAAACTGTTTAGGCCATTCCCATGACTCTACAATAATCCATTCTCTGCCTGCCTTCCTTCCTGACGCTTACATCCCAGTGTTGTCATGTTTGTATTTAGACATAACAAGGCATCAAGCAATAGGCCTTCTGGCTTTTACAGTAAATGAAAGAAAAATAGTAACACCAGACATTAAAACAACAGCTGAGTTCCTGTTTCTATGCCCTTTCCCACTCCTCTTCGGGTTTTATGAGATGTGGGAAATGAACTAAAAGCATTCTTTATGGTTTGCCTCTGCTCTTGCTCAGTTCGTTCGTACCTGTTAAAGCCGTATGTTTAGAGAGGAAAAAGCAGCAATATTAGGTCTATTAACACCTCTGACTGGGGTAAAAGTCTTAACATAGACCACACTTTGGTATGTAGTTGTGTTCCTTGGATAATAACTTGCTTTCTCTTGAACCTTGACAATATAGCTTAACAAATTCCTATGTTTTAAAAAAATATTTTAAGTTTTGCAGTTTCCTATAAATCTCCTCTTATCCTGTATTCCAGCAATCCCACTCCTAGCTATTTATCCAAGAAAAATGAAAATATTTCTCCACAAAATAACCTGTATAGGAATAATCTTAGCAGCCATGTTTGTAAATAACTAAAATCCCTAAACAACACACATGTCCATGAACAAGTAAATGGATAAATTGAGTTATATTCATACAATGGAATAATACTTAGCAATAAAAAGAAATGAACTATTGAAACACTCAACAACATGGATGAATTATTCAGAATTCATGGAAAAATTATTTAAAGTAAAAAAAGCCAGATTCAAACATCCACCTATTGTATGATTCCAGTTATTTGAAATTCTAGAAAATGCGGTTATCTATACTGACATAAAGCAGATCAGTGATTGCCCATGGCCCCAGGGAGAAAGGGAACATTGACTTCAAAGGGGCACAAGCAAACTTAGGGGGATAATGAAAGTGTTCTGTATCTTGATCATGATGGTTCTTACATAGGTGCACGCATCTGCCAAAATTCATCAAAGTATGCACTTCAAATGGGTGCATTTTATAATAAAATTTATTTTTAAAATGTGCTCTTGCATAAGTGGCAAAATGTTATCAATTGGTGCATCTAGGTAGAGGTATACTTCATAGTATACTTCATTGCCCTGATGTAGAAGGGAAAAAAACTCATTCTAAAAGGCAGCAATGTAATTACAGTGATGGAATTATTGAGGGGAGGTAAGGACTACACCATCTTCATAGGCTTTTATATCTATTTTATTTCAGCATATTATGGGGGTACAAATGTTAAGGTTATGTATATTGCCCTTGCCCTCCTCCCCCCTCGGGTCGGAGCTTCAAGCGTGTCCATCCCCCAGACAGTGCACATCGCACTCATTATGTATGTATATACCCATCCCTTCTTTCTCCCTCCCACCTGCCCGATACCCAATAAATGGTATTCTTATATGTCCACTTAGGTGTTCATCAGTGAAGGCAATTTGCTGGTGAGTACATGTGATGCTTATTTTTCCATTCTTGGGGTACTTCACTTAGTAGAATGTGTTCCAGCTCTATCCAGGAAAATACAAGAGGTGC
>VBSM01001118.1:1813562-1841743 GCA_008086735.1 Cheirogaleus medius
AGCAACCTCAAACTCCTGGGCTCAAGCAATCCTCTTGCCTCAGCCTCCCAAGTATTTGGGACTACAAGTGCACACCACAGCACCCGGCTAATTTTTCTATTTTTAGTAGAGATGGGGGTCTCATGCTTGCTCAGGCTGGTCTTGAACTCCTGAGTTCCAGCAATCCTCCTACCTCAGCCTCCCAGAGCGCTAGGATTACAGGCGTAAGCCACTGTGCCCAGCCTATCTCTTTGACATGCTGATTTCATTTTCTTTCGATACATACCCAGTAGTGGGATTACTGGATCACATGGTAATTCTATTTTTAGTTTTTTGAGGAATTCCCATACTGTTTTCCATAATGACAATACTAGTTTACAATCACACAACTGTATGTAAGTGTTCTCTTTTCTCCACATCCTCACCCACACTGTTTTCTTTTGTCTTTTTGATAGTAGCCATTCTAACTGGAGTGAGCTGGTATCTCATTGTGGTTTTGATTTTCATTTTCTTGATGATTAGTGATCATTTAGTAATGATCATTCGTGATCATTGAGCATTTTTTCATGTATCTTGGCCATTGGTACGTCTTCTTCTGAAAGGTGTCTATTAAGATCTTTTAGCCAGGCACGGTAACACATGCCTTTTGTCCTAGCTACTCGGAAGGCAGATACAGGTGGATTGCTCTAGCCCAGGAGCTCAAGGCTCCAGTGAGCTATGATTATACCTGTGAATGGCCACTCCACTCCAGCCTAGGTGATGTAGTGAGACCCTGTCTCTAAAAATAAATAAATAAATAACCTTTGCTCATTTTAAAATTGGGTTATTTGGTTTTTTGTTGCTGAATTACTTAAGTTTCTTATATATTCTGGATATTAACCCTTTGTCAGATGTATAGTTTGCAGATTATTTCCTCCTACTCTGTAGGTTATCTCTTAACTCTGTTAATAGTTTCTTTTGCTGTACAAAAGCTTTTTATTTTGATGTAATTCCATTTGTCTAGTTTTGCTTTGTTGCCTAGGCTTTTGAGGTCTTGTTTTAAAAAGCCTTGCCCAGCCCAATGTCATGAAGCATTTCTCCTATGTTTTCTTCTATTAATAATAGTTTCATAGTTTTAGGTTTTAAGTCTTTGATCCATTTTGTGTTTATTTTTTTATATGGTAAGAGTCAAGGGTCTAGTCTTATTCTTTTGAATATAGATATCCAATTTTCCCAGCACCATTTATTGAAGGGACTGTCCTTTCCCAATTGTGCGTTCTTGTCATCTTTGTCAAAAATCTGTTGGCTGTAGGTAGTATTACATGAATTTATTTCTGGGCTCTCTATTCTGTTCCATTGGTCTGTATGTCTGTTTTTATAGTAGTACCATGCTATTTTGGTAACTATAACTTTGTAGCATATTTTGAAGTCAAGTGATGTGATGCCTCCAGCTTTTTTGCTCAGTATTGTTTTGGCCATTTGGGGCATTTTGTGCTTCTATGTGAATTTTAGAATTGTTTTTTTCTATTTCTGTGAAGAATATCATTGGTATTTTGATGGAGATTGCATTAAATTTGTAGATCGCTTTGGGTAGTTTGATCATTTTAACAATATTAATTCTTCCAATACAAGGTATCTTTCCATTTATTTGTGTCTTCTTCGATTTCTTTCATCAAAGTTTTATAGTTTACATTATAGAGACTTTTCACTTCATTGGTTAAGTTTATTCCTAGGTATGTTATTTTTATTATTGCTATTGTTAATAGAATTGTTTCATGATTTCTTTGTCAGGTCATTCACTACTAGTGTATAGAAACATTACCAAGTTTTGTGTTTTGATTTTGTATACTGCTAATTTACTGAATTCATTTTTTAGTTCTAACAGCTCTTTAGTAAAACCTTTAGGGTTTTATTTTTTAATTTTTTATTATTTTAGATAAAATAGAATGTTTATTCCTCTTTTTACAAACCTTTGTATCCTGGGCTGACTTTCAGTAAGTTGCAGCAAGGGAGCTGCTCTGCTGCACAGGAAACCCTGAACTGCTTGCAGGTTGTCTGCGAATGGTTTAACACCAAGGTTCTCCACGTGTGTTGCATGCCAGGCAAG
This sequence comes from Cheirogaleus medius, assembly GCA_008086735.1. Taxonomy (NCBI): domain Eukaryota; kingdom Metazoa; phylum Chordata; class Mammalia; order Primates; family Cheirogaleidae; genus Cheirogaleus; species Cheirogaleus medius. The sequence goes on from VBSM01001118.1 coordinate 1,815,628, forward strand.
GGGGCAGCTGCCTTTCCAGCTGCACCCTATTTTCCAAGATGAGGGGTGCTCCACTCCTGACCGTTCCTGGCGCCCAGCGGGGTATGCAGGCAGGGACTGTGGGAGCCCGGCTATACGAGGCCAACCCAAGGCAACCGAGGGCAACCGAGACTCCGCAGCGCTGCTGTGGTGTTCCACCTGGGCGGGATGCTGACTTAGTGGCATTCAGTCATAATCCCACAGGTGGTAGCATCGCCCCCCTGGCTCCTTAGCCAGGGTTTTCTGTATGTAAGATCATGTCATCTTCAACAGGGATAATTTGACTTCTTTCCAATCTGGATGCCTTTTGTTTCTTTTTCTTTTCTAATTATTCTGGCTAGGACTTCAAGTACTATGTTGAATAGAAGCAATGTGGTGAAAGTGTCTTGCTCCTGATCTTAGAGGAAAAGTTTTCAGTTTTTCCCTGTTCAGTAATGGTGTTAGCTGTGAGTTTGTCATGTATGGCCTGTATTGTGTTGAAGCGCATACCATTTGTACGTAACTTGTTTTTATCATGAAGGAACGTTGAAATGTGATCAAATACTTTTTCTGCATCTATTGAAATGATCATATCATTTTTTCTTTCTGTTAATGTAGTGTATCACATTTATTGATTTGTGTATGTGAAACCATCCTTACATCCCTAGGATGGATCCCACTTGATCATGATGACCTTTATAATATGCTGTTTAATTTGGTTTGCTAGCATCTTGTGTTGCATCTGTATTCATCAAGTATATTGGCCTGTAGTTTTCTTTTTTTGTCACTTGTTCTCCAATTTGGGAATCAGGGTAATACTGGCCTTATAAATGACTTTGGAAGTATTTCCTCTTCAATTTTCTGGAATACTTTGAAAATTGGTATTAGTTTTCTTCATCTGCTTGGTAGAATTCAACAGTGAAACCATCAGGTCCTGGGCTTTTCTTTGATGGAAAACGTTTTGTACTGATTCAGTTTCCTCACTTGTTATTAGTCTATTCAGATTTTCTATGTTGTATGTGTCTAGGAATTTATTTATATCTTCTGTGTTATCACATTTGTTGGTGTATAGTTGTTGATAATAGTCTCTTATGACCTTTGTATTTCTATGGTGTCAATTATGTCTCTTTTTTCATTTCTGATTTTATTTGAGTCTTCTCTTTTTTTCTAGGTTAGTGTAGCTGACAGTTTGTCTCTTTTGTTTATCGTTTCAAAAATCGACTCTTCATTTTCTTGATATTTTGGATTTTTTTAAGTCTCTATTTCATTAGTTTCTGCTCTGAGCTTTTATTATTTCCTTTCTTCTACCAATTTTGGGTTTAGTTTGTTCTTGGGATTTTGGTTATTTTTTTGTTTGTTTGTCTGTTTTTTAGTTGCTTGAGGTATATCATTAGGATATTGGAAGTCTGTCTTCTTTTTTAATGTAGATGTTTATTGCTATAAACTTCCCTCTTAGGACTGCTTTTGCTTTGTCCCATAGGTTTTGGTATTATGTGTTTCCATTCTCAGTAGTCTCAAGGAATTTTTTAATTTTCCTTTTAATTTATTCTTTTTGGGATTTTTTTGTTTGCTTGTTTTTGTTTTTTTATCTTTTTTAAATTTCAGAGTATTACAGGGTTACAAATGTTTAGGTTACGTATATTGCCTTCACCCCACCCGAGCTAGAGCTACAAGTGTACCCATCCCCCAGACAGTGCATACTGCACCATTAGGTGTGAATATACCCATCTCCTCCAACCCTCCACCTGCCTGACACCTGATGAATGTTACTACCATATATGCACATAAGTGTTGATCAATTAGTACCAATTCGATGGTGAATACATGTGGTGCTTGTTTTTCCATTCTTGTGATACTTCACTTAGTAGAATGGACTTGAGCTCCATCCAGGATAATATAAGAGGTACTAGTTGACCGCTGTTTTTTCCCTTTTAATTTCTTCATTGACCCATTGGTAGGTCAAGGAGCATGTTATTCAATTTCCATGTATTGTAATTTCCAAAGTTTTTCTTGTTGATTTCCAGTTTTATACCATTGTGGTCACAAAAGATACTTGATATGATCTCTGTCTTCTTAAATTTGTTAAGACTTGTTTTGTGGCCTAACATATGACCTGTCCTGGAGAATATTCCCTGTATAGTTGAGGAGAGTGTATATTCTGCAGCTGTTAGATGGAATGTTCTGTTAATATCTGCGCCATTTGGTCTGTGGCACAGTTTAAGTCTGATGTTTCTTTGTTGATTTCCTGTCTAGATGATCTACCCATTGTCAAAAGTGAGGTGTTGAAGTTGCCTACTATACTGTGTTGCCTTCCTTTAGGTTTAATACTTTTTGCTTTATATATCTAGGTGCTTCAGTGTAGAGTGTACATATAGTTACAATTTTAAGTGTCTTCTTGTTCAATTGATCTCTTTATCATTATATAATAACCTTCCTTGTCTTTTTAATACTTTTTATTTAAAGTCTATTTTATATGATATATGTATAGCTACGGCTGCTTGCTTTGGATTTTTATTTGTATGGAATATCTCAGAACAACACTGCAAAACTGAACAACAACTATATCTATCAAAATCAAGAGCTGCTGTATCTATCAAAATCAAAAATTGTGCTGAACCATTTGTGCTATTCAGTCTAATAGCTCAGTGCCTTAGCTTGAACCAGGGATCAGGAAGGTACCACTACCGCAGATGTGGGCTCCAGAACCACACTATATCAACTAGATCTATGCCCCACAAAACAGATGCCCCAAATCCTGTCTCTCAGTCTCCAAAATACTTTCATAAACCAAATGTCTTTATGACTGCACCTTACAAATGGAAAAATACACAAGTGTGGCTCCCACTTCATTTTTACCTTCCAAATGTAACTTCTTAATTTAAAGCTTAAATAAACACATATAGCTAGTGGCTACTGTACTGGACAACATAATTCTGTATTCTTAATTTTTTCTAGTTCTAAGTTACTAAAATAGGAGTGTTAAAAGTCTCTAACTATGATTGTGTATTTGTCTCCATTTAATTAGTCAGGTTTTTCTTTGAGCATTTTGAAGCTCTATTATTAGATACACATTTAGAACTGTTGCATCTTTCCGATGAAATGGACTTTTAGCATTATTTCTCTTTGTGTTAAGTACTCCTCATTTTGAAGTCTAGTTTGTTTAATATTATTAATATGCCACACCCAATTTCTTACATTTACTCTTTGGTCTTTTTTCATCCTTGACAGATCTTTTTCCTTTAAGCACTTTAAAGATATCATTCCTTTGTCTTCTGGCTTCCATTATTTCTCATGAGAAATCAGCTTTTATTAATGTCATTTGTCTCCTATAAGTTACATGTCCTTTTTCCTTGGGCTGCTATCAAGATTTTTCTTTATGTTTGAGTTTCAGCAGTTTACAATAATCTGCTTAAGTATAGTTCCCTTTGTATTTATTCTGCTTGAGGTTCACTGAGCTGTTTTTCTACCAAAACAGAAACCTGATTTAAAAATATATTTCTACAAATAAAACTTCAGGTAAGATGACTTTACCTGTAAATTCTATGAAAGATTTAGGGTAGAAATAATACTTCTCACAAACAGACTCTCTCAAAGGAGAAGAGAGAATACTTGCCGGCTTGTATATTTTTTTAAAAGCTTGCTATAAAAGGATAATATATCACAACCAAATGAGTTTATTCTAGGAAGGCAAGGTTAGTTTTTAACATTTAGAAATTACCATATTAACTTGCTAAGAACCATAAAAGGTCAGAGATTTTTATCCTTCTTGCATGCTAACAAGTTAGCCTGTCAGTTTCATGGATGCTAGCAAAAGACACAAGGCTCCTGGGTCAGAGACAAAGGACCTTATTACTCATAGATAGCAAGCAGTTTTATGTTCTCATCAGTTTAGTTTTCTTGTCCCCAGGTCCCACAGGGACAACACAAGGTGGGCCCAGATAGATGCTGCACATGCAGTGGGTTTGTATCACAGCTGAGGAGACCCCACACATTTAGGAAACCCCAGTCTTTTCTAATGGGCTAAAAGTAGACCTGCTCAACCTTTGCCCAGAAGGTAGACATTATCTTTATTATACTGGACAGCCAACAAACCTTCTCTTTGTTCTAAAGGAAGATACCATCTCTAAGACCATTCCCTACCCAAACATTTTAGAAAAGGTTTTCCAGAACAAAAGCTATTAGTTTATCTGCTCACAAGGTGTGCGGAAATGTGAGACCCTTGGAGGATTAGCTCTGGACACTGACCCCCAAAAAAGGAAACTATATGATTATCTCATTAGATGCAGAAAAAGCATCTGACAAAATATAACACCCATTCATGATATTAGAAAATAACCCAGCAAGTTAGGAATAGATGGGAAAAACTTATAGCTAAATAATATATAGTGATAAAAGATTGAACATTTTTCCTTTAGGATTAGAAATACACAAGGACTGTTTACTTTCGCCACTTCTATTCAGCATTGTACTGAAAGCTTTAGCTAATTCAATAAGAAAGGGAAAAAATAAATAAAAGTCATAAAGTCTGTAAAGGAAAAAATAAATCTATTGTTGTTTGCAATGTCATGATTGCATATATAAAAAACTATGTAATCTACCAAGGGAAAAAACTGTAATACTAGAACTAATAAGTAAGGTTTTAGCAAAGTTGGAATATACAAATGCAACTTATGCAAAAATCAATTGTATTGCTATATATAACAACAAACAATTAGAAATTAAAAGTTTAAAAATGCCTTTTATAAAAGCATCAGGAAATATCAAACATCTCCAAGAAATCTCATGAAAGAGATGCAACAACTCTACAAAACATTATTGAGAGAAATTTTAAAAGGCTTACATAAATGGAGATATATCCATACATCAGAATTCTGTTCAATATTGTTAAAATATTATTTCTCCCCAAATTGATTTATAGATTCAATGCAATCCTGAGTAAAATCCCAGTAGGCTTTTAAAGGAAATTTATAAATCAGTTCTAAAATTTATAAGGAAATGTTAAAAATCTAGAAAAGCCAAAACAATTTTGGAAAAGAATAATGAAGTCAAGAGGGCTTGCCTGATTTTGAGACTTACTATAGTAGAATTATACTAATCAACACAACGTGGTATTGGTGTAAGAACAGACCAATAGATCAAAAGAAAATAGAGAGCCCAGAAATATATAGTCTGGACATATATAGTCAAGCAATTTCTTTTTGGCTGATCAAGCTTTCTATTAAAAATAGATTATTTTTATAGCAGTTTTAAAAGTTCACAGCAAAATTTTGAGTGGAAAGTACAGAATGTTTCCATAAACCTCCTGCCCACACATACATACAACCTCTCCCACTATCAACAGCCCACATTGGAGTGGCACATTTGTTACAATCAGTGAAGTTATATTGATATCATTATCACCCCAAAGTGCATAGTTTGCATTAGGATTCATCCTTGGTATTGTACGTTCTGTGGATTTTGCCAAATGTATAATAGCATGTATTCATCATGAAAATATCACATAGCTCCACCTATTTATCCCTCCCTTCTCCCAACCACTGGCAACCCCTTGTCAACTGATTTTTGATCAAGGGATCAAATTAATTCTGTGACGAAAGGAAAGTCTTTTTAATAAATGGAGCTGGAACAACTGGATATCCATATGGAAGAAAACCAACTTCTCACCATACACAAAATTAATATGAGATGGATTATAGATCTAAACACAAAAGCTGTGACCATAAGACCTCTAGCAGAAAATAGGACTATATCTTTGTAATCATGGGATGGGGAAAGATTTCTTTGGATACAAATACTTTACAAAAGATGTGTAAATAGCCAATTAGCATATAGAAAAGTGTTCAGTATATTAGTTATCAGGGAACTGCAAAATAAAATGACACCAAGATACTCTTTCAAATCCAATAAAGTGGCTAAAATAAAAAAAGATTAATAATACCAAATGTTGGTGAGCATATTGAGCAATTGGAGGTCTGAAACATTACTGCTGGGAATATAAAATGGAACGACCACTTTGGAGAACTGTTTAGCAATTTGTAAAGTTTAAACATATCTATCCTGTGACTCAATAATTCTACTCCTAGGTATTTACCCAAGAGAAATGAAAGCATGCCCACAAAAAGCCTTGCCCATGAATTTTAATAGTAGTCTTATTCATAATAACCAAAAACTTTAAATGACCTATGCATCCATCAACAGAAGAAGGGATAAACAAAACATGACATACAGATTGAGTATCCCTTATCTGAAATACTTGGGACCATAGTCTTTTATATTTCTTACTTTGTTAACTTTTAGAATATTTGTATTATACCTGCTGGTTGAGCATCCCAAATCTGAAAATCCAAAATCTGAAATGCTCCAATGAGAATTTCCCTTGAGCATCATGTCAGCACTCAAAAAGTCTGGGTTCAACCCGGGCAATAGTGAGACCTCATATCTACAAAAATTAAAAAATTAGCCGGGCACAGTGGTGAACACCTGTAGTCCCAGCAACTCAGGAAGCTGAGTCAGGAGGATCACTTAAGCCCAGGAGTTGGAGGCTGCTATGATGATGGGCTAGGATGATGGCACCATACACTAGTCCTGGCAACAGAGCAAGACCTTGTCTCAAAAAAAAAAAAATTGAAATTTTGGAGGATTTCAGATTTTCAGGTTTGGAATGCTCAACCTGTATTCATACAATGGAATACTAATCAACAATAAAAAGAAGGAAATTACTGTCACATCTATCACATGCACCAATATGAATAAATCTCAAAAACATTAAGCTTGGCAGAAGGAGACATATAAAAGAGAGCATTTTGAATGATTTTATTTATATGGAGGTGGGAAGGGATTGAATAGAAAGCAAGGGAACTTCTGGGATTATACATGTGTTCTATATCTTGTTTTGATTGATGATGACATGGGTTCATATAGTTGTCAAAACTTGTCAAACCAAACACATAAGGTTTGTGCATTTGTTATTTGTAATTTATATCTCAGTAGAAAGCAGTTTATTGAAAAAAATCACAAAAATAGTAGAGAGAAAGGACAAAGATTATCACAAATGCGATTAGCAAGAAGACAAGAGATGTGGAAGATAGAATTAAAATGTTGAATAATTGGTCTGACCAAATAAGGAAACAGGAGAAGTGCAACAGAGAAAATACAAAGAAAGACTAGGAAAACACTTCTATAATGAAGGAGAACATGAATTAACCATGTATGAAGGGACCTACTTCACTGTGTGAGGTAGGTATCATCATCCCTATTTCAGAGATAAGGAGGCTGAGACTCAAACAGGTCAGGCCACTTTTCTAAAATCTCACAGTAACTTAGCTTGAGAAGACATTATAAAGTTTTTGGCGGTGAGAGGAAAAAACAGACAAAGTAGGGCCAAACAACATGGCTTTATTGAGTGCACCCAGGTGAGGTTCACGGGTCCTGAGAGAGGGGCCAGAGAAGTCACGCCCGTTTGAAAGGGGTGAGGGCTTTTATACTGTTTGAGGCGGGCTGGGGACTTTTGGTGGGAAGAGCTGGGGATTTTCTACTGTGACCTTTGGCAGTCATTGAGAAATAGGAGGGGCTGGCGGTATTTGTGGAATCCAGGAACCAAAACTTTCTTAACCGGGTGAACACCTGGATGTGGTTATTCTTTAACTTAGGTGGGCCTAACAGTTATCTTTGTGGGTCTTGTGGGCTTCTCTCTTTTTTTCTCTAGGGAGGGGAGGGGGGGCCCACCACCAGCCTTACATTCCGGCCTTTTGGTTATGATGGGTACCACTCTTTCTGACTACTTCCTGCAGGGAGGGAGCATAGTTAGGGGTTACAGGCTGGGGTCGGCTGGTGGAGAGGTGACTGGTAGGGGGGAGTAGGGATGAAGAAGTAGTTGGTTTGCTGCCACTCAAGACAGCTCTTGTAGGCGGCGCTGGAAGAATGTAAAAGACAGGGAGCAAAGAAGAGATTAGGCAGATGATGACAATGGGTCCTATTAGTGGCAATAGCCAGGTAGCCAAAGGGGACTGCATCCAGCTGAAGGAGGACACATCCTGGCGGCAGTTGTGTAGGTCTTCACTCAGGTTGGTGAGTTTGTCTATGTTCTGTTCTATGAGGCCTGATTCGTTGACATAGTAGCAGCATTATTCACAAAGGAAAAGGCAAGTTCCTCCTTTTTTGGCCATCAGCAGATCTAACACTCTTCGATTTTGGAGAGTAACCTGAGCCAGCGACGTTAGTTGTCTTTGTGGTGAGGCCAGCAAGGCAGAAGTGGTTTCTAGAGTGACTTATAGGCGATCTGCAAAATCTTGGGCAGAAATGACACTGTGGCCCAAGGCACCTCCCGCGAGCCCTGAGGCCGCAATGGAAGAGGCCAAGCTGAGACCCACCATGACAGGGAAACAAGGACCTGGGGTGGATGTATTGACGCAGCGGGTGAGTGTTCCGGTGCACCGGGAGAACTGTCCCGGAGCAGAGGAGGGGGTTGTGGTCACAGTATGGTTGGTAAGGCAGCGTCCATGACATTGTAGGTGGGGGTCAGTGTGGGAGGTGAGAAAGCACACGCGATCTGCATAGGGTTGGCCTGTAGGCTCAGGTTCCCAAAGGGGAACGCGGGGGAACGCGAGTGAGCGGAGTGGAGCATGAGGAAGTGGATGAGGGAGTCGTTTAGGGGTTAGAATAGTTTAGAGGGACAGCAGCCAGTAGGAGTCGCTGAAGGGAGGCACAGAGGAAACAGTGGGAAATATTAGGGACCATTTCAGAGGAATTTAGGCAGGCACGGGTATGTTGAATAATATCTAGCCAGGAGGAAAGAGGAGAGTGTTGAGGGTGGGGAGAAAGCTGTCCAGCTAGAGTTTGTTCTGCCTGAAGAGTATTGGTAGGTATTTGAATCTGTGTCTGGTGGGCCAGGACATGTTCACGGCTGACATGAATAGTCCCTGAAGGATAATAGCTTAACTTATTCCAGTATAATTTGCCTGTGATTCTAACTTCCCAGCGCTGGTCCCAAGGGTCAAAGATATCTAATTGAAGTTTACTTTTATTGAAATAGAAAGTGTTAGGCCTCCATCCGAATTTTTTATCGTAGCCCCACCATCCTTTTCCATGTTCAGCCTCATGGAATCAGCATAATGTTTTACGGCATCCCCCATATATCTCGGGCTCTTGCCGACAATAGTCAAATGTCTGGTCATATAAAAAGCATAGAACAGGCTGTTGGGAGCCATCAACTGATGTCAGGGACAGGGGAATGGTAAGGGCCGTTTGACAGCCTTTTGGAGAGCAGTCAGCTGAGCCGGCCACATGGTTGTCTCCCGAGGTGAGGGACTCGTGGACCTTAAATCTCCAGACATAAATTGAATCAGGAGCAGCTGTTAGAAGGATCAGAAGATATAGAAGCCCGCATAAGACGGAGTTTAGTGGGACCTACCTGGTGGCAGGAGTAGGATGGGGAAGCATCTTGAGGTGGGGACCTCATGATGCACGAGATATGATGCCAGGAACCTGCAGGGTCATTCAGAAGTTTTACAGCTGTAGGTGTTGTTAGGACGACTGTATGGGGCCCTGTCCACCGAGGCTCAAGGGGCTTTGGGTGAAGAGTTTTAAGGAGCACCAAGTCACCAGGCTGAATATTTGCGTGAGGGGTGTCAGAGTCGGTCTCTGGTGCCTGAGGCAGATATCAGTCTGCGTGAGCCCACAGGAGCTGTCTTTGGCTAGATGTAAGACTCTGGTAAGAGCAATCAGTTCTGCCTTTTGGGAAGTGGTGCCCTCGGGGAGGCGGGACGCCTCTATAACCTGAGAGGCTGAGACAACGGCATAGGCTGCCTGGGGCTTGCTGTCATCTCCCAGGGAGGAGCTGCCATCAACAAACAATGTTAAATCTGCCCCGGGGAGGGGTCAGTCCGCTAGGCTGCACCTGGAGGTGGTGGCGGCTTCGACCAACTCAGAGCAAGAGTGAGAGGACAGGGTTAAGGATGGGATGGGAAGTAAAGTAGCAGGGTTTAAGGTCGGAGATTGTGTCAAGATAATGGTGGGATTTTCCACAAATAGGAGATGGAATTCCTGTAATCTGGAAGGAGTAAGGAGCGTCAGTGAACGGTGAGTTAGGAGGTCTTGAAGGCAATGGGTAGAAAAGGCATGTAGATCCTGTCCCAGGGAAAGTTTTAGTGCCTCCTTAGCGAGAGTAGCTGCCGCGGCCAGTGCCTGGAGACAGGGCAGCCAGCCACGGACCGTGGTGTCCAGTTGTTTGGATAAATAAGCTACCGGTGTACAGGTGGGTGGGTTCCAGGAGCCTAAAGGCTGGGAGAGGACACCGAGGGCCAGGCCCTGGTGCTCGTCTGTGTAGTGGTAAAAGGGTTTTTCAGGATGAGGGAGTCTTAGAGGTGGTGCCTGGAGTAGAGTGCCACGAAGCTTTAGGAACGTGCGGCAGACAGCTTGGGGGTTTAGCAGAGGGCCAGTGGAGGCATCATGGGCTGCCTCACAGAGGGGTTTAGCAAGGAAAGAGAAGTTAGGGATCCAGTGTCGGAATAAACCAACAAATCCAAGGAAGGACAGAATCTGTTCAGCGGTCGAGGGTGGTTAGAGATCGCAAAGACCCTGTTAGTGGTCAACAGTAAGGTCCCGGGACGTAGGGGTGAGACGAAGCCCAAGGTAAGTGACTGTGAGCTCGGACAGCTGGACCTTGGAGGGGGACACTCGGTAGCCCTTTGAAGCAAGAAAATTGAGTAGAGAGGCATTGTGAGTCTTGGAGTGTTGTAGAGAGGGGCTACAGAGCAGTAGATCATCAACGTATTGGAGGACAGTGCTAGGCCGTAAGGGACACTGGAGTAGGTCCTGGGCCAGAGCCTGACCAAATAGATGGGGGCTGTCTCGGAACCCCTAGGGCAGGACAGTCCAAGTGAGTTGTCTAGATGTGTTTGTGACAGGATCTTCCCATGTAAAGGCAAAGAGATTGTAACTGGCTGGGTCTAAGGGGAGGGTAAAGAAGGCATCTTTGAGGTCCAGGACAGAAAAGTGGGTAGTGGAGGGTGGAATATGAGAAAGTAAAGTGTAGGGACTAGGCACCACAGGGTGTATGGGGGTAACAGCCTCGTTAATGAGCCTGAGGTCTTGGACTAGCTGGTAGGAGCCACTGGGCTTTTTTTTACCAGGAGGATGGGTGTGTTATAGGAGGAGTTAGTTGGGATTAAGAGTTTTTTGCGCAGAAGCCATTCTATGATGGGTTTTAGACCTCTGTGGTGGGTCGGTGAAATAGGGAACTATGGGTGGGAAGGGAAGGATGAAGGGTCTTTGAGTTGAATGAGGATGGGGGTGTGGTGTGCCGCCACTACTGGGGTGGAGGTGTCCCAAACCTGAGGGTCTAGGGTTCAGGCAGGAGAGGGTATGTAGGGCTTGGTAAGGCGGGAGAGGCCATGGGCGGAGCTGAGGAATCTGGAGAGAGAGAGAGAAGAAGAAGGGCGGAGGTTCCGGAGGAAACGTGGAGTGTGGTGCCCAGTTTGGTCAATAAGTCTTTTCCCAATAGTGGAGCGGGACAGGAGGGCATGATAAGGAAGGAATGGGTGATGGGACGATCATCTATTAGACAGGTTAGGGGACCAGTGGGGGGGCTGAGGGGGATGGCCATCAGTACCCATGACCGACACCTGGGAAGGATAAGTAGGGCCTGAAAAAGAAGGCAGGACAGAGTAGGTAGCCCCCGTGTCAATCAGAAAGAAAGCTGCCTTACCCACTACCTCGACTGTTACCCTGGGCTCGGCGAGGGTGATTGGGGTCACCAAGTCGGGGCCTCTTCAGTCTTGGGCAGCCAGACCCAAAACCGCCATCGGCAGGTCTAGGGATGGAAGGACTGGCTCTCCAGACTTCTGTCCCCGAGGGGCAGTCACTTTTCCAGTGTCCCTCTTGACCACATGCCGGGCAAGGCTTGGTGGGCGGACGTGGCTGCGGGCACCGCTTGGCCCCGTGGCCCTCCTTACCACGCTTGGCCCCGTGGCCCTCCTTACCACGCTTGGCCCCGTGGCCCTCCTTACTGCACTAGAAGCAGGTGCCTGGCGGAGTATGGCTGGTTGCCTTAGACAAGGTCGATGGCTTCTCGGGTCCCGCCGGCCGCAGGGCTGCAACCAGGGCCTGGGCTTGCAGGTGTGCCTTTTGGCAAGCATGGGCCTCCTTTTTGGGCCTCTACCTGTTTATCTCGGGATTAAAGATTTTAAATGCCATGTTCACCAGGTCTCGGATAGGGGTCTGAGGGCCTTCTTCTGCCTTTTTGAGTTTCTTTCTGATATCAGGAGACAACTGGGTAATAAAGTGGGTCGCAAGGACAGTAGCCCCTGCGGGAGAGGTAGGCTGCAGGATAAGATCGTCTGTAAGGCGGCTGAGGAAGGCCACGGGGCTTTCGTCTGCCCTTTGGGTGACTTCCTTGAGTTTGTCATAATTTACAGTGCGATGAGCCGCAGCCTGGAGGCCGGTGAGGACACACTGTAACATGCGGTCCCGCCGTTTCCTGCCCTCCTGGCCGGCCGGGGTATCAGGTTGGTATTCCCACTCTGGCTCGTTGCAAGGGACAGCCTCAACCCCCACTGGCATGGTGCGGTCTGTAAGATGGACTTGGTCAGCGTGTCCTCAGCCACCGCCCAGACGCACTCTTTTTCATCAGTGGTAAGTGTAGAGGACAGTATGACAAAGATGCCATGCCAGGTAAGATCACATGCCTGTGTCAAGCAGCGGAACTCTTTGGTGTATGCTGTAGGGTCATTAGAAAGTGAGCCTAGACGCTTTTCTATCTGGGAAAAGTTGGAAAGGGAGAAGGGAACATGGACACGCACCACCCCTCGGTGCCCGCCACCTCTCGTAAGGGACAGAGGAGGGGCTGGTCTGAAGGGTTTATGTGAGAGCAAGTGTGATGGCTGACAGGAGACGGCGGTGGCGACTGGCTGGGAGGTGCGGAGGGGTGAGGTGGTGTACCTGGGGCTGGGTGACCCAAGTATGGCGGAGGCCGAGCGAGGGAGAGCTGAGGGAGTCAGGTGGGTCGGAGAAAGCAGAAGAGGCATCTGAAGAGACACTTGGCAGAGAATTAGGGGGAGAAGAGGCGGAGGGTGGCGGGGGACCCCACGCGGGGGACCTATGCAGGGTGGCAGGTCTGACAGAGGGAAGGACGGGAGCGTAAACAGAAAAAGGCTTGGACATATGGGATCTCCAACCATTTGCCGTTCCTGTGACAAAATTATCAAGGTCTTGTAAAACATTGAAATCGAAAGTCCCGTTCTCAGGCCATTGAGAGCCATTGTCCAATTTATACATCAGCCAGGGCAGTATTGCAGTAAAAATGAGGTGCTTGGGCCGGATGTCTAAGCCCATGGCCTTCAGATTGGCCAGCAGACACCTAGGGGCGTCCCGCAGGGAATTTTAGAAAACTGACTACCCATGTCCCCCCAACTCGACTGGACAGACAGGAACAGTATCCTGACTGTGGTGGCAGCAAAAGTCTGAGGGACGTCTCCCCAAGACTAGTGTGCCAGTACAGAAAGGGGTGAGAGGAATTCAGGCATCCCCGAATAGCCTCAGCCCCTGGAACAGGAGAGCCTCCGACATGGGCCCACGGTTTAATGAGTAGGAACAGTATCCTGGAAACAGAGGCTCCCGTCGGGGGATCCAAGTTGGGACAACACAGGGTGACTCACCCAGGCCCGGGTCGTCAATCAGGGACTCAAAGGCAGTCAGTCGGAGGTCCTGGTCTGGAATGCGAGAGTCCGAGGAAGGGGTGGTGCAGCAAAAACGCCCTTCCCGCATTTCGGCACCAAATGTAAGGTTTTTGGTTGCGAGAGAAAAAGACAGACAAAGTAGGGCCAAATAATGTGGCTTTATTGAGTGCTCCCAGGCGAGATTCACGGGTGCCGAGAGAGGGGCCAGAGAAGTCACGCCCGTTTGAAAGGGGTGAGGGCTTTTATATTGTTTGAGACGAGTGGGGACTTTTGGCAGGAAGAGCTGGTCCACTGTGACCTTTGGCAGTCATTGAGAAATAGGAGGGGCTGGTGGTATTTGTGGAATCCAGAAACTGAAACTTTCTTATCCGGGTGGGCACCTGGGTGTGGTTATTCTTTAACTCAGCTGGGCCTAACAGTTATCTTTGTGGGTCTTGTGGGCCTCTCTCTTTTTTTCTCTAGGGAGGGGAGGGGGTGCCCACCACCAGCCTTACAGACATGACCTTGACTGAACTACAGCAGTAACAGTTGGGATGGAAGCAAAAAAGATTTAGGACTATTTTATAAGTAGAAATAACCTCTGTCTACCTCAACCTTGGACTTTGTCTATGGGGGAATTCATTTACAAATCTTAAGATGCCACCTCTTCTGAGAAGCTATCCATGACCCATTGAGCCCAAATTAGGCCCTCCTGCTATACTGTAGTAATACTTTGAACATACCTGTATTACAGAATTAATTATAAGGTATAGAAATTTTGTGTCAGCCTCTGTGTTAAGAGGATCCTGAAGGTTAGTATCAGCATCATACTTAGAAATCATTGAAGGGACGAATGCATGATTACAAATAGTTATTCTGAAATTTCTTGCATCACTGTGAGATGAATGGTGACATTCACTTGGACAAGAATATTGGGAAGAGGAGATTTCAGAAGAGATAATGAGGTTTTATTTGAACTTATTGCTATGGGGTACTTTGGGACTTCCAAAGGGAAATACTCATAAACTAGAACTTCAGGTAAGAAGTTCAGAAAAGAAGTAGGCCTGGGAATAGAATTGGGAATTAATAGCATATCAAGGATAGTTGAAACCATGGAATTGCATGAGTTTACTAAACCTCATTCAAGGATGGAACCCTGGTAAACAGTTATTTCAGCTGTGGTGTGAGGGTAGGTAGCTGAACAAGGGTGGACAAAGAAGCAGCAATAACTCTTTGTATATCACATGCATAAATATCCCTTTCAGTTTATAAATTCCAGTGGCAGAAAGCTACAAAAGGACTCGTTTTAAATCTCAAATGTTAAAGCAAATGGAGAGGCTCATTTGCTGGACCATTCATAGCAGCATGTTTCCCAGGATGCATGTTCCAAAAAGACTAGGAGCTTTTCTATATTAAAGCTTTTCATCCTGGCTATGGTTTAACAGTCTCAACATTGTAATTTCAAACTAACAGTTGCAAAGTAAAAGATATGCTGCGCTTGATCTCAGTATCCATTAGAAGATTCCACATTCTTCCTCAAAGCTATGAAGTTGGCAAAATGACTTTCTCCGCACTGACATTTAGAGCCATTTAGTTTAAACATCTTCTTAAGCAGTCATTTAAAGATTGACCATGCAGTTATTCAAGACCCATGCAGTTTGGAATAACATTAATCTGACTCATCAGTGGACACCATAGATGGCCTAGTAACCAAAGGAGACCACACTCAGAAGGGACCACCTACTCCACAGTGGTTGTCGTGGTTTGCTTTGCTTTTTCTGTGTTTTTTATCTCTTCACTATTTGGAGTCTTTCCTCCTTTCTGGCTATTTCAAGGCCAGTACAGGAACCCATTTAAGCCATCTCATCCTTGCTGGGTAGTTTTGAACCTTTGTTTACTCACTGTGAGTCTCAGAGTGGTCTCAGAAATAATTTTGCTTCCTTGTTTTTAAAATTTAGACCTCAATAAGAACCAAAAAATGCTGCAGAGAAACAGTGTATTTAGGGGAAAGGACACTCTTATCAGGAGTCAGAAGGTCTTAGTTCCAGCTCTCTTGCTTAGGTTAGTGCTTCAACCTCCTTGAGCCTCAGTTGCCCTGAGTGTCAAATGGGGATGGTAATACCAATCCCCACATCATAAATGGGTTTTCTCACACCCTGCTGATGAAACTATAAATTGCTTCAACATTTGTGGAATGTAGTATGGCTATCCATATAAAAAATCCTAAAAATATGCATACCCTTTGACTGAGTAATTCTACTTATAGAAAGTAATCTGAAATCTGGCAAGGATTTCTACACAAAAGGTTCAGCACAACATGGTTTATGATAGTAAATATTGAAAACAACCACAAGTTCCAAAAATATTGCACTAGTAGAATATTCAGCTGTTAAAAAAATGATGTTTATATATCCAGTAAAATGATCTAGACCTAGGTTCTAGATCATTTTACCAGAAATACATAGTTCAAAAAAAAGATTATGTGACACCACAGGGATGTAATCAGCAAAATTCAACATCTAGGACAGGGTATGAAATAAACAACCAGGTTTCATCAACAAATTTTCAAGGGAGGTAAAAAAAAAGAAAAAAATAGAGTGGTAATTTACAGATTAAAAACAGATGTGATACATATTAACTAGTCACAATGTGTATTCCTATTTGGATTCTAATTCTAATAAAAAATATTTTAAAATGTTAAGACATTTGTGATATATTTGGAAATTTGAACACTAGTTATTTGATGATATTAAGAAATTATTATGACTTTAGATATAATGGTATTGTGGTTGTGTTTTCTTAAACTTCTTATTTGTTAGAGTTGCAAACCGAAACATTTAAAAATGAAATAATTCGATGCCTTGAATTTGCTTAAACGTGCAAAATGGGTGTGAATGAAGGTGGGATTGGCCATGGGTTGATGGTGGTCAGGGCTGTGTGATAAATGCATGGGGATTTGTTATCCTATTCTATTTTTGGTTTATGTTAAAACTATTAATAATATAATTTTTAAAGATTTAAAATATAATGCTTACAAAGATATTATGACACAGAAAGAGCTTAAAATAGTAAGTTGAATGAAATTCAGTGTGTCAATCATGTAGAGAAAGAATTAAATAGAAACACATGAAAGGAAATTTATCAAACTGTGGTTGTCTTTAAAATGTGAAATTATGGCTAGCTTTTTCCACTTCTTTTTCTCATTTTGCTTACTATTTAAATTTCTATAATGAGCCTATATTACTTTTATAATCAGAAAAAACAATTTTTCTATGGTTGGAACTCTTTTAGAAAACTAACTTGAAATAACATAAATAAAAATAGTGAAATGGCTTGTGTACCTGGGAAGGTCAAGGTTTGGAGCTAGATACCAAGGCTCTAAATACAATTGTGTGCTGCATAATGACTTTTTGGTCAGTGACAGACCACGTATACAACAATAGTCTCATGAGATTATAATACTATATTTTTTCTATACCTTTTCTATATTTAGATATACAGATACTTGCCATTGCAGTACAATTTCTTACAGTATTTGGTACAGTAACATGCTGTACAGATATGTAGCCTAGGAGGAATAGGCTATCCCATATAGCCTAAGTGTGTAGTAGGCTATACCATCTAGGTTTGTGTAAGTACACTCTATGCTGTTCAAACAACAAAGAATCACCTAATGATGCATTTTTCAGAACGCACCCCTGCATTAAGCAGCACATGACTCTATGCCATTAAGGCTTTGTCTGTTTCTCTCAGTTCTACTCATCTCTACTTGGCTTTATTCTATAAGCTTGTTCTCCATATAACAAGTTGGCTACCAGTAAATCCCCAGGGTCATATCTCTTGGTTTAGATATCCCCAGTGGAAAGAGATTTTTCCTGTGGTCATATATTCACCCCACAGAAGGTGCTAATTGGTCCTCCGTAGGTCATGCACCCCTCCTGGAACTAGTCATTATGACCAAGACGATGAGTACCTTGAGGGTTCTGGAGCAGATGCTCACTCCTGCTTTAGCAGGGGGGTACTATATTTAACATCCCCCCGCCCCTGGGCCATATGGAATAGGAGAAAAGAATGTTCTGGGAAGACAAAAACCAAAGCTTTCATAGTCTGCTCCCTCATGGTGTTCTTGGGATAATTCATTGGGATAATTAAGCTAAAAACACTTTTCTTTCTTTTTTTTTTTTTTTGAGACAGAGTCTCACTCTGTTGCCCGGGCTAGAGTGCCCAGCCTAGTGTCAGCCTAGCTCACAGCAACCTCCAACTCCTGGGCTCAAGCAATCCTCCTACCTCAGCCTTCCGAGTAGATGGGACTATAGGCATGCGCCACCATGCCCGGCTAATTTTTTCTATATATTTTTAGTTGGCCAATTAATTTCTTTTTATTTTTAGTAGAGACGGGGTCTCGCTTTTGCACAGGCTGGTTTCGAACTCCTGACCTTAAGCGATCCTCCCGCCTCGGCCTCCCAGAGTGCTGGGATTACAGGCGTGAGCCACCGCGCCAGGCCAAAACACTTTCTTAATTGAAAAGTTCATGCAAATATAAAAGCCAATTTTAAAAAGTCTAATTCTGTTAAATCAGATAAGAAGATCCTCCATATGTACATGTATCAATCTACCACCCGTTTCCTTCACTAAAAGAGATGAGGGCTGGTGGTCATCATTTCATACTTCCCAATTTCAAAACTGTAGGAGGTGCTCAGTAGCCCGGGTACATACATTTCCTAATGTAAAAGGAGAAATGGGGCATTATTTTGCACCTTCTCAGTAGTAAACTTGGAGATGGCTCCAAACATGAATTATTCATGAGATTCTCCTTCCTTTGACAAAAAGGTGTGTTGGTAAATGAATAGCGTTGGGAATTATAATACACTTACAAACAGAAATCTCAATTCCTTTGTACATGTCTCTGAAAGTTAATGTGTTGATTTGCAGGACTGCTGTATTTGCGGTCCTACCCTTCTTATACATGGAAATGCAGTAGCATTGAATCTGTATAAAATCTCTAAGCTAGGGTTGGTTTATCCACAGGGTCCTTTATAGTCTTAAAATATTCTTTTCAATGATTGCTGCTTTGTGGACTAATAAAAGAGTTACTTTTGTCAATCAGTTTAATAAACAGCTCTAAAAAACTGTTTATTGGATTTAAAAACATGAAAGTGACCTCTTAAATGTTATTGTCAACCCTCAGGACTGGTACTTTTCATAACATAAAGCAATTAGATTCTCACTATTTGTTATCCTCTTAATGGTGATGGGATTTTTAAAAAATGGAGAACCTACAGTTGGCCTTAGCAGTTTAGTTGTTATAAGAGGGTCTGGGTTGAATCATTGTACTGTATCTTCTAATTCTTTGCATTCTCGTGAGTTTGGCTCCCTAGTATTTTTTTATTCTTTGTTATAGGTACGTAATATTAATAGTTGTATATCTTTATAGGGTACATGTGATGTTTAGATACAGGCATACAGTGTGAATTAATCAAATCAGGGTAATTGGGGTAGTTATCACCTCAGGCATTTATCATTTCTTTGTATTAGGAACATTCCAGTTCCACTCTTTTAGTTATTTTAAAGTATACCCTAACGTATTGTTGATTATAGTCACTTTGCTGTGCTAGCATCTAACTGCTTTTTAAGAGCATAAAGTTCATTATAAATCACTTCATCTATTGTCAGACTCTTTGGACCATTAAAAATGATCGAATAATCATTTTTATTCATGTTTCTTGAAATGCAATATCAGAATAACTAAAAGAGAGAAGAGAGAAGGAAATTCTTATAGAAATAGTTGATTATCTAGTACTAAATCTAAGGAAACTATTACTTGAGATGCTTTACTTAAACCTGTGTTGAGGGGGTTCAGACCCATGTATGGTAAAATTTATCATTGAAAGTGAAGATGTTGAGGTCTATTCAGATTGATGACATATATTTCTCCCCCACATCTAGCTATGTAGTGAACATAGGTCTGATCGACAAACTGTGTGCCTGCTTCCTCTCGGTGCAAGGCCCAGTGGACGAGAATCCCAAGATGGCCATGTTTCTGCAGCATGCCACAAGACTCTTACACGGAATGTGCACACTGTGCTTGGCTGTCACCAGAAGGTAAGCCCTCGACTCAATCTTGACCCAAA
Organism: Cheirogaleus medius; assembly: GCA_008086735.1. NCBI lineage: Eukaryota > Metazoa > Chordata > Mammalia > Primates > Cheirogaleidae > Cheirogaleus > Cheirogaleus medius. The sequence continues at coordinate 1,835,408 of VBSM01001118.1, forward strand.
CTCAACTTTCAGAACATCTCTTGAATTTTGCCCATGATAGGGTCATTTCATAGAGATGCAAGTAGTCATCTTGGCCCCCTTTCGTCTTAGTCCTTACTTTGTCATTGGCTTTCCATACTGAGGTGTATGTTCTATTTCTCTCTTTTCTCGGCCACATGTTCCTGCCAGAGTCTATACTTCCTGTTGGTGTCATAAACTTGACTATCCCTGCTGGAAGAGACCTAAGAATTCATTCAGTCCTTCTTCTACTGAGACCCAAAGGACTCAAATGACTCTCCTTGAGTCAGCGAATCAGTGACAAAGCTAGACCAGATCAAGCCAAGCCCCCAGCACGACACAACACAGCCTCACAGTGCTCATGACCATCGTTTGTGTGCTTTCAGTTATAACCTTCTAGCTTTATTTATTTTCCCTCTATCCCTTCTTCCAAAGTACTTCCATGAATAAGGGAAGAGAGCCACCCAAATACAGTAGCTCCCTGAAGTCATGCATGACTCCTGGGCATGATTAAAGCCAGTGCACCAGGGACAACTGCTGGCCTGGTTGAGCTGTTTAGACCCCCAGGCCCCCCACCCCACCCTATCCCACCCTGTGCACTGTCATCAAAAACAATAATTCTCTGGGGAAGACAGGGGAAATCCCCATGTGTTCTTTTCTTTCCTCCTCCCCACCAAATCAGAGTCATTTACAATAGTGGCTCAGTGTTTCTGAAAGGCATATGACATAGGGGCCATATCGAGGATGTTCAGTAAAATAATTTTCTTACAATTAAATTCTAAACAGCACTTATATGTATTCTGTATTTTTTAGGGATTTTTCTAGAAGAAAACTAATTATTTGAAACTTCTAAAAGAAGTATTATCTATCTATATTCAATGTACACAAAATACCAATGACTATATTTGGAACATTTTAAGAAAGAGGCCAGGCGTGGTGGCTCAACACCTATAATCCTAGCGCTGTAGGAAGCCAAGATGAGTGGATCGCGTGAGCTCAGGAGTTTGAGACCAGCCTGAGCAAGAGCAAGACCCCATCTCTACAAAAAATAGAAAAATTTGCCAGGCACGGTGGCATTGCCTATAGTCCCAGCTGCTCGGGAGGCTAAGGCAGGAGAATCACTCGAGCTACGATGACGCCACTGCACTCTAGCCAGGGCAACAGAGCAAGACTCTGGCTCAAAAATTTAAAAAGGAATTTATTTTCTAAAATAAACATCCTTAACATTCTTTAGTTTGTTATACATAGGATCCCTAAACCCCACCTCCCTAATTCTTCCTTGCTTTTACCCAGTCCCTCACCATCAGTCACATTTCTGGTAAGATTAAGACTGAGATGTCAGGTAAGCCAAGCATGGCCTGTATTCAGTGTTCCAAGTTTGTCTGTTCCCATTAAGAAATCCAGACAAAGCCTACCTTCCAGGGATTACATGAGAACTCAAGAAGTGACTATTTGTGAGTCTGTGACCTAAGTAGGATCAAGTAGCACCATACTACACAGAGGCTGGCAACAGTAACAGAGCTCCGTCCAGTACAGTGGCACGTGCCAGCTTGGAAGCCACTGTTCTGCCCAGCTAGTTCCCGTGCAGTGGCCAGGCCCCTCCCTGGAGGTATCCTCTCACTCAGGAGACCCTTTTGGTCCTGGCTCTTTTTCTATACACAGAATTACAAACCTGCCAGCATCTCAAATCTGCATCAGCTGTACTTTTTTCTGGAATCTATGAAATTTGTCACAAATATAGTTATTTCTACATGTGGTTGTTGTACAGTTTGTAGAGTTCAGCTTTCATTTACAGGCAGATTCAGTCACTTGAAATCTATGGAACTTGAAAGAAACCTAAAGGTCATTCACAGTCACTCATTTTTATGGGGAAAGCAATTGACTTGAATTAGAACCCAAGATTTCTGGCTTGGTGTTTCTACACTTAACTTTATATATTCAAGATGTAGGAACACAAATTTCATTTCTTTGAAAATTTTCAGTTATAATACATACATAGAAAACAGGACCCTCTTTTCTTTAACACACAGTCATACTCTTGTCCTGAAGACACTCACTGAGCATCTGCCTTATGCCAGGCATCAAGCTAAGTACTGAAGACACTGCCCTGAGGGACCCCAGAGTCTCATGTGGAGTCAGACTTGTAACAGTCACAACATAATAGCTACAGCAGAAGAGAGTGTGCACGGCAGAGGAAGTGAAGCACTCCCAGAGGAAGTCAAAAAAGGCTTCAATAATCAGAATTAAAAGGATCCAGGACAAGTGGAGGGAAAAATTCAGTTGAGAAAAGGGGCATAATGTATGCATTGTATGGTATAACTGATGTTATCAGTGCCTTTGGTCCACCTGGAGGTCACCTGCCAATGGCTTCCTGTATTTCTCTACCTAAGGATATTCCCTGGACAAGGAACCGTTTGCCAGAGTACAAGGGAGTTAATACCTCCAGGACTGAATCTCAAGTAATAAATCAGTGGAAAATACCCCAGTTTTCCTAATCCTTGGTGGGACAATTCTGAGGTGTGCTCTGTAGTGTCTCAGAGAGGCCCAGCAGTAACGTGTTCATTAACACATCCTTCATCTGCTTTTCTCCCTCCCTGTGTCCCTGCTCTACTTCCTCACAAACGGTCTATCTGCATCCATGTTGTTGTTTCAGGACCTGGTTTGAGGCAACCCAAACCAAGAGATAGGGACACACAAGACTTCGTGTCACGTTCAGTTTGATGTGCAGTAGAGTGACTGTGGAGAGTGGCAGGAGATGAGGTATTAAACGAGCTCCATAAATGTTAGTTCTCGGGAGACTCAAATGGATAAAAGAGCTAGACTGGCACTGTGGAAGGCCGCTAAAGCCGTTGCAGAGGGAATAACAGGCTCAGATTTCTGCTGTAGAACCATCACTCCTGGAAAGTGTAGAGATGCCTAGAGCGGCACTCGCCTGGAGGCAGACGGATTATAAGGAGCCTCTTGCGTGATGCAAATGAGAAATGCTGGGATCTGCAGGGTCGGTGCAAACAGGGAGGAGCAAATACATTAAGAGGAAGTGGAATAAATGTAGGAGAGGTAACATAGGGCTTGATGATGTGGGAGGTGATAGGGAGGGAAGGTCTGGAGTGACCCCAGGTTTCTGAAAATTTTGAGTGGTAGACAGTAAAGTCTCCAAATTAGGGCATGTAAGCAGTTTTTCATAGTGGAAATATTATCGCATATGATATAAGATTATCATATACATATGTGTATGGACTTTGGTCTAGTTGGATAATCCTTAAGCATGTCTATCTTATATTTACTATATATTTTATATATAGTAAATTTTATATAAAAATTAAAGCAAACTTTTATAATTTATTTTATATATTATATATGAACTATAATTGTTTCTATATAAATATATGGATTTTAAGTAAATCAATGATTTGCTCCTTGTTGTTTTTAACAATTCTTAATCCATTTTTCCCCAATATAATTTCCTTCTCAAGCTTAAGTTGCTCGGCAAATTTATAGTAGTAGGACTTGTTTAAAAAAAAAAAAGATTATTTTAGAAAAAAGGTCCAAGTCGTTCCTGGCTTAATTTACCTAGGAATTCTCATCCTTCAGGCTCCCAACATTCCCTGAACACCACTAGGCCACAGGAATATAGGGAGTTTGTTCTACCTCTCCAGGTTTGTTTATCTCCGGTATTTATAGATCATTTCATACTGCTTCCCATTTCTTCATGGAAATTATAGTTCTAAACTATAAATTACAGTGACCTGTTCAAGCATTTTGTTATATGTATTAAATAGAGTTCTGCTCTAGGTCACAGCTGTGTCTAAGAAGAAAGGTAGAATGGTTTTTGCTTTATTAGAGTAATTCACATAATGCCTATTTTGGCTACCAGAAGCCAGCCAGAGCCAGAGAGTCAAGGAAGGCTTGTCCTCAAAGCCTTTTTGTGACTAGCAGGAATGAAAGAGAAAGAGGAGCCAGAGAGGCCTTCAAAAATTGCGTCTTCGTACTGGCAGACCCTGAGATAATTAAGCAGCCTAATTGATAGCTTGAGACTTTGAGTAAACACTCTGCAGTCTGCCGGTGGCCTGGCCTTTGTGATGGTGATTACCGCAGGTCTGCCTTTGCTCTGCTCTCCTTTTGTGCACTTAATCTTCTAATTTTTACCTAGGTTTTCTGAAAGACAATTTGGGTGTCAGAATTTGTGCTGTTAATCTTTGCTTCAATGTAGGGGAGAAAAGCGCTAGCCAGTGACTTTTGTACCAGGCTTGGTTTTGAACAATGAACTTGTATTTCTTTAAGTAAAAATTGGAATTGTGATTCCCTCCTGAAAAGATTTATTTTATGTTAGGACTACTCCAGAATTTTATATATGGGAAATGTTCACAAACTGTAATTCTTAATCACTTAAGCAAAATGCAACAGTTTGTAATAGGACTTTCAGAAATGCCTATTTCTTTGGCCTTTACTATTATCAGTTTTCTGTTCTTGATCCTACAAGAACTAAAGAGAAAACGATGGTTTTCAAATCTCAGGGCAGCAACTCAACTGCCATAATTGGATGAGGCTTATTGAGTTCCCCTTAAGGTACTCCTTAGCACAACTAATAAGATCAGAACAGTAATGAGTGATTATAAATTGCAACCAACACAGCCCATTAACTTAGTCAGCAATCATTTACTGTATTCATAACCGTGCAAGAATGATGGCAAGAAGGCTGGGAGGCAGTGGGCCCACAGAAAAGCCTTTACGACCCTTACAACTACACTGAAGAGAAGAGTTTGTAAAACCTGGCTAATTCTGATTGGTTGAAAAAGACTATTCTGAATTCTAGAATATTTTTACACAAAAAGAAGTTTGTTGTTGTATGTATTTGTGTTTTTCATTTTCACATCCATAAACTACACTGACAAAATGTGTTCTAGCCGAAGTCCTGGAAACCTGTGCTATGAAAAGATAAGAATGATTTGTGATTTAGCCCATTAATTATGCCATTATAAATGAGTGCTTCTCAAGTGTTTAAGGGTGCTTGAAAACCATTTGTTCAAGCAAAGGTAAACTTTAACTCTGCCTTCCTGCCTGCCTGTTCATTCATTCACTGAACAAATATTTATGTAGCACTTGCTCTGTGCCAGGCCCTGTGCTAGGCTTGGGGGAAAGCAGAAATGATTCAGACATCAATTGTGTTCTCAAGGACCTTGAGAACACGCTAGTAGGGGAAAGAATATGCATATACAGATATTTGTGGCACAAGGCAGAGAGTGATAAAGAGGATAGAAATATCAAAAGCACTTAGCGTGCTGCCTGGTGCATAATAAATGCTTAACAAATGTTGGCTACTATTATCATCTTCATCCTTGATGGAGTTCAGAGAAGGGAGAGATCATTCTTCATTGTTTGTAGGGATTTGCTGTTTTCCAGAACAGCTAAAATTTAACCTAGGCCTTGAAAGATGGAAAGGATTGGAATATTTAGAGTTGAGATAAAGGTGGACTGAGAAAATAGCATAAGCAAATACATCAAAGCAGAAAAATATGAAGAATAGATAGAGTACTTTAGCTGAAATTGAGATGTATATGGTGGTAATTTTAATGTCTCCCAGATTGTTACGAGGTTCAAATGAGACAGTAAATGTAAAAAGACTTTGTGAACTACATAAAAGATTTGCTGAGATGTGGCAGTGGCAGTAGTGTCATTAAATGCCTTTGTGCAGGGAATTGGGCCTGCCAAGTGCCCTGTCTGGGGAGTATTAGCCAGGTTTCACATGAAGAGTGTGTTAGAGAAGAGGCAGAAAGTGAGGGGCTGGTACCAGTTGTCTAGGCCAGAGACAAAAGGAATGGAAAGAAGAATGTCTTGAAATATCCTCTCATAGATATTCTTTTTGTATGTATCACCCGTCTCCTCAGGCATCAAGCTCTAACTTCATCATCTCTGTCTCATCTCTCCTCCTTGTACCCCAGATCTAATCTGCTGTCTCGTTCTGTTGACTGAAAGGAAACTTAAAGTCACCTAGCCAGTCTTTCATTCAGGTCCTTCATTCATCTTTTCAATACTCTGCCAATCTCTATTTGAATATATCCAGTGACAGGGTACTTGTTACTTACAAAGGAGTCTGTTCTGTCACTGATGAGTTTTTGATGCTTAAAAGTCTCTCCTTATACCAAGCTAAAATCTGTCTCCCTACTGCTACCTATTAGTACTAGGTCTGCTTGCTCCTTGGCAACATACAGACTAATATAAACCCACTTTTCTCCCTGAATCTCCCCTAGTCTCACCCTACCTCATATTTTCCTTTGCTTTTCTTCCAGTTACTATGTCTGTGTAACAAATTACTCTAAAACTTTTTTTTTTTTTTTTTTT
>VBSM01001118.1:1841843-1888137 GCA_008086735.1 Cheirogaleus medius
CCCCCCCCCCACTGTGCTAGAATGTCTGGGCCTCATTCAGAAGACTTGAAGGCTGCAGGTTGGAATCATCTGAGTGGTTATTCATGCATGTCTATAGTTGATGCTTACTGTTAGTTGGGAGCCTTTTGATATGGGGTCTCTTCATGGGGTAATTTGGGCTTCCTCGCAGCATGGCGGCTGGGTCCCGGAACAAGCATCGGGCAGTGAGAGCAGGCGGACGCTTACCACCTTCCATGGCTCGGCCTCAGAAGCCGCCCGGCGCCACTCGCGCCGCGCCCTATTCACAAGCCATGGAGCCCGCCGGACTTCAGAGGGAGGGGAGGTAGACTTTGCCTCTCGATGAGGAGTATGAAGGTTCTAGAAGAGCATGTGGGACCAGAAATATTGCTGTGGTTATGTTTTAGAAACATAGTCTGCCACTTTTCAACCTCCCCTAAAAATTTTTAAAAGAGTCCCCAGTCTCCTGTTCTCAGATGTCTTCCATTCTCTCTGCAGTCTCTTGTTTGGTACTGTCAGCCTACTCCTAAATCTTTTGTTGTCATTAGTCACTGTCCTTGAACACAAGGCTTGCTGGTATTGGGGGATAGGCAATGCAGAGAATATAATAGGACTAGGCAAGCAGAATTAAGGTGAGTGACATTTGCTGAGAACCTTTTGTGTGCCCTGGCTAAGCCGTCCGTGTGGGCTGTCTCCCCACAAGCGTTCAGCCGTCCTGCTCCCACGTCCAGGGAGTGGTCTGACGAACGAGCGACTGTCCCTGTCCTCCGGATCTGGACAGTGAGAAGAACAGAAGCAGAGACTTCTGCGCTGTCTCTGCACTCACAACTAAGCAAGTGCTAGTATAAGGATTTCTGAAAGATCCATCCCAGCTGACAGAAAGTGCTAGTTGACTCAAAGAGACAGAAAAATGACTACTTCGCAGTTCCAATCGGGTGCTCACCATGTGCTAGGCGTTATGCCAGAGAATGGCCCACAGGGTCAGAGTTCAGGGGCAGCCTGCACTGCCTCACCGCTCTCATGAGGGATAGTGGGTGATGAAGGAAGACCGTGAGTACGTGGACAGGCGCACTGGGCTCAGGGCAGCGGAATATGTCCAGGATACACTTGCGGTTGGACTCCCACTGGCTCTAGGAGTTTGAGGATGGTAGGATATCAAAAGGAAAACCCACATGTAGGGTTGTGTTGAAGTGCACAGGTTGGGGAGTCGGAAAGATGTGAGTTCAGTTTCTGCTCTCTCCATTTTAGGACCTGTAGCAAGTTCTTTCGCTTTTCAAAGCCTATTTGCTCACATAAAAAAGTGAATTTGATAATTCTTCCCTCACAGGGTTAGACAAAGCAGGGGCAAATGGAGCCTAATACATCTGTCACCCTGGCCTCATGCCCAAGGTGCTCTTTTTTATGTATACATCGATTTATTATATCTTACCTTGTTCCAGAAAGATTTGCGATAGCTTACAGAAGTATATACATTTTCATTCTTTAAAAAAAATTATAAAATTAATACAAAAGAAAATAGGTAAGAAAAAGTAAATCAAGCCAGATCAAGTAAGATTAAGGCACAAACCATATTCTTAACAAGGCCCTGCTAGACATTTCCACTTGGAATTTCTACCAGGAACTTGGACTTCCCTGGCTTTCACCCACATTGACTGCTCTTCCTGACTACCTTGTTCTGCTCAGGATCCCTGTCATCTGACCAGATTCAAGACCCAAACCTTAGTCATCTTTGACTTCTCTCTCCCAGAATCCAATCCGATCTTATCTGATTTAGCCAAAGGGAGGTTTGCCTCAGAAATGTGAGATGGAACATACTGTTTATACCTCTTTCTTGATACTTGTCTATTTCTGTCAGGTTTCAGTCTGAAACTGTCGGTTCTTGGCGCACCCATGGCCGAAGAATGACCAGACACATCAAAGTTAGGCAAGCACGAAAATGAGGTTTATTGAGGAGAGAAAGATAGGATTGTAGGGCAAGAGCAAGTTACAGGGTTACAGAGCATGGTACACACGCCATGGATGACGACTGGTCCCACTGTTGCAGCAGGGCCGGCAAAAGGAAGGGCTTGGCTATGGTCTGCATCTTATTTTATAGTGTCCGAATAGGGACCTCCCTTGTGGCTCAGAAGTCACCATGGAACCACTTTGATTAGACAGTTGAGAGTCACTTGACCTGAGCCTTAACTACACATGTGGGTTCTAGGTCACTTTCCAGACTTTGTGGTAACCGTGTGGCTTGGCCCGTGGGCCAGAGAGTCCACTGCATTCTTTTGCAGCTGGTGTGCCAAGTTCTGATTGGCAGATTCATAGAGTATTTCCTCCTCCCCCAGGTATGGAAAATTAGGGTTGGGCAGGACCAAGGTGGGAGCAACAGCACCCACTCTCTCCTTAGGAGACCCAGAATCCCTCACTGTCTACCTAACATTTCCAGTTCATTAGTTCTCTTGCCCCATGTACACAGTTTTTAAAAGATTTCCCTAGGGAAAGAAACTAACTATCTTAGCAGCTACCCTTCAGGCACCTAGCACCTGAAACAAAACAAAATTAGAACTCAGGAAATAGCTGTTAATTGGCAGTGCTAGCAAATACCAGCGTGCACCATTGACTTATGCCAGGACCCCATTTCCTGGGCCTATTCTTAACACAGGAAGAAGGGCTGTCCATATTTCATGTTCTTCTTTCTCTAAGAAGGAGACATTCAAGGCCTTCTTTCTTTGGCATGCCTTGCTAAGATCAATTCTCCCTTACTTCCTTCCACTTCTTTGGCAAACATTTTCTCATAACTGTTTTTTGAGCATGTGCTGTATGCCAGACACTTGCCAAGGTTTTGAGGCTTGATTGGTGAGCAAGACAACACTCTTACAGAGCTTATAGTTTAACAGGTGAAGAAAAACAATAAACCAATAAACAAATAAGATCATTTTAGCTAGTGCCAAGTGACATGACAAAATAAAGTATTGTGATACAACAGAGTGACTTGGTCAGGGGTTCTGTGGATGGAGTGGTCAGGGAAAGCCGCTCTGGGGAGAGGACACTGAAGCTGAGAAGGAACCAGCCATGGAGAGACCCAAGGGAAGGGTGTTCTAGCTGAGAGGAATGGCAAGGTCCTGAGGTGGGTGTGTTCTAGAAACCAAAGGTGATGTACTAGAAAGTGAGGCTTAAGAAAGACAGTGATAGGAGATGAAGTCAGAGAAGGGCCAGGAAGTGAGGACAGAAAGATTAGAAATCTGAGTTCTACTCTAAATGTGATGGGACGCCCTTGGACGATTTTAAACGGAAGAGTGGCTTAAAAAGTAAAAAGAGCATCTGTTTACTCTGTGAAGAATGGATTCAAGAGGCAAGGACATAGCCAGAAAGATCATTTAGGAGGGTACTAGAGTCATCATGTAGCCCCTGATAGGACAGTTTTTTCCTCCTAGTTACTCACCCAGAAGAAGCAGTTTCCTTTACTTGACAACACAGCGTAGCCTCTGGCAGAGCCCCTTCAGCCTAACTTCTAAATCCTAAAGACAAGAGAGGCCCAAAGTATCAACTAAACCAGCGAAAACCAGCATGTCAGCACAGGGCCCTGTGCTGTTCACAGCATGAGAAAACCAAAGCTAGAAAGGGGAGAAGTGTCCCATCTAAGAGACGGTATGGGACAGGCCTGGCCTGCAGTTCCAAGATCTAGGAGTATGTCCTGTTGTCAGTCCCCCAGAGCTGCCTGCCTTCTCACCCCATATGCCCCTCCCTGCCCTGTCATCCATTCAGCCTTAGTTTTCCCAAGACTGTCCTGAGCCTGTCACCTCTTTCCTCCCCCACTGTCCTGGGTCTCCATTCAGAACTTTGCCAGAGCCCAGAGTTTCTTCTTAGTGGCCTCACCCTTTACGCTCTAATCCCACTGTGTCTTCTTGCTCTTGCTCTTTCTCCAGCCTTCTCCAGGTTGTTGATCCCAAACAACAAGAACGTCCATGCTGATTTCATCCTCTGTTACTTCCCTTCTCAGGAATGTTCCCTCTCCAAAATTCCTCTTCGAGTTCAACTGAAATTCATAATCAAGTAATTGGAAATTTTCCCAGCAATCTGGACCTATCTCATGTTCTCACTTTTTAATTGTCCCTGTGTTTTCCCTCTTCTCTGACCAAGTGTCCCAACTGTCTTATAGTTACGCATGCCTGTATCCACCTTGACTTTCTCTCACTCCCACTGCCCCACTGGCATCCCCATTTCCTTCAACAAGGAAATGTCCTTCAACAGCTCCAAATTATTAATAAATCTGCATTAAACAACCTATTTGCTACAGCTACTGTATATATATATTAATGACATAAAGGTTTCTAGTGGGGGAGAGGGTGGCGTGCCCGGTATGTGTGTGGAGTGTGTGAGAGAGAGGCAGAGAGACTATAACCTTCAAAGTAGATTTACATCTATTATAATTCCTGAGAATTGCACAGAATCTGAGACATCGTCCAGTCTCATGCCCAGCTGAGTTTTGAGTACCCTCTGCCACTTCAGTGGGCGCGATCCTCCAGTTCTTCCAGGACGAGGAAGAATATGTTAATAATACCTCACCAAACAGCCCATTTGGGAGTTCTAATTATTAGAAAATTTCTGTAGGTTTATCTAATATCTGCTTCCTGGTAATGTCTCTACCCTGGGATCACAAATAGCAAATGAAATACTTCTTCAGTTTGAAGATAGCCTTAGTGTCCTCAAGTTGTGAACTAAATTTCCCAATTCCTTCAAACGTTCCTCGTTCCTCGGGTAACATTGTTTCCAGATGCTTTTACCACACAAATCACTTTCCTTGGGAACTTTCTGACACATCAGCGCCCTGAACTGGTGCAAACCCAGTGCTGGACGCAGTACTTCCAGAGTAGTTACGCAGTGCGGTGGAGTCGCACCAAAGCTTCCACACTGCGCGAATTGTGCTCCTCTTAGCCAGAACTGAATTGCATTCGTAATCAAGCACTGCTCTTTCCTGGTAGGCAGCTAATTTGCTAAGTCTTTTTATTCCTCCACTTATTGTTAACAATCTATATTTCATTCCCTGTCATTTACCCTCTTCACATCGTAAACATATGCAGTTAGTTTTTATAATCTCAAAATAGGATTTAAGGGTCATTTCTATATATTTCATCCTGTTTTTAGTCCTCATATTTATTTTTAGGTAAACTTTATTTTATTGATTACTTTCTCCTCTTTGAAACTATCTTCACTTTGCCTCTATGACACCACACTCTCCCGGTTTTCCTCTTACTATTTTTCAGTTTCCTTTGCTAGTTTCTTCTCATCTCCCCAACTTCTCAACATTGAAGTATCCCAAGGCTCAATCCTCAGACTACTACATATATTTACTCACTAGAATGAGCTTCTCATTTTAAATACATCTGTGTATTGATAATTCCCAAATATCTCAAGCCCAGACCACTCCTCTGAATTCAGGCTTATATATATATTCAGCCATTCAATAAATATTTATTGAATAGATACTCTGTGTCAGATACTATTCTAAGACCTGGGGATATATCTGTGAAACAAAAGAGACAAAAATCCCTACTCTTGGGAAGCTTATTTTACACAACTTCCAATCCAGTATCTCTGCTTTGATGACGAATAAGCATCTCAAATTTAACAAGTTAAAACCGAACTCCTGGTTTTTTCCCCAGACATGCTCTCTTCATGTTCTACCCCATTTCTATAAATGGCAACCACATTCTTCCAATTACTCAAGTCCAAAACCATTGAGCCATTTTTTACTCCCGTTTCCCACACCCACATCCAATCTATCAGGAAATCCTGTTGGCTTTCCCTTCTCGATATTTTCAGAACCCAGCCACTGCTCACCACATCTATGCTACCACCCTTATTCAGCCACCATCATCTCTCACCTGGGTGATTAAAACAGCCTCCCGATTGGTCTCCCTGCTTCTGCCTTGGCCCTTCTAAAGATTTTTCAACCCAATAGCTATAATGATCTAAGCTATAATGACCTAAGTCAAGATTCTATCACTTCTCTGCTCAGTACCTTCCAGTCGCATCCCATCTCAACAGCAGACACCTTATAATGGTCTCCAAGGCTCTGCCTTCTCTCTGTTGTTCCCTCTCTGACCTCATCTCCTGTTACTCTTCCACTTACTCAACCTGCTCTAGCCACACTGGCCCTCCTGCTTTTCCTGAACACGTCATGCACACTCCTGGCTTCAAGCCATTGGATTTGCTGCTCCTCTACCTGAAACACCCTCCCTCCAGACATCCACATGACTTCCTTTCTCGTTTTTTGTAGAATTCTGCTTAAATAATACTTTTGAAAGGGGTCCCCCAACCACCTTCTATAAAGTAGCATCACACACACCCCTACTTCTTCATTTCCTTTCGATGTCCTCTGCTCCCCTGGTTTGTTATGTCTTCCTGCACTAAAATGTCAGCTTTATGAGGAAAAGGTCATAGATTTTATTGCTGAATCCCAGTGCCTAGAATAGTGCTTGCCATCTAGTAGGCCCTCAATAAATATTGTTGAATGAATGAATAGGCCCACTGCAGTAGGCAGAATAAGGCCCCTCCGCTGGTATCTATATCCTAATCCCCAGAACCTGTGAATATACCTGCATGGCAAAAGGGCTTTGCAGATATGATTAAGGATTTGAGATGAGATTATCCTGGATTATTCAGGTGGGCCAATGTAATTACAAGGGTCCTTATAAGTAAAAGAGGAAGCAGAAAGTCAGCATTGGAGAGAGATTAGAAGACGCTCTGCCTCTGGCTTTCAAGATGGATTAAGGCCTCACAAGCCAAGGAATTCAAGCATACTCTAACAGGGGTCCTCAAACTATGGCCCACGGGCCACATGCAGCCCGCCAAGGACATTTATCCGGCCCGCCGGGTGTTTTTGCCCGTTTTGTTTTTTTACTTCAAAATAAGATATGTGCAGTGTGCATAGGAATTTGTTCATAGTTTTTTTTTTAAACTATAGTCTGGCCCTCCAACAGTCTGAGGGACAGTGAACTGGCCCCCTGTTTAAAAAGTTTGAGGACCCCTGCTAGAAGCTGGAAAAGGTAAAGAAACTGATTCTCCCCTAAAATCTCCAGAAGGAACACTGCTCTTGTTTGAAGATAGCTCAGTGAGATCTATTTTGGATTTCTGGCCTCCAGAACTGTAAGATAATAAATTTCTATTTTTTGGAGCCACTAGCTTATGATTATTTGTTCCAGCAGCACTAGGAAACTGATACACCCACTTGCCCCTAATTAGACCGTAACCTCCTTTAGAACAGGGGCCTGGTCTTCCTTGACCTTGCACATCATGAGTGCTCACTGTTCCTGGAGCGCAGGTAATTGGGCTTTTTAAATAGAGTACCTGACAGAGCATCATGCCTCTCTGTGCTCACCACAAAGCCTGATGAATGATGCCACCACTGGATGCAGGTTGGCTTTCTTGGAATATCCCAGGACATAAGAGCTGAAAGCTGGAATACTACTGAGAAGGAATTCATCACTCCTTAAACAGTTAAGTTCTCCTCCATCCCTGGGAGAGACAATAACTTAATCCCACCCATTCTAATCCCTTTGAGTGCAGGTCTGTGGGTTCAAGGGCTAAAATCAGAGGTTCTCATAAGATGCCTCAGGGATTCCAGAACTAAAGGCATGAACAAAGCCAAACTCCAAGAAGCTAGGAAAACAGTCTAGATCACCAGCACTGAAGGAGCTCAGAGTAGATGTTACCAAGCCAGAAGTCTGGGAACCGAGAGCAAACAAACCAGGAACAAACAGGGGGAAGGGATTACAGAGTATGGAACTGTCACAGCTACTTTTTTAGGCCAACTAAGGCCTGGTACATAAATGGTTTATAACAGCAAAGATGGAATGGGTGGCACCTGATTCGTGCCTGCACAGGTCACTACTGGTTTGCCCGCTGCACTCTCCTTTAAGGCAAAGTGGTGTTTTCAGGCAGTGTGCAAGAATATTGATGGCCCAGTTTTAGTTTTTTCTAATTGAATCTAGCTTTTAATGAACAGAAATGAATATCCCACTAAGATCTCTAGTCCTAGAGACCAAAGAAAAATACCTTAAAATCTGGTGAAATTAAGAAGATCTCAGAGTATAGTATATAAAAATCTGATTTTTCACATCTTCCCTGTATTTTTAAAGAAAACTTTACAACCCATGCCTGATATGAATAAGGCCTTTTACTTTTTTATTATAAACGTTTAGGCTTAAAGTGATTATAACTGACAGTTAAGACCAACAGGAGCCAGTGGCCTGTTCTTGGACAAATTATCTGTACTTCAGGCTAACTCAAAAGTAAACATTCTCTAAAGTCCCTTCAGGTCTACATTAGTCCTGAGGAAGCCAACTGCGGCAGACAGACCCTCTCTCCTCTACCCCCATTATACTCTTTGGGTTCACTTTTAAAGTGAATGGTCTTTTCCATGAAGCAGTATTATTTAATATATGCATTTTGAACCATTCCCACATCTGAGTTCTTGAATGCTTACTTAGTTGATTTTCCTCGATCAACATTTTGATTTCATTAGGAGAATATTTGCAAAAGACTGGGCCGTATTGTTTTATAATCTGTGAGATAATCTATTAAATCTATTAGTGTTTTCCTAAACAATGGTGTAGGGGATGAGCTGTTCTGTTGACCTTCACTTACTTTTTTTTTTCTTTTATATTTTTTGCATTTATTCCTTGGGAGAGAAAATAGCAGTGAATTCATGTCATTTAATAAATGCTCAGAAAGATTAAGTATTACAAAGTGTTTTAAATGATAAAGCTATATTCCTAAAAATCTGCATTAGAATGTACTGATAGTTTAAAAGCAACACAAGCAGTTAGGGGCAAGGCAGCATTCTGAATCACAGAGCAATAAAACTGTTGTCACCAGCAATGATGTCACTCATCCCCAAAGTTCTAAAAGCCTATTAGAAATGAGCTTTAGGGAGAAATGTCTTCAGACTTGTCATTGGTTCTAAAAGGCAGTCAGTGTTAAATAAACATAGGCTCCCTTTTGGAACCTATGTAATAAACTCAGACACATTAATCTCTGCTCACGTCTCTAGTCAGGGTCTGACCCCTAACTCTTTCAGCTTTAATGGAAGGAAGGAAGGACCAACTGACATTAGCTAACAGAAGTTTATGTAAAGGTTCAGATGTACCTGTAAGCAAATAAGTATCTTTTCTTAAACTTTTATTTTATTGAGTCCTATAAGACAAAAATGTCTCTCCACAATGATACAAGATCGCATTACAGTCTCTACGTACGTTAACAGTGTTCGACATCACAAAATTTGGTTTAAGAGAAGGCATAGAGAGAAAAGAAGAGATCACCTCCTGTTTGGGCTAGATGTTTTGCTCCTTGGACAAAGCACTAACCTTAAAGAAGTCAAAAGGTCTGGGTAGTACCCCTGCTTTTGCCACTAACAAATTTGTATGACCTAAAACATCTTACCTTATCTCTGTAGTTCTCAATTGCTTCATGTGTACAATGAGAAAAGTAATACCTTCTCTACCAGCTATTAATATGAAAAACTGTAATAAGAATATGCTTAAAGATGTATATTCTATAAGTACTTTAGCAGATCCTGTCATACAAATGAGATGACAGTATTTTATAAGAGTGCTTCTTTCTTGAGAAGAGAACAAGGTATATAAGGATGTCATATCACATGGTCATATTCTTAGCAATATCAGAAACAGTACACATTCAGGACATAAATGTTTACCACAGTTACGAATAACGCTCTACTTTGATGCAACTAGCAAATTAAAATGAATAAAATGATCCCTTTGGAAAAAATAAGTTATGAATTGGGAAAACTAGATAAGATACTAGAAACTTGCCCTCCTACACCTCCCAATTCTTATTTAATTAGTGGCGTCTCTTGGGTGCTTCTGGGCAAGATAATGAGGTAAGCATAGATCTTCAACACCTCTCTCCCATCCCAGGCTCCAGCTGAAAGGAATGGCAAACAACAACACACCCCCCTCACTCCCGCAAAAAATAGATAACTTGTGTTAGTATTAAAACTAGGAAAGGGTATTATCCCATGCCAGAAACATAAACACATTCCTGCTCAATATTGGGCAGATTGTACCAGATTAAAGGAAGATAGTGAGTGGGAATTTGTAACTTCCCTTCCTGAGAAAAGCTGAGTCCTACAAAGAAAGGCCACTGGCCCACTTGCAACATCACTGAGGGACCTGAGAGTTTGTACAGTCGTTAGAGCAAGTGGCTGTCGTCACTCCAGACCTTACATCTTCGCAAATCCAAACCCTGTGGAGGAAAAAGGACTTCTTGCCAAGCATCTCCTTCCATCCCATTCACTCCGACTGTGATATGTGCCATCCCTGAATCATGCTCAATAGCCAGAGAAATAAAATGTGCAGCTTACTCTAGGCCTGGGCAGCCCTGAGCCAGAGTAAATAGGGAGGGGGCCCCGCCGGATGCACACTGTCCTGGTTCTAGAAAAAAAAAGAGTAAATGAATGCTTGCCAGCTATGTATACTATAACTGCCTGCTCTTGGTCACTAGATGCTTCATGTATATGCAAGTTCAGGAATTTGGTTGATTTAGCAAACCCTTGCTGCTTTACTATTGATTTTAGGAATTCATTGGCCACTGCTATTGTCTCTTCATGCTCATTCTTAACATTACCTGCCACAGTTGCTAGGCTGACTTCATGATGATTTGTTATAGATCTAATCCAGCACTTGCTTGTTCTTGAGACTGTGGGCCCTACAGCCTGTCCTGCCATTACTCCTTGGTGTTGGAGCAGTGCCTCCAACAGCTGTTGAAGGGTCTCCCTACCACAATGTACCAACATTGTTGGGCTTTTGAGGCTTCATGCTTTTCTGATAGCTGCCTCCCCTAAGAAGATTCCCTTTGTGTATCCAGAAAAGAAGATATACTGGTTTTGACCTGTGAGTCCCAAAAGCTCTCATGAGACTGTCCAGTCTGCCCAGATGTAAGCACTAAACAAAGTGGGGCTACCTAGGCTGTGGCATATGGGGAGGGCGAGTGGCAACCTCACCCTGGCTGCAGAGTGCTCTGTTGCCACTGCTTCCACTGCCACCTCTCCCAGCGGAAGAGAAGGGAAGCCACGGCACACTGGTGGGGAAGGCTGCATTTATTCCTTGAGGTTTCTTATTACCTTATTACACAACTCATGTGGTTTGTTTTTAACGGTCTGCTTCTCTTGTTCCATTTGACCTATAAAAATGCTAACATCGTTTAGGTACATTTCTCTCAAAGAATTGAATGTTTCTTTGTCAGGTCATACTGCATATTTGACAATAATCGTCAGGATCCCACAGGGCTGACAGCTGCTCTTCAAGCCACAGACCTGGCTGGAGTTCTGCACATGCTCTACTGTGTCCTCTTCCACGGTACCATCTCGGACCCCAGCACTGCCAGTCCCAAGGAGAGTTACACCCAAAACACGATCCAAGTGGCCATTCAGAGTTTGCGTTTCTTCAACAGCTTTGCAGCTCTTGATCTGCCTGCGTTCCAGGTACCAAGCCTTGGTTTGTGTTGATGCTAACCAACCAAGAGTTAATATTTTAGTGTAGATACGATGTGAGGTTCTTCTCCTAGATTGGGGCCTAAGAAATAAACTACAAAAAAATGGAATTATATATACCATTTACTAAGCCACTATCTTCTGGGAACTGTATTAGATGCTCTTCATGTGCTTTCTCTTTTATTCTCGTAACTACCATGCAAAATATTGTTATGCCCATTTTACGGATGGAGAAGCTGGCAGTTAAGTATAATAATTTGCCCAAGGTTACATGTCACTGAGCCAGGACTAGTACCCATGATTCTCTGACCCCAAGGCTATGGCTCACCCAGTGCCACACTACCACTTATAAATCTTTTGTCTTGAATTCTTTACATAAAGGCATTATCATCTCATCAACTTTTAAATATTAAAGAAAGTAATGGTTTCTTATATAAACAGAACCAGAATTAGATAAATTGTTTTGATTGATAAGACTTTCTGTTGGTAATTTAACTGATTTGTGTCCAATGTAAAGTATGTGCATAATTAAATGTGAAAAGCCCTATAAATTACATATTTATAGCTAAAGAAAGAAAAATTGCTTGATGCTATAACACCAGACTGTCAGCTTAGAAACAGATTTTTTTTTCATGTAGGAAATTTAATTTTCAAAAACACTGAATCTTTGGAACAGAGCAAGCACCAATGAATAGACTTTCTCTTTCAGTTTATTAACTGTCAAGTGATTTTGTTAAAAAAGGTTTGATGTCAAGGTCATCAAACCTGGCAGATGATGACCCCGTAATTTAGATGAATTGCTTTGCTCAGAGTGAGAAAAGTTAAAGAGATACAAATGTATGAAATAATTGTCTTTGCCATTCTGAGATGGAAGAAATACTTCTGTTTGGTAGCTGATGACAAATATGCAACTCTTTGATGTCTCCCTGTCATTCTGTTCAAAAAAGGAAATTAGTAAGTTGTACCATTGGATCTAGTATCTTTCAATTTTATACAGTTAGTTTATCCGTCATAAGAACAGAAATCACTTCCTTAGTGTTGTTTACAAAGTAGTTGAACTAGCCTTAGATGGTAACTATCTATACAATACGTAGAATCCTGGGAGTTTATAGCCACACCAACATGGGAGATATCTGCTCCAGAAATGTCAGTGGTTCTTGCATCAGGGTTGAACATAACATCTGTGTTTTATGAAGACCCAAGCCCATTGTGTTCTGCCTGGAAGTAGCTTGGAAATCAAGGGACCCTAATTTTATGGCTCAAAATATGGAGTTCTTTGTTTCCATAGATCGTGAAAAAGCAAATATCTAAAAACATCTCTTACCTTCTAGTTTCTTGGGTCTTCTAACCAGGATTTATACTATTGCAGGATACTCGACATCTAGGTTAACTCAGCCATTCTGTCAGTCACTCTGAGTATCAGGGAGCCCCAAGTCCCTGCTCCCTCTCTCCTCCTGTGAGCTGGTGGCCTTTGTGGCCTCACTCAAAACAGAGCACCTCTGAACTTCAACCAGACCTGCTCCCTAGTGGCCTTTAGGCATGCTGGCCAATAATGTCAGAAAAATCAAAAGTTTATTTCTGGAACCCTTCATGCCCAAGCAAAGTGAAAACCAAGATTTCTCCTCTCTGGATCTTTGCCCATATGCGGCCCAAAACTATCCCCTACTTGAGCCACTTTTGCCAGAAACAGCAGGAAAAAACACCAGGGTGGCTCAAAAGTGATCAGCTTTTTTCAAATCAAATGCTCTGCCTCTTAACACTTTTCGTACCGCATAGAAATCTCTAAGACATACGCCAGGGACTGCACATTTTTGGGCAAACTGCACATTATTTAAATCATCATAACTACAGTGAAAAACGAGAAAACTCGTGAGCGGTCCTTAACAGATGACGCGAGAAACAGGAGAAAACTCACGAGCGGTCCTTAAGGTGTTAAGTGGAATGTCCTTTCTGGGCCAGTTCTCACAGTTCTCTAGTACCTTCGCTGCTTTCTTCTCTCTCTCTCTCTCTCATGCAACTCTATATATTTTCTTTATTCTTTCCTGCTTGTTTTTTCTTCTTGTTTTATCTCCATTCTGCCTCTCCTATCTTCTTTTATTTTAGTCAAGCTTTCCATGACTCTTTCTCATTCTCTCCCCAGCCACAGTTCCCAGGTACCTTTTACCTGTAACCAGAGCATAGGCCAGGAAAGCCTGCGAGGATCTTTCTCTTCCTTCTGTTCCTTTGACTTTACAAGGTCCTGGCTGCCATCCTTTTGGTGCCCAAGATCCAGCACATGTTTTTCTCTGATGCCTCATCAGCATGTGAGAAGACCTAAATGCCCAGAATTTAGCATCAGGGCCTTTAATACACTTACCAATAATTAGCATATTGTTTCCAGTTAATTTTAGGCATTTTAAAACAAACAAACTTAGTGGGGTAAACAAACAACCATTTTATTATGATCATAGATTATATGAGTATAGAATTCGGACAGGGTCATCACAGTGGAGATGGCTTGTCTCTGCTCCATGATGTCAGGTCTATAGCTGGGAGCTGAAATACTCCGGAAGGCTTCTACACTGTCATATTTGATGGCTGGGATAACTCAAAGACAAGGTTCATGTAGCAGTATTGGTCAGAGCCTCTGCATACTGCTTCTCTATGTGACTTGGTCTTCTCAAAACATGATGGTGTCTGGTTTCTGAGTGGGAGTGTCCTAAGAAGAAGCTTCCAGAAAGCAGCTATTCCAAGAGAACCAGACAAAAGCTGCATGGCTTTTTATGACTTAGCGTCAGAAGTCATACAGTTACATATCAAGATAATTAAGCATACTTTATCTATTGAATCAGTCATAAGCCTTCCAGATTCAAGGGGAGAGAAACATAAGCCTCATCAGCTAAAACGAAACATCTGTCTACAAAGTATATAATGCTCAAGTAAATTAAATACACAGTATTTGCACTGTAGAGCAATGGGTGAGTTTTGGAGACACGTACTGTTTTTATGATAGATATGATCAGAGAAACTCCTGGTCTAGTTCATCAAAACAACTTATATGTCAAAAGTAAGATTTTAGGAACTATGTATGTAAAGGACAGGAAGAGAGATTTTAGGTGCAAAGAAGGAAGGTGTATATCTCAGCATGGGTGTGACCTCAGAAAAATCTGAGAAATAATGTTTGAATTGCCTGGGAGGCACAAAGGAACTGAAGAAGAAAACTGAAATGCGATAAATAGCTTGACCTGCTGAAGAATCAGACAAGATGATGTCAGACATGCAAATGGTCTGAGTTCCAATGCGTTACAAGAATGTGGAGCTGCTGGAGAGGCGTCCTCTTCAGACCCCTGGATCCAGAGTCAAACTGGCCTGACTTTGAGCCATCACACTACACTTCACATTATGTGATCTCAGACAGGTCATTTGAACCCGTAAGACTCAGTTTCCTTATCTGTAAAATAGAGATTAAAACCACCTACCTCACAAGACGGAGGATTAAATATGATTATATAAAGGTATGTGCTAGCTAACACATAGTAGGTGCTCCGGAAATGTGGACTGACTCAGTTTTTGAAGATGAAGAATTCACCCAAACATCTTACAGATGTTGAGTCAGAAATTCGGGAAGTAAATGCAGCACTCCCAGGGCTCCTCCATGCTTCTCAAAGCCACCAGCCTGTGGCTTGTCTTGTGTGAGAACCCATCACGTAGCAGTAACAAAAGGGTATCCATTAGACTGCTTTCTTAGCAGGGTCCATTTCATTGTGTACTAATCAGGCTGTCAAAATATTTTTCTCCCTTCAGCAAAGAGCCTGATTTCACTCTGAATTCATATCGGCACAGATGGCCCTGAGATCAGGGATATTGTATATTGTATACACTGTGACAGTTTTTACAATTGAAGGTGGTCTCAAGAAACAAATCAATGTACTGACTTGGCAATTAATTCTGGCTAAAAAGGAAATACAGTTTCCTTGAAAAATTGGTTTAATTTTTATATTCAAGCTTACATGTCCTTTGACCTGCTCTTATCAGTGAAGGTTAAACGGAGGGCGCTGGGTCGCAGCATGCTGGACGTGACTAATTAAATAGGGGCTGAGCTGAGAAGGTGTCACTACTTGATTTAAAGGAGCAAAGCCCTCCTAAAGTCTCTTTGGGGCTTGAAAAACATTTTTTTGTTTCAGGGCTGTGAAACAGACAGAAAGAACTCTTAAAATTCAGCAGTGATTTTGTTTCAGCAATACTCACTAAAAGGACCCTGTTTCACCCACTGTTAGGTAAAGTAAATTCATTGAAACTTGCAAGCTGCAACATATCAGACCTGGTTCAAGCCCACCATGACTTCAAATCAAGAGATGAGTTTAAAATGCTGCCTTTTCCCACAGGCCAGCAGCCATGCTTCACTCCAGTGTGGGCTGCAAGTGTATTCTGTGGGCTCCGCCTGTCCCCTTTGCCCTCCTGTCGCTCTGTCTGTTTGACATGTTTATTAAATAGAATCTTCAGGCTGCACAGACAGACTCAGACTCTCCTCCTGAGTTGCCCACCGATGACAGCCCTTTGCCTGTCTGGAGAAAGAATCCCAGAAGCCTCATTGCTGAGGGGCTTCGTAGCTTGCAGGGGATTTTTTGTTTTGTTTTTTCATACTCTTTTGGGAGCCTTTGGTTTATAGAGCTGTTTACTTGAATAATACCTAGTTATTATGTATATTTCTTTTCTGTTTGAATGTAAATAACTAATTAGAAATATATATTTATCTCTGTGTACAAGAAAACATTTTGTCCTTCAGAAAAAAAAAAGAATTATTAGAAGTTAGCTAAGTAGTAGATTTACAGGTGAATTTTATTATTTCTATACTTTTCCAAATTTTCTACAGTAAGAATATTTGTATAATGAGAAAAATTAAACTATTAAAAAGGAAGGCCAGGCGTGGTGGCTCACACCTATAATCCCAGCACTCTGGGAGGCTGACGCAAGAGGATCACTTGCAGCCAGGAGTTTGAGACCAGCATGAGCAACATAGTAACACCCTGCCTCTACAAAAATAGAAAAATTAGCTAGGCATGGTGGTGGTGCCTGTAGGCCCAGCTACTCAGGAGGCTGAGGCAGGAGGATCACGTGAGCCAGGAGTTGGAGGTTGCAGTGAGCTGTGATGACACCACTGCATTCTAGTCTGGTGGACAGAGCAAGACACTGTCACCAAAAATAAATAAATAACTATGCTTTTTAGGTAGATAATGTTTTAATCCACATGGTACAGGAATTTGGTCTGCTGTGCTCAATTCTCTGTCCCTTTCAGTTTAAACATTGTATTTATTATGGTCATTTATTAGAGCAAGAATCCCTGAACTGAACTATTAAGCATAGTGCTGTAGAAATGCCGTATGTTTTCCCAGCACTGTGGCAGAGAGGGCCCAGGGCGCAGTCTTTGTGATTTGCAGTCATGGCTCTCCCTGGGCTGGGGAGTTCTAACTGCCCCTTGTCTTTGTCAGTCTATTGTAGGGGCAGAGGGCTTGTCCCTTGCGTTCCGGCACATGGCCAGCTCCCTGCTGGGTCACTGCAGCCAAGTCTCCTGTGAAAGCCTCCTTCATGAGGTCATCGTCTGTGTGGGCTACTTCACTGTCAACCACCCAGATAACCAGGTAAGAGGCCCCAGCAAGTTCTGTAGACTGCTCCTCCAGTGCGGAGAGTGTGAGGTATCGGGGTGAGAAAAGGCAGGCTTGCCTGCTGGAACCCATCTGTCCTTCGTGAAGCCCTTTAGGCAGGCTCCAGGGATATGTCTCTAGCTTCTTCTTTCCAAAGAGATGTGATCAGCGCTAGATTAGCACTGGGGCGTCCTCTTAGAGCTTTAAAAATAAAATACTTTTAATAAAATATTCTTAAACCATACAGAAGCCTCTGTTCCCTTACCACATAGATTTTGCTGCTCTAGCCATCAGTCTTTTGTTTTGATACGGTGGCTTGCATCTTTCAACTTGGGTCACTTTGTGCATGGTATTATAGTCTGGTGCTCTATGAAACCATTCTCGACTCTTGGCTTCTGCCTATGGACTTAGAGGCTTCTAGGTGGTGTTGGATGAGAGGCTGAGAGAACAGGACTCGGCCTCTATTCTCTAAGTCACTGGAGTAGTTTTGCTTTTAACTGCTTTGATTATCTGATGTCTCAGCAAGATTGCATTTGTAAAGAGGGCTCTAATGCTTTAAGAAGTTGGAAATCTGTTACAGAGTTTGTAAAAAATAATAATAATAAAGTACCTTGTTTCTCCTTGTTTTTGTGACCAGAGTCATGGCATAACTAACATATCAAATAATAATTCCTGACAGCCTCATTTCTCTAAAGCCCCCTACTCGGCAACCTTAATTATATAGACTATAACTAAGAAAAAGGCCTCTGAAAAACTCCTTAACCCTCACTCTCAACTTACTAATTTTTTAGACAAATCTCTAACAAGTATGTGGACTAGGTTCATTGGCCTGCAGCAAGCTAGACCAGGGCAGGAGGAGGAGATGGTGGTGCCAGAGCCACGTGCCAGGTGAGAGGCTGCTCGCTGGGAGCCGGAGCTGCTGGCCCGACAGGGGATCGGTGCAGGCCGCGAACCCAGAAATCATAGCCTTCTGTGTTCAGAAGCACACTAAGCCCCGTTTTTTATTTCCCAGATGATTGTTGATGTCTCTAATGCTGAACCTGCGTGAGCACAGAGGCAAAGTGTATGTTCAGTGCATTCCCTTTCAAAAGGCTGAGGAACAAGCAATCTATTTTAGAAAGATTTCTATGGTTATCACATAGAAAATCTCAACCCCACCAGAATAAGTGTCACACAGCACAGTTCCTCTTCTGCAGACTCTGTCGGCAGGAGAACGGAGGGCAGCTTACCCCCGCCCCCCCAGCCGCACTCAGGCCGTGTCCTTCCCTTCCCCTTCCCGTGCCTCTGCGCAGGCGCCGTGCCGTTTCTGGGGACCAGGCCATCAGGTGCAGGAGTCGCGCAAGCTTTTCAGGGAAGGAGAGTTGAGGGAAATCTTCCGCGTGGATTTTTTTCTTCATATGCATCCATTCAACCTACCAAATTGTATTTTATTTTATTTTAAAAGTTTTTTATTTTTCTAATGAAGAAAATGATCCTTATTTATTGTGAAAAAGACAGGGCCAGTGTAAAGAACAAAAGGGAATCACAGTTATCCAGCTCTCCCCATCTGAGGCAGCCACTGTTAACCTTTTGGCAGGTTCCCTTCCAGCCCCTTTTCTACAAGTAATTTTACATAGCTGAGGCCATACTGTACAAATGCTCTTGTCCTGCTCACTTAACATCGTATCAGACTCGCTCTTTGTGAAATTTTGTTGTCACCTTGTCTTTGTCAGGCATGTGAATATTTTTAATAGCTACATGGCTTTATCTTGTATGGACATCCATGGTTTACCTAGCACTTTCCTGTCTCATACTTAAACTGTTTCCTATAGACCATGACACTGCCTGCTGCGTTTGAAAGAGGTGAGTGATCCGTGTGTGTGGTGATACTTCGCTGTGCGCAGCTCTGTAGCGAGAAGCTGAGTTCTTTCAGTGCATCCCATGTTAGTGATGGTTTGAAACTTTTTGCTTAACCCACCTCTGTTATGATAAACTTACTGAACTCAGAACTTTGTGGGATTTCAGAGAGTTTTTCTGCAGATATTGGATCACAGACTAATCCTCTCCTTTAGATGAAACACACTTTTGGCACCTTTGGGCACACCAGAGTGAATGGGGACTGGGGCACTTGCATTTGGAGAGGGCAGGCAGGACCTGCCTTCCACCTGGGGGGAAAGCCATGGCTTGGGCTCGAGAGAAGAGCAGAAGTGAGTGGAGGGAGCACAGGGCAACACAAGGAGGCGGACACGGAGCCTGAGACCCTGTCACTTGTCAGGCAGGGAAGGAGAGGACGCAGTGGGGTTTGGAGATCACTGCTGAGAGGTGAGCTCACTCTGAGGAAGAAATCAGAAAAGTAAAAAAGCAAGGCCGTGTGTTTCAGCACCTTGCCTCTTAGAAGGATTGAATATTGAACTCGACATCCACTTCTGATTTGGGAGAATATCAGAGAAGTCATTTCAGCTCTGGGGCAGTTGCTGAAATGGAACAATCTATGAGAAGAAATAGTATGATTTTTAAAAAGTAAAGAAAAAGTAAGAAACTAACAGAAAAGATAGTGACCAGAAAAGGCTGAGACACAGCTTCCACCTTGTGGAGGTGCTATTTCTGAGTACAACCGCTTATATTTGTAGGGTTCTTTATGCTATTCTTCCTGCCTGCTGTCCCTTGAGCCTCGTTAGCAGTCAGTGAGGCTGCACGCACAGGTGAGGAATTGGGGCTCTAAGAGGTAGCAAGCTCCCTGCAATTACACAGAGAATCACTGGGAGATCAGGGCTAGAACCCAGGGCTTGCAAAGCCTAACTCAGTGCACCTTTCGGCTCACCTTACATTGCTATTGCTTAAGAAAGTCAGATGTCATAGGCACTGTCCACTGCGATGGAGCCCGTTCACCAGACAGCACATCAAGAAGCTGCCATTCTGTCCCTCTAGATACTGACTTGGAAGCTGTGTGCCTTTCTGGGAGACTCATAAAGATTCTGGGAAGGTATAAATAGACATGTTTTATGAGCACAAATGGACCACAATTGAGCAAGTAGGCCTGGGTTCTAACCTCAGCTCTGCCACTAGCTAGGTGATCTTCAATCAATCCTTTCCCTTCTTGAGGCTTGAGCATCTCTGACTATACAAAGAAGAAGGCTGGTTCTGGAAGTGGATGGTGGTGATAGTTGCACAATGTTCTACATGAACTTAATGCCACTGAATCATGGGGATAAAAATGGCTGAAATGGTAAATTACATATTATATATAGTTTACACAATAAAGCAGATAAAAAAGAAGTGG
The DNA here is from genome assembly GCA_008086735.1 of Cheirogaleus medius. Classification (NCBI taxonomy): domain Eukaryota; kingdom Metazoa; phylum Chordata; class Mammalia; order Primates; family Cheirogaleidae; genus Cheirogaleus; species Cheirogaleus medius. Next base: position 1,862,221 of record VBSM01001118.1, read on the forward strand.
ATTATACTAGATGATTTCCCCTGTGAGCCTTGTAAGTATGTGATACTTTAAAGGCTGAGACTGGAACCACAGACAGACCAGCATGATCTCATGGGGACTCCGAGCCATTTTGTGAATTTTCAGATCTTCCTCACCCTGCTCCAGATTCAGTAAGCAGCAGACAGTTTAATGAGCTGCCTGCCCACTACGTGGCAGCGTATCTGCACAAGCTCCATGTGCTTCGGCTCCCCAACGGTGATGGAGGGATCCATTAACAGACATTCGTAAGCAGGGCTTCTCATGGGCGAGGTGTCAGGGACCTGCTTCTGTGATGCCTTCTCCAGCATAGCATCTCACCAGCACCGGAAGGCCGTGCTCAGCAGCGTGTGCTGGGCTCCAGGCTGGTCCCTCTGCAGGGCGAGGCAGGGTATGGGGATAGCCTCCACTTGCTGCAGCGATAACTGCTCCTACCCCAGTAGAGCTGGGAAGTCTTCTATAACTGAAAAGCTAACTGTTTTCATTTTAAAAACTAATTCTATTAAATTCCCTTTCTACTTCCCCTACCCAAACCCAGTGATTTGCTAAGTGAGCATTTTCTAAGGGGCTGTGGTCAGTATAGTTTTCAGCACTCACCCCAGCTTCAATCACAGATTCATGGAGCCTTCATCCTAGACGGGCTCTGGGAGATTTCTAGTCCAGCTCCCTCTTATCGTAGGTGGAGAAGCTGAGACTCAGAGAAGGAAAAGGAATTACCAAGCAAGAACTGGCAGAGCCCAGCCTCACCATTGGCAGTCCAGTGAGTTTCAGCTCACTTCTATTCTTATGAAAGTGAATTTATTTTGCCTGATGCCACTTTCTCTAAATCAGAGGAATTTCATAAAAATTATGATGCTTAATTCATTTAAAGTTTCCATATCATTAGTTGTAAGTCATGTTAATTTGCAGAGCCAGTTTGTCCACTGGGGATCCTTGATTTCCCACTGGGGAAACAGCTGGTATCTTTATAAGACAGGGGATCCTGAAACCCTGCTGTTGTAAGGTTGTTTGATTAGGTAACTGATTTGCATAAAGGATTGGCACTTTCTATTTGTTACCATTTAGTCTATCAACTGGAAGGATTGAGCCCCATGACACCAAGGATGACTTCAGAAGAAAAACCTAGATAATAAAAGTAATGCCCATCCTTGATGGAATGAATCATCTGTTTCCTATAGGGTTGCAGTTTCTAATTAAAATATTGTTGTTTTAATCAAAAGCTTCCCTGTGTTTTATGGTACTTTCATGACTCTCTTTAAATTCCTTCCCATTTAATTATTATAATAGACATAATTAGTATGTGCTGTCAGCCCTTCACTTTATTTACATTTTGTATTGGATAATTAAATGTGGTCTGATAATTAAATTAACTCGAATGATAGATTATTTGACTGCCTGCATATTACTATATTGGGAATAAGCACCTTTGCATATTCATTTTAGTTAGCAACTGACTTTTTCATTTGGAAATGCCCCATCGATTCCAGCTATCAGAGATGGAGTCTCTTGTGATAGCTGAAAGGAAGGGTCCCTTTGTCCCCCTCCCCCATCTAGCTCCTCTGTAGTGAAGTCCGTGAAGATCATGCAGCTGTCTGCTCCACACTACACGTGCCAGAAGCTCCCGAACGCCCCCGAGTAGATGAGAACAAGCATGCAGGCTGCACGGCGAGGCTCCTGGAACCGGGTTCTCCGTGGCTGTGTGGCATGCATTTTCCAGGCCTTTCGTAATTCGATGAGTTAGTAGGAAACCTCAAACATTAATTTGACTAAGCGTTCCTAAAACGAATCTGTTGTGCTCACCTCAGGCATTTCCCTGCACACAGAAACAGGAGCCGTTTCCTAGCTGTATCTCATCTACGGGGGAAGGAGGCACAGTTGTGTATTAAGAATGGCAGTTTTCCAGAATCCCATTCCAGCTTTTCGAACTTTCAAAGGTGACCTAATTCCTGCTCGAACATTCTTGTTTTACTCATTGTCTTTCTCAAAGGCCGATGGTCCTAGGTCACACCCACTTGGTAAGCTCCCCCCGCCCCATCCCAGTCCTTGACCGGTCTCAGAGTGGGAACTCCAGCACTGAAGGCCTTTCTGTTCTCCCAGCATTGGCAGCTCATTCTTTAGCTATCACACAAGCATTCAGCTTTCTGTATTTTCTTTCTTTGTGTGACAGATACCAGTCCTTTCAGGAAGAGCCTAAGAATTTCAACAGTATAACCATTTTGGAACCAAGTTACTCTTAATATTACAGCACCAAAGAAAAAATATGGGATTTTCTTCTCCAAAACTAGAACAAAAAATTCCTAATTAAAAATAACTTCTGCTTAAACATTTATTTTAAGACTTCCAGTGAGTGACATGGCTAGTGCTAGCAATTACCAATTAGCAATTTCAGCCAGCTGCATTAAAAGTCACCAACTTCACAGAATCAAAATATTATAATAAAGGATGGCATTGGTTTCCCTCATCATGTTGGTGAATTCTCCTACACAAAGGTAGTTTGAAGTGCCACGTGTTCATACCAGGTACATGTTTTAGTCCACAAACCACCTGAGAGTCCCTGAAGGGCTCCTGGCTTGTCCAAGTGGCTGCATTGCCAGGGTACCAGCTGGAGCGGACAGCAGCCAGCCCGCGCACCCAGGCACTGAGCCCTCAAGGCTGCGTACTTAAGGCTGCGGCACTCAACTAAGAAAGGACCATTCTTCCCCCTTTGCAAGGGATTGCTTCCTCATTTGTGACTAACTGTGATTTCCACAGATCCTCCTGCTTGTGGCGGATGCAGTAGCATTAATAAAGAAGCACCTGAATGGACTCACCTTCAATGAGTCTGTAGTTGAGGTGTTGGACCTGATCTCTGATGGTACAAAAAGTCAAATGTCATAGTGGTTAAGAGCATAGGCTCTGGAGTCAGCTGTCTTTGAAATCCCTGCTCTGCTCTTTCCTACCCTGTGACCTTGGGAAAGTCACTGAACACTGAACTTTAATTTCCTCATCTGTGAAATGAAGGTCATGATACCCTCCTCCCAGGTCGTTACGTGAATCCACGAGACAACATAGGGCCTGACTCATAGTAAATGCTCGAGAAAGGCAGTTGTGGCCACCCTCCTTGCCTATTATAACCACCTTCCTGGCTCTAGGTAATACTTCTGATTACCTGGACATCTTAACAGTAGGCTGAACTCATAACTATGGCCTAGGGATCAGAAAAGAAACTGGATTATACAGATAAACTATCCTTCCCTTACCAGTCTTCTCGGTTTCTCATTTTCAGGGAACTCAGATTCAAAACACACCAATAAAATAAGTGTCATGAAATCTAACATCACAGCTTTAACTTTAAAAGACAGCCATAGCTTCATCTCAGTTGAACTACAAAAAGCTAGGATATACAAATGGCTAACAAACATATTTTAAAATGCTCAACATCATTAATCATCAGGGAAATGCAAATTAAAACCACAATAAGATACCACCTTGCCTCCATCAGAATGGCCATTATTAAAAAGTCAAAAAGCAATAGATGTTGGCACGGATGCAGTGAAAAGGGAATGCTCATACACTGTTGGTGGGAATGTAAATTAGTACAACCTCTATGGAAAACAGCTTGGAAATTCCTCAAAGAACTAAAAGTAGACCTACCATTCGATCCGGCAGTCCCACTACTGGGTGTCTACCCAGAAGAAAGGAAGCCATATCAAAAAGACAACTGCACTCATGTTTCTCGCATAGCACAGTTCACAACTGCAGATTTATGGAACCGACCTAAGTGCCAATCAACTGATGAATGGATAAAGAAAATGTAGTTCTTAGATACCATAGAAAACTATTCAGCCATAAAGAAGAATGAAGTAATATCTTTTGCAGCAACTTAAATGGAACTGGAAGCCATTATCCTAAGTGAAGTATCACAGGAATGGAAAAACAAATACCCCGTGTACTCACTTATAAGTGGGAGCTAAACAATAGGTATACACAGTCATACAGAGTGGTAAAATGGACTTTGGAGACTCAGAAGTGGGGGAGAAGGAGGAAGTGAAGGATGAAAAATTACCTGTTGGGTACAGTGTACACTATTCGGATGATGGTACACTAAAAGCCCTGACTTCACCACTACACAATTCCTCCATGTAACAAAAACCACTTGTATCCCATAAATCTATTGAAATAAAATAAAAAACCAAGTCTCTGAGAAGTCTTGCAGTAAAATAAATAAATAATAAAATAAAATAAAAGGTTGGGAATCCACTAAGCTCCTTCAGCAATGTCATGAGATCAGGAGGTTGAGCAGGGTCATTGTTTGGGCTCAGTTTAGCCACAGCGTGTCCTCAAGTTAATCATCCCCTTCTGCGCTCCATCCCAGGACTGGGCCCCTTAGAGCAGCAGCATATGCACAAAGGGAAGCCAAGCAACAAACCCTCACCGCCCTCTTCCCAGGATACCCAAACCCAGACTCTGAACAAGCTTCAGAGGCAAAAGCTGCTGCCAGGTCAGCTGAATGCACAAAACTCAGTTATCTTTTGTTCACGTGAAAATCTTCTACTGGGGTGTCAAGTATACAGAAGAAAATGAGGCCAGAAGGAATCTTTTGTCTACGTTTAACTCATGACCAATGATAAATATTTTTCTCGGCTTGCCTTGGCCTTCAGCCATGGATGGGGCCTTTATAATAAATTATTCTGAGATAAATGGTACAGACTTAGCTTGTAACCACAGAGAAAACAGCTCTCCTGAGATAGGAAATTTTTTATAAGAGCCTCATCACAGAAAGCCCATCACCATGGAACAAACCCTGGTGCAGTCGTCAGGGTTGCTGGATCCCTGTATAGCTTTACAGCTGTGTGACTCTGGACAAATCACTGCTCTTCTCTGAGCTTTAGTTTCCTGTTTGTAAAAAGAGTTAGGCTGGGTGCTCTGAAGGGCCCTTCCAGCTCTGATAGAGGGTAAATACATAATTCCAAGATGAATTGGGAAGTCATGGCCAGACCAGCATTTAGATAAATTTAATCATTTCCATTTCTAACTACAGTCATCACAAATGCTCCATTCTAGCCACAGTCGCCTTAAACACACTTTGCATCTCTCTCACCTCAAGCCTTTGTCTTTGCTGCTACTACCTGGAACATTTTTCCTTCAGAAGTCAGCATGGTTTGAGGGGCTCACTTCCAAAGGAGTCTTCTCAGAAGTCATGTTAGTAGCGAAGCCTTCCCTGACCATGGTATGATATCTAAAATAAGGAATCAGCTCCATGGTCACTGTTTTCCCTTTGCTCTGCTTAATTTTTCTTCATGCATTTATTATACCCGGACATTTATTTATTTTGCCTGTTTTATTTATTTTGTTTGTCTTCCTACCCCACTAAAATGTAAGTACCTTGAGAGCAAGGTCTTTGTCACCAGTGCCTGCCACAGCCTGGTACCTAGCAGTTACGTAATAAATATGTGTTGAATGAATGATTAGATGTAGAGATAATACAAATCTCTCTTTATGTATATTGCTACAGAAAAGGTTAAAACGGCCCCAGATTTTGAAAGATACAGCACTTTTATTTTACTGACCAAATCTCCTAAACTGACTTTTGACTAAAAATATAAGAGCCATTCCTTTGACACTATACTATATTTATTTTTGAACCTTTTCTGGAACCTTTGCTGGAGCCTGTAGCTTTGAGATCCAAAGGAAACTACTGTGTTTAAGGTTTGGCAGGCCGGGCACGGTGGCTCACGCCTGTAATCCTAGCATTCTGGGAGGCCGAGACGGGAGGATGGCTCAAGGTCAGGAGTTCGAAACCAGCCTGAGCAAGAGCGAGACCCCGTCTCTACTAAAAATAGAAAGAAATTAATTGGCCAACTAAAAATGTATAGAAAAAATTAGCCGGGCATGGTGGCACATGCCTGTAGTCCCAGCTACTCGGGAGGCTGAGGCAGGAGGATCGCTTGAGCCCAAGAGTTTGAGGTTGCTGTGAGCTAGGCTGACACCACAGCACTCTAGCCCAGGCAACAGAGTGAGACTCTGTCTCAAAAAAGAAAAAAAGGTTTGGCAAATCCTGTATTTGAGAAAACAGCAATGTGAGGGAAAGTTTTGGAGGCAGACTCAGATTCAAATGCCAGCCCCTCCTCTCACTCAGGTGCTGTTTGGCCTTGAGTAGGTTGTCCTGGGTATTGCTTTCCTCAGCTATAACATAGAGACAAGAGTTCTGATTTTTAAAGTTGTTGTGAACAGTAAATGTAATCCTTGTTACTAAGGTCCTGACTTTATTTGACTCTTGCTATGAGAGTGGATGCCTTTGGGGTCTTTGCTCACCAGATTGGTGGCATTATCACAATAAATCTACTCTGGCTTATTATGAGTTGATTTTTTTAAAAGGTTAATTTCAAAATATTAGGGGGTACAACTGTTTTTGTTACGTGGGTGAATTGTATAATGCTGAAGTCAGGGCCTTCGGTGTGCCTCTCACCAGAGTAGCGTTCATTGTACCTGATAGGAAAGTTTTCACTCCTCATACCCCTCCTGTCCAAAAAAAGCTTTTTGACAGATATGCCTCACTCTAAGAAAGTACACAATGGGAAAGTCTACATTTAAAGATACAAAATCACCGTATCATTCATTTTAATAGCAAGTTTCCTGAGGGCATTTAAAAATATTCTTAGATCTCCTCACATGCACGTAGCTCCTTTGGGAGCACGTACCGTGTCGCCCGCCGGCAGATGCGTACACCGGTCAGAGAGCCTGGGTGTGGAGTCCGCAGACGGTGCTGCCGGATAGCTCTCTGCCCGAGGCATTGGCAGAGGAGCGTGGGCTCTGGAGTGCTGGTCCCGCTGCGCCGCTCAGTGCCTCTGTGAGCCCTGGCAAACCCCTACCTTCCTGGTGCCTGTTTCCCCGTCTATAAAATAAGAGTTATATCAATAACATCTCATGGGGTTGTGCAAATTAAATTAGATCGTTCACCTAGTGATTAGCATATCCCCTGGCGCAGAACAAATGTTAACTCATTATACTATTGCTGAAAGTATCATTGTCTGCCTCTAGATTCCCTGCTCTTAATGGGAAAATCCCTGGAGCATCCACTCTAGTCAGCTCTGACACTTAATATCACCTTAAATAAGCCATCTCTGCTGTCAGAACGTGTGTCCCCATCTGTTGAGAAACTGGAGAAAGCTCAGGGGGTCCTCCTAGCTCAGGGTCTTTGGGCTGCCACTCAACACATTGTTCTAACACAGCCACCAAGGGGACTTGGGAGGGTCACTCTGGCTCTGGCCAGTTGCCAGCTCCCCTTCCCCAGAAGCATGCGTGGTTCAGCTGGACACACCTGACAGGTGATGAACATATGCTTGTCTGGAAGGCGGTGAAGGAGAATCTCCACTCACCACTTTGGGCTGCAAGAAGTCGGAGGAGGAAGACCTCACACCCAAGTAATTCTCTTCCATATAGGCAACTGCTAAACTGAAAACACACCATAGAGATAACTCAGAGGTGCACTGAGATTGTGTTAGAAAAAGAAACTGGAAAATGGCTCACATGAATCAATGTGAACATTTAATGAGCCTTAATTGGAACCGTACCTACTATACTTAGAGCAGAGAGATGAAAGCAGAAGAAATCTGAGAGACCATTTATTTCACTTGAGAAAGCAGTAAACTGAAACTACAAAAAGATTTGATGACTATTATATTTTTATGATTAAATAAAATTGTCATGGACTAGTGCTGGCAAGCCCATAAACGTTCCATGGAATGTATCCATGCTCTCTGGCTGCTGTTAGGTTATGACTAGAAAACTTATCAGCCTGTGTTTTCTGCATTTATTAACCCTGCTCTTCTCATACCACCCAAAAGCTCCATGGAGAGGAAAGTTTGTCCCAGTCCTCCTCACAGGAAATGTCCAAACCCCACTTGGAACATTTGCATTTCCAGGCATGATTAGATGCTGTCCACCCGCCTCCCTATCCCCCAACACACACATCTCCTGCTAGTGCGTGGTGGACATGATCTTTCTAGTGCTCTGTGCGGTGTGTGTGAGAGTGATCAGTTCTCTTTTCCTAGAAAATCATACTAGTTGAGAATTTTGGGGTGGCATATCTTATGTGATGACTTTTTTCATTTGTTCTTAAGGGGAAAAAAGCTCCTCTTTTTACCACATTTAAGTGTAGAACCTGTGCTGGCGTGGGCAGCACAGGGTGCGTATGTGTGCGACCGCTCGGAGCGTAGGACCGTATTACGTCTGCAAGTTCACGGCCTGCAGAGATCATCTGGTGCGACTCCCCTCGTTGCCAGAGAGGAGAAGGACTTGTTCTAGGTCACTGAACCAGGCCTCTATACATCATCCATAGCTTTCTGTGACCAGCTATCTTCCTCCCTCCATCCCCAGTGGAAAATGGGACACCGATAATGCAAATACACAGAAAATCCAAAATAGTGTCTCAAATTTATGATGATGCGATGAATCTATAGAATTCCCAAGGTCAGTGCTCTATAGACAGGGTTCTTTCTCAAATGTAAATTAAAGTGGAAATAGCACTTTTGGGTATTGTCCCTGACAAATTACAGAACCTGGACTTTTAGGGTTAGCCAAGCCTTTGAGAAAATCTAGCCTAACCTTCTTGTGCTGTAAGATGCGTTTGAACAGAATTAAAAACATGCTTCATTTAAAAGGTAACTCTTCTCGCAGAATAGATAATATGAAAGAAGGAAAAAGAGGCTTTAACATAGAACAGAATGCTGGAGGGTGACTTATTCTTGAGGAAATGCCAGTATCATGAGCTTTGTGTCCAGATGAGTATTCATCACTCATTCATTCTCTCATTCATCAGCTTGTACTAAATGCCCACCCTGTGTCAAGCCACGTGCTGGGAGAGGCAGAAGTTACCCATCCCAGACCTTGTCCTGGTGAAGCCCGCAGCCATGGGGCAATGCTGCCAGTGCTGACGCTCATTCCTTCCTTCAACAAATGTGTAACGCGTGCCAGGTGCTGTTCTAGACTCCCAGGATACAGTGGGAAGCAAAATAGACGAAATCCCTGCCCTCACATTGCTGATGTTCTGGGGGCTGAGGGAGACACTAAACAACCCTGGATCTATGCTAAAGGGTCCCCTTGAAACTATTTCCCAGTGGGGGTGGTACTTGAACTGATACCTGAAAGTGGAATGCTTGCCGGGTAGCAAGGTAGGAAGGCCATTCCAGGTGTGGGAAAGAACATGAACAAAGGGACTGAGATGTAAAATGGCCTGGCAGGTCCAGGGAGCTGCAAGCTGTCCATTCTGACTTGAGCTCAGGACATAGGAGGAAGAACAAGAGCTAAGATTGAAGAGGCAGGCATGGCCCAAGTCGTGAGGGACCTGTGTGCTGGCCAAGAACTTGAGGGTTGATGCTGTAGGAGATGAGGAGCCTCCAACTGTTAGGAGCAGGAGCAGGATATGCCAAACTCAAAGTCCACTCCAGCACATGGAGAGTGGGCAGGTGGGCATGGGACTTCCGCACCCGAGCTCCAGGGCTGTGAGCAAGTGCCGCTGGTTCTGAAGCATCATTCTCCCTGCAGAAGCAGAATGATGTTTGAGGACGGGACCTGCCTAGAAGGCTCCTTTGCATCTCTCTGTAGTGGCACCCGTCACACAGCCTGCTAAAGCAGAGAGCAGCTGATCAGGGGCCTTGTCATGCAGTTTCCCTGAAGGACAGCAACTCGCCCCCACTGCGTGAGAAAAGCCCTTGTTTCTCTGGGGTCACTTGGTTTCCAAGTCCCCCAACATGGCGTTAGTTTCTCCTGATGACCCTGGCTGCTTTCCCCTCTCCTTCCCTCCTCTCTCTCTCTCTCTCTCTCATCCTCCTCATTTTGCTGGTGCTAAAGAACAGTGAATCCCTGGGACCACCGGGAAGAAGGGAAGTGCTTCAAGGGCCTGCCGACAAGATCTCTGCGTTTAATCTCAGCCTAGAAATCATCTTCTGGGAGGAGCAAGTTTGGGAGGATAAGAATTTGTTTGCACCACTAGCCAAGGGACTCTTGTGTTTCTTTGCTCTGATTGATTTGATCATATATGTCGCCAGACTCTTCAAATTTTTCTCCTGAGATATTAAAGCCACTTCTACACCCTTCCTACCCTATCCCTAAGGCATGAGATAAAAGAAACAATTTACGTTTGGGGCATGCCATATTCTTTATATGATATGTAGAGGTCACTGGCCTCAAGGACCCTCTTGTCATATTGCTCCTGAGCCTGAGCTCCAGGTATGATGAACTTGGCAGGAGCAATGTGGGCAGAGATCCTTGGCCTGTGCACTGGCCTAGCCTGGCCACACAGCTGCCGCATCCTCAGCATTGTAGCAGGGCCAGTTTTGCAGAGAGGACTGCAACAGCTATTATACTCTGTTTCTGTTCTGCTAGAAAAAAATATTCTTTGTTCCATGATTTACATACTCTCTCAGTTGTCTCTTTTAATGAATTTAGATGTCTAGACACCTATTTTTGCCCTTCTGTTAAAGACATCTTGTCTCTGACAAGGAAAAAAAACACAAGAATTCTTAGGCGTTAAGAATTTGCCCTGCTGAGATTTAACTCTTTGTATACATTTCTGTCTGACTCCATGACCCACGCACCCACCACACTGACCAGCAGAACTGGTTTGGCCTGAGGTTTGACAGACCAGCTCACAAGGCTGCCCCTGCTCCGCCCTGCCCCTATGCTCTGCACCTTTGTGCCAAGAGGCTGTTGGATCAGATAGGGTGCTGGCCAAAGTACCTAGTCAGCTGTTCTTACAGATTCAAAGACAGCATTATCTGAGGACCTCGAAGGCCCTAGGATGAGTAGGCCAGAGTTCTGGTGTGACGTGTGCAGGACTCCCGGAGTAAGGTTTGGGAACCAAAGCTCAGTCCTCATTCATTCGTTCCCCAGATATTAACGAATACCTATTTACCAGGCACCGTGCCAGGCACCCTGCCACGTCCTGGGGATAGAGCAACGAACAAAAGCCCTGTCCCCCTGAGCACACAGCCTTGAAAACTGGGATTCACATCAGGCTATCTTCGCCTAAACAACTGCTCCTCTACAGTGGGCCCATGTGTGTAATTTAGAAACTTGCCAAAAGGCCCTATGAAGGAAAAAAAGAAAAACACAACTGATAAAAATAACACAAAATGGAGAGCTTTCTAAAACCACTGATGGAGTCCTTCTAAATAAGGGGAGAATTCAGGTTCACTCTTAGATCTTACTAAAATCAGCAGATTCACAGAGTATAAGTAGGTTAAAACAGAGCTTGACCATTCACCATTTCATTTCCTTGCATGTGAGTTCTAGAGACCTGGAGATTTTACTCTAGGACACCATGGTCATATCTGTTATATATGTAGATTACTAGAAAATATATATACTTTTTTACTTGATACAGATATATGGCAAGAAACTACTACAGAACCTTTTTCTAGTTTGTTTTTGTAATTTAGTGTCATGGTTTTGGTATGGTCAGGAAATGAACCATTCCCATATAAGTGAATTTTGCAGATGACCACATTTACCTTTAAAACACAATATGTGCTTAACAACTATTTCTGATCATGATTATAATATTATACAGTTTTTTGCCTTCTTATATATTTTTGATGCCTTAAAAAATGAGTTCCTACTGCTATGTTAAGGCACATCAGGATTATCGTGTATATGGAAGCAAATTTTTAAAGTGTAGCATACTAAGCAAAGGTAATTGGTTATAATTAAGATATTTTACTACAATATTATAACACTCTTAAGACCAACTGAAAAGGGTGGCGATACTTACTCTATGCCAAATGGTTCTGGGCAACTTTTTGAATTCTCATTTCTGCTTGAAATAATTTTAATTCCCACCCCTTCACTTATTAGTGTCAGCTGATGCTTCTTCCTCTTGTCAATTTACCTAACCCGGCAGTCTTTCTAATTTGCTGATTCCAATCTACTATAGGCAAGAAAGCCCACTTTTATTAGATTTGCATCTGAAATGTGAATTGGCACTGAGTTGGAGCTTGCAGAACTTTCCTGTGCGTAACTGGTGTGGATTTTGTGGAAAGTCTGGGCACTCTGTGAGGGCAGGGATGTCTCTGCCTTGGTCAGTATTCCATTCCCAGTGCCTCGCCCCATGCTTGGCCAGAGTAGGTGCTCAGCACACAGTTGACGGATGCACTAATCTCTCTGCTCGAGGCCTGCTCGCTCCTTTCCTGGTGGATGGCTGCATTCCAGGTGGCCACAGCTGGAGGAAAGGATTCCTCTAGATGAGAAGAATCAGGATGTTTTACGTTTATATGACATTATAGACTCTCCACAGGCTTTCCTAGCCACTCTCTTTGGAATCTCATGGAGTGAATGTGATAGTTATCATTGTGTAGATGTGAAATGTGCAAACTGCCCCCAGGCCTATTGCATTTTTAAACCAGACTTATGACCACTCGGTACTCTATCTCCACTTTTTGTTTGTTTGAAACTTAACTTTTGGGTAAAACTATACAGAGCATGCCAAGTATTAATATTATAAATATATTTAACATGATAGTATTTGTTTTAAAAATATAAGACCAGGCGCTCAAAACCTGTCAGGGCTGCTCCGGAAGGCAGCTGACTACACGGCCACAGGGAGGTGGCGCTCATTTTGGAGTCGCATGTTCCAACAGCTCATTCCTGAGAGTCTGTCCCCAGCACCAACCCTTCCTCTTTTTCAAGTTCTTACATCTGATAATTTGAGACAAACCCTTGGCACATCCCAGCACCTAACCAAGAACTAGTTATTTGATACCAAGCCAAGAACAGTATAGGTTTTTTAAGAAAGGCCTTTTGTGTTAGTTTAATCTCTGTGTGTCAGTTGGTTTAGTCTATTTAGAATGGCAATATGTCATCCTCATCTTCATCTGGTCTGGCAAAGTCATGCAAGAAGCTGACTGGTGGCCAGTCGTGGGAGTGAGCTTAGGCCTGGCAACAGAGAACCCCTCTGCCCAGGAAGGGGTGGCCTCATGAGTCTTATGGCCCCAGATGGGCCTGGGAGGTGAGAAAGAAGCTGGTGCTCAGAGTGGTGGAAATTTTCTAAGCCAGCTCTACCAATGACTAGGCGGGGGACCTGGAACAAGTCTCTCGAACTTTTTGAGCATAGTTTCCCCATTATGTATCCCTGTCTACCTACCTCAGAGTTTAGAGACTCGGGTAACATAGGGAGAAGGGCACAGCCATGGCACACTGTCTCTGCCACTGACTGCCTCTGCTGTGCTGGGCGTGGCTGAGGTCTGGCAACGCAGTGTCCTAGAACACCTTGAGTTCCTTCAGATTAAATGAGACACCAGTGTGGCCCACAGCCATGGAAGGGGGAGGATCTTTTCCATACCTCTCCTTGTAACCAGGCCAGGGATCTCTGAGTTGGTTCCCAGGACCGTTGGGATCCCAATCCAACTTCCTAACAGGATAGGAAACAGCTTATCACAAAATCCACTGGTTAGATCCTAGATATGCATACCTAAGGCAACGTGCTATAAACACCACTGCAGGCCTCAAATTCAGAAAGTGGCATCTGTACCTCATGAGAAGAGGCGTGGTATGATTTTTCCCCAAGGCAAGGCACCTGCGAGTTTGTTAACTAGGGGCCCTCTGTCACATTGTTTCATTCACTCCAGTAACTTGGAGGACCTCCTCTGTGCCTAGTCCTCCAGCAGAGCAATGGAAGACACACGAGGAAAAGACACAGTTCCTGCCTCTGGAACTGGAAATTAAGCTACATACGCTTGGATATGTGATAGCTGCCACCATGTCTTTGGGTTGAAAAGGAAAGACTGTTTTTGGCTGTGATGCCTGGGAAGACTTCCTGGGCTTAAGGATTTCCTTAAGTGTTTCAAGAGAAACTCATCCTGGGTCTGAATCAGGAGCCCACAACACCAGCCTATTAGCTTTGGCTCTTCCTGCTCCATTTTCAGGTTAACAAGACTAGCACAACAGCGTCAAAACACATACACATGGTACGCTAAGCCTCTGTTTCTCTGTCCCACTTACTTGTGTTTCTTGGATCATGCTTGTGCTGGGATTTTCTTTTCAGAGTTGTCAGAATGCATTTCCTACTCCACCACCACAAGATCCTGGCTGGCAGCCCCAGCACGGTTTGCATAGCTCTCTCCCATGCAGTCAGGGCCAGGGAGAGACTGCAACAATAGCTGCCCAGGTGACATGAAGTTTGCTGATGAGTCCCAGCCAGAGATCAGGGCCTACCTCTGCCAGTCCCTCTGTTCTGAAGAGGAGATGCGGGAGAAGGAGGATGGAAGGCCTCACAGTGGGAGGGGCTTCTGGTCCTGCCCGTGTGTGGACGTCTCATCTGGCTTGGAGCAGCAGAGCTGCTGAGCTGATCGCTCCACAGCTGACATTGCTTCATACCTTACCGTCTCAGACAGTGTCTCATGGATCCTCATCCAAACCCTGAAGGCTGCCACCTACCCCCATTTTATAGAAAGACCCTAAGGCTCAAATTAGTTAAGCGACCATAGCAGATCAAAGCCAAACCCACACCTAAGGCCCAGGGCTACCTAACACCAACCCTCTTGTGCCAACTTCATAAATTAATGGTCACTGAGAGACAACTGGCCCAGGAGGAGCCACTCAACTCTGAAACCGATTAGCAACAGTAGCCTTTCTAATGGAGCATGATTCTGGCTGAGGGCCATGAGGAATGAGTAAGGGTTATGCTGTGGACTGAATTGTGTTCTCTCAAAACTCTTATGTTAAAGCCCTAGCCCCCAATATGGCTGTACTTGGAGGGTTTTTAAAAGGTAATTAAGATGAAATGGGCCCTAATCCAATAGGATTGGTAGCCTTATAACAAAAAGAGAGAGCTCTCTCTATCGAAATACACTCACCAAGGAAAGACCATTTGAGTGCTTGGTGAGGAGGGGCCATCTGCAAACCAGGAAGAAGATCCTCACCAGAACCTGACCACGCTGGTACCCTCATCTCAGACTTGCAGCCCCCAGAACTGTGGGAAATAAATTTCTGTTGTTTAAGCCACCCAGTCTCTGGCGTCTTGTTGTACCAAGCCAACCAAGACAATCTAGTATTGGATCTATGAGCTGCTTCCTTCCACCAAAAATTCTTCCACCTACAATTTCCAGGTACCCACGTCTTATCCAGCCGTCTAGGTCCAACCCACCCGCTCAGGACAGCCTTCCACACACAACTAAGTGAGAAGCAATCTCTCCTTCCCGTGGGGTCCCCAAGCCCCATGTCTTTCCCAGGCTCCTTTGTGTTATCATTATCCTTGTATATACTTCCTCTCCCTGAATGCTAATGCATGATCCCACCCCAGCATGTCGAATCTTCTCTTGTGCATTGAGGGAAGAGACTTACTTTATACTCTTTGCGTCCCTATCGTATTAATATGGCACTTGGCACAGGAGGCACTCAGTAAACGTCTGCTAAAGTTAGACTCTCTTCTCACCCTCTCTCGGTGCACCCAACTTGTATTTCACTTGGTAGGAAGCACAAAGGTCAGAGCCATAGGCCTAATGATGGGTGGCCAGGTGTCAGTGGAGGGTAAAAGGGTCAGCGTGTCCACTCCTCCACTCCAGACTCCTTTTTATTCCCAGCATCCAGATCCTCCTGGCCCTGTCTTTCCACCATGCTGTGGTGGAAACTTGCCAGCATGCAGTTTTCCTTTTTTAAAAGTTAACTTTTATTTACAATTGACACATAATTATACATATTTATAGGGTACAGTGTGATGTTTCAGTGCATGAATACATTGTATAAGGATCAAATGGGGGCAATTACCACATCCATCACTTTAAACATTTATCATTTCTTTGTGGCAACTTTATTTTTTCTAAAGCCACTATTTCCAGAACCACCGATAGTTCCAAAAAGAAAAGGGAGTAGTCACAGGGCCTGTCTTTCCCTCTCTCCCTTTGCCAACCCCTGACCAATGACACTAAAGAAAAAAGTGGTGGGTCACCAGGGCAGTTGGGTAAAAGATGCCCTTCTTCAGGGATTGTGGAATTAACTCCACCAGCCTGTGCTTAGAAGACCAAAAGAGGAGCCTGTGCACTGTGATCTGCCCAGAGAATGATCAGGAATGGCTCCAAGGAAGCCTTGAAGGACTTTCTCTGGTGTTCTGTACAGTCAAAGAGTTTCCATATAATTTGTCTCAAATTCAAAATGTAGGAATCTAACTTTCAGTGAGAAAGAATATATTTAAAGCTCCAGCGTGCTTGGTCATGTTCTCTTTCTTTATTTGGGTACTTGGTGACACGGTGATATTCATTTTGTGAAAATCAAGCTATTCACCTAAGGCAGATGGGGAAGTAGCTGTGGGTGTGTGTGTATATGTGATTATACTTTAATAAAAAGCTTACTTTTTAAAAAATTCACTACCTTAAAACCCAGAGCAATTTAGCAATTTGTCCAGGTTCACACAGCTAGTTGGCAAATAAAATAAAAGCAGGAACCTAGATCTCCTACAGCACCTATTTTAGAATCACATCCAAGAACAAAGTTCAGTTTCAGTGTCTTTGGATCTGAATGTTACTGGAATTCCCTTGGAGCCCTACTCTGCATCTGCAGGTGGACGTCGTATTTAAAAGGCTGTTTCTTTCTATTATTGAGGCCATATGTGCTCAATAGCTGATGTGCTGGGCTCTCTCTAGCCGATGACTATGGCCACCCCTCTGGCTGGTTCAGCACTCTAGAAGGAGACTGTGGGAAACCCTTTATGTTTCCCCTTATGCACAGGCCTGTGCACCCTGAAAGGTGGGGCCGGTGGCCTGGCCAGACTCAGGGTGGTGCACACCTTAGGACTTAAGGGACATCCCTTTGTCTGGACAAAGCTAACAGACCAACTTTTTTTTTTTTTTTTTTTTGAGACAGGGTCTTGCTCTGTTGCCCAGGCTGGAGTACAGTGGCACCATCATAGCTCACTGCAGCCTCAAACTCCTGGGCTCAAGCGATCCTCCTACTTCAGCCTCCCAAGTAGCTGGGACTGCAGCACTTATTGACTTAGTTACAGTGTCATAAGGAAGGCAAATAGAACACCATATTATAAATCTGAGATGTCCCTCAATTATGCACATTTTGTTTATTCAGCAAGACTCTCATGTCCCATGATGACTCTGCTAACTTTCTATAGTTTGAGCAGTCCAAGGTGACACTTTACCACCTAAGGCCTAGGAGCCAATGGCTGGACGAAATAAAACTGAGCCCTGCCCTCCTCCCCCCAACTGTCAAAAGCCCTTCAGACAACTCTCTCCTGGTACCCAAGGCTCTGAGCATTAAGATCAGGCTGTTTGCATTCCCAGCCATGTGTCCCTTCCCCAAAGGGAAGTGCTTAGTATGACTGCAGACTGTCCGTCGTGCTCACGACATCGTGCTGCCGCCCTTCTGGGTCACAGACCCACCTGCATTAGCCCATCAAGTCTTAGTGTTACAGATCGGCCCTTCCTGGACCTCCTGAGCCCATCTCCCCACAATGTCTGAAATGTGATTTGAAGAACAGTGTGGACTAGATGTCCCGTTCTGGCTCACAACCACGCCACTGGTGGGAGGGGGAGGTCTCACCAGCCCTCATAGACTCCTCACCTGTAACCTGGTTAAGTCCTGTCAGGTGGTCCTATGGGTAGAACTCCTTAGCCCAAGGTAATCAAACTGCCTACATCCATTTGCATCTTCTGCAGTCTAGGGACTTAAAAGTAATGGCCTCTGGCATGTCATCTCACTGCACTGTTGGTGATCTCTGTAATTTCACTCTGTAAACAGGCAACTGATAACCAGCTCTGTTCCTTGAGGGGACCAAGAGGTCCCTAAGGGGCTCTGCTTCACCCCAGTGAGGTTTAGGAGTCCAAACAGAGTAAACTCCAGTTCAGTTCTAATGTTCTGTGCTACTTTACCAGGAACCAGGAGTTGTCTTTGAGCTAACATTGTGCCTGTGCCAACCAGATTGGCCGGTTTAATACTTTTTCAATTAGCAAATCTTCCAATAATAGCATTTTAACAATGAAGTTTCAAAGAAAAAACTTCTTAATTTTTGTCCCAAGAGGGAAAAAAAGACTTCTAATAATGGTGCCATCATAAATTCTAAACTGGTGACCATTTGGCTGTGTTTCAAAATTTTTAGCTAATAATTAAAATAAAGATTTAAGTAAATGCTTTATCAATAAAGTAAATGGTAGGGCATATTCTTCTCAGCCAGTGTCAGAAATGGCAGCACATAGCCATGTGTAGAATTGTCACACAGCATGAGTCTTTAAAATTCCTCCTGGATTTGAAGGTATTAACAAGTCCCTATCAACATTCTCTAAAGGGTTTTGATGTCATTTTAGCTATTGAACGAAAATATGTGAACTATTACTTTGTTGATTTTGTTCTTAAACCAAACTGCATTATCATCTGAGAGTGTGTTCTTAAAGTATTGTTAAAAGTACTTTGAAAACTTGTAAATCCCTGTAATTTATGTTTCTCCTGCCTCTGCTGTTTTATTCTGTCCTTCTGGTTTTAATTTGAATGCAGTCCTGTCTGGGTGTGTACCTGTAAAATGGTGTTTTTCTAAGTATAATTTACAGTCTTGACCCTAGGTTTTACAGTGTTTCTAACCTTCTAGGAGCTTCCTTCTGGACCATGAAGTGGGCTTTGGGTCACCCAGCTCTTTCATATTAGAACTGTCTAATCAAAGTTACTTGAAACAGATCTGATTTTGACATTTCTTAGTTTATCATGTAGGCCTCGGGAGTGAATTAGGCGGGCTTCCCTGCAAGCCCATTAATTGTATTGCCCTATTTCTTTAAACGTACACAGTTGTAAACCTAGACTGCTTCAAGGCAACAGTCTCATTTATCTAAACAATTCTCCTTTTAGACTCAGTGGCACTGATGGAAACAAAGGTAAGGGGTATGGATTGGAGGAAAGATCTTTTGGAGCCTGAACTTGCTGAAACTGTCCCACACCCCTTACAATTCCCTTTTCTTTCTAGGACTTGCGTAGACACCCAATAGATCTGCATTCAGTATATTCCGTGAGCCAGGTTAAGGGAGGACTGCAGTGAACAGGGCCATAGGAGAGAGGATCTCACTTTCTTGTGAGCTCTTTGCAGGTTTAAGGAATGTGTCTACCCTGCTTCAAGGGGGCGGGCGGGGCGCGTTGTCAAAGCAGTGTGCATTCTGAACCCCTGCCCAGGGACCCTCCTCGCGGCAGCCGCACCCTTCATCCTGGGTTATAGTAAGTTTTAAATGGCTACAGAACTTGCAGAATCATCTCTTTAAGTTGAGAAATGAGATTTTGTTATTGTCTGCTCTTTTCACATATCACAGAGTTAAATTAAGCTTTGGTAAAAGTTAGGAGTCTTTTTCCGTACGCTCCTTCAGCATGTTCTCCATGGCTCTGACCGACCTGTGCTGGAGGTGAGGGGTAGGCGGGCTTCTTGGCAGTTGACCTGGGCTCCTCCTCTGCTCCAGGTGATCGTGCAGTCCGGCCGCCACCCCACTGTGCTGCAGAAGCTCTGCCAGCTGCCCTTCCAGTACTTTAGTGACCCGCGGCTGATCAAAGTACTGTTCCCTTCGCTAATCGCTGCTTGTTACAACAACCGTCAGAACAAGATCATTCTGGAGCAAGAGATGAGCTGTGTTTTACTGGCCACTTTCATCCAGGTACCTTCTACTTTATGCGTCATTCTCTAGCTTTGTGTAAACTAATGTAACTGAGAAGGACAAGTGAGCCAGCTGTTTATTTTCGCCTTCCACACTACCTTTCAAACACTTCACATGTTTCTGTGATTAAGAATTAATTTCCAAAATATCAGGATAGTTTCTAAAATATCATTGATAGAACTGAGGTTGAGTGTTGAATAATTTTTACTTGGAAGATTTCAAAGAAAGGAGCTTTTTCCAGTTAGTGAAATGGTAACCTGCACTCAGTAAATGTTTCTAAAATAAGGCCAGACTTCTTTAAGGCTTTAACGGTATGTTTATCTTGCTTTTAGTCTAACTATAGGAAATAGATAATAATTGCTGAAGAAAGATGAATTAAAACCAGTTCATTTGTAAATTTTTAAATAAATATGATTCTTCCATATATGTACATGTATGTAAAATTAAAACCTTATATTGCTTTTTTAAAAAATCTAAAACTTTTAAGTACAGCCTTATATTTTTCTGATCCAGTTAAATTCTTTAGGACTAGAATCAGAATTGGTGCCATAGCAAAGTAATATTTCCACATCTAAATTAACTCAGTCTACTGACAATAGAAAAATCAAGTTGACTATTTTTTAACATTTACTAATGACTAATCATGTGACTTTTTTCCTGTTGTCATTGTAGATCATTATTTGCTGAAAATCTCCCATTTTCTTTCAAATGTTCCACCATAAAATCAACGTTTTTTTGCTCTATTGCACACATGTACACGATGCTTAGTACACGCTTTCTGGTCTTCTTAATGACGTATTACTGTTGTTCTGCGTTCTGGCTAATATATTTAATACATCTGCCACTGTCAAAAGGGTAGGACGGTGCCCAGAACTACAGACGAGGGCTCGAGTTCCCCAAGTCTTCTTCACCTTAGACAATAATTAGTAGTTTACATTTTCTAAACTATCCTCTATTAGATAATTAATAAACACAACTAGGTCAATCATGTTTAGAAAAGTTTTATTTTCAGCTTAATTGTTCTGTTTGAGTCTGGGTTCCATTTTCTGGAAAATTTTTCAAGTGAGATATTCAGATCTATAAATATGGATTTTGAAAAACTGTCTTATAGTTAAATTAAAATGCTAATAAAGTCTTACAGCATATAACCATCATATCAACACTTAGGGTTCTTCATATATTCTTAGAGCCTTAGGATTAAATTAAATAGAAAATACATTATGGATCATTTTAAGACAGTCTTTTCAAATTCACATTATTCTTTTATTCGGCAGGTAGTGTCTGAGTGTGTAAGGTATGCTGGGCTCGGCTCTAGGCACTGGGAATACAGCAATGCATAAAACAGATAAAAATTCCTGCCTTCACAGATCTTTCATTAAAATGGGGAGGAGTCAAACAACCAAGAATTAGTAAAACAAACAGCATGTCAGATGGCGATAAGTGCTGTGCAGAAAAGTAAGGCGGGAAAGCAGGCGAGGGGCTGCAGGGAGATGGTGTACGGCTTCTTATGGCCTAAGCAGAGAGGCCTCAACAAAGAGGTGATATCTGAGCAAAAACAATTTTATATCTGTACAAACTTAGTTCCTTACATTTTCAACTGCTTATAAAACAATTTATAAAAATACAAATGATATCATAATCTAAAGTAAGGATTTACTATTTTAAAAATCCATATTTAACACAAATTTTGTAAATGCTACAGAAATTTCTTATGTTGCTTATATGGGATAGCATGTTAGACTAGTAGAGTTAAATCAAGTTTTTTTCTATAAATAATTGTGCTCAAGGGAATGAATATACATTGGACATTAGTTTATAACAATGGTTCTTTCAGGGTGGGCATGGTGGCTCATGCTTGTAATCCTAGCACTTTGGGAGGCCAAGGTGGGAGGATCACTTGAGCCCAGGAGTTTGAGACCAGCCTAGGCAATGACAAGAACCCATCTCTACAAAAAATTTTTTAAAAATTAGCTGGGTGTGGTGGCATGCAACTGTAGTCCCAGCTACTAGGGAGGCTGAGGCAGGAGGATCATTTAAGCCCAGGAGTATGAGGTTGCTGTGAGGTATAATGACGCACTCTCTAGCACCGGCAACAGAGCAAGACCCTGTCTCAAGAAAAAAATGAGCTGATGGTTTATCATAGGTTTCTGAAGATTTACATAGTATATACTATATTTTTCACTTTCCATCTAAAAGTAAAAATCACCAGACTTTAAGACTTAGGTACAGAATACATACGGGCTTTTATATTTGTACTTTATAAAATGTTAAAAATTTGTTCATATTTTATGATAGTAAATTTAGCTTAAAATTTAAGTTTATTAGATATAAAATAAAGTTGTAGTTTCCATAGTAGGCAGCAACCTGGCCCCTGGTGATATTTAGCAAAATTTAAGTCATCATTATTTGGTTTAAATGTATAGGAACCCTGATTATGTAACATCAGTTTCTTCAGCTTTTATATTTGGGCTGCACATTATTCATGCAAAAATGGTTGCATGAATCAAGTGTATTTAAAGCCACCTTTAGTGAAACTGTCTGTTCATGTCATTGGTATAAAAACTCTTTTCTCTTCTCACATAGGATTTTGCACAGACTCCAGGTCAAGCAGATAACCAGTCTTACCAGCTCAAAGGTATGTCTTTATTGAAATTGTTTCATGTGTTTGTTGGCCAAATGGACATATTTCCCATCCTTTCCTCTGGAACTTTTAGAGAAATCAATTTAGTACATCATCTAAAATATTTCAGAGTCAGATACCAAGTATATTTCAGTAAGTAAACTGATTTTGTCATGAAGCATTAGTACATAAGAATATACAGAGAAATCTATAAAAAAGAAAAGCACAAAACATCTTTGTGTAATTATTCTCACCTCATGCAAGATAATAAATGGTGAATACAAAAGAACTACTTTGTAATGCAGGAGACAATCAGATTATTAATATTGGCCTACATTACTCACATAAAGGCTGAAATCACATGGGTCTGGTTCCTTATCCATGTTCAGAATAGTTATCAATGATAGTAGCCCATAGTTTCTCCCTAAATTCAAGTACTTGAACTTTTCTATTCAAAATAATTGTTTTATATGGAGAAAAAGCCATCAAGCAAAGTCCAGAGGCCAAAAGATTTACAAATTTTTTCCGAATAGTGTTTGTGCTGAGGTCTTTCCTGTGATCAGAATTGGAGATTTAGAACTTTAAACTGCATTTTTACTTTTATAAATATTCTGCTACCCAGACTGTAATTGAGAAGTGCATGTTGCTCTTTGTGTGGCTATCATGACAGCATCCTTGATTAATGAGACCCTAATCCAGATTTTCCCCAATTCTTCCATTAGTTTGATAGTCTTTAAAGTGGCCATTCAGAGGCCCACTCCCAGCAGGACCCTTTGGGACACCAACCAAGAAGCCCTGATTTGGAGGAGGGCTTACCTTGCTCGTGCTTCTCTCGCTCTCTCTCACACACACACACACCCCCAAGTCATCTATAGTGGGCAGCCATGTGTTGAAAATTACATAGAAGAAAATATAACTAAAGCTGTTACAATATCATGAAAAAAAAATGTCATGTTTTATTGACTCAAATACTCAGAAAAGTAAACCAAAAAGCTATGCAACTTTTCAGAAACTCAAGTCAACAGCATAGTCAGTACCATCTGTCTAAGCCAGAATCATCGTGCAAGTCCAGTTCTGCCCTGACTCAGTCACAGCCCTATTTTTTCCTTAAAGCTGTTGTCAGATACTTGCAAGAAATTAGCATAATGTGTTACTCCTTCTTACAAAACAATTTTTAAAGTTTTGGATACATGCAAATACTTAGAAAAATCTTCTAATATATTTACTTTTTAATTGTGCAGTACTGTAGGTTTTGTTTTTGGAGGGTTTTTGCCAGTAAGAAGTACAGACATTCTTTCTTCTGACTCTTTCTCCCGACTACAAATATGAGTCACCACTTGCTGCGCACCTGGGAGACGCAGCCTCAGCCTCGGGAGCTGCCTGTCTGCCTGCTGGGCTGAGGCCTGTGGGAGTCCCCACCTTCTTTCTTTCCCGAGGGACCGTCCTCTCTGATTTTCATGCTGTGAGCAGTTACAGGTTTATACCACAGAATAGCAAATGGGGAGGTGGTCTCTGCTTTGCTCAGAAAGGGTCATCAACTATGTTAGCGACAGTTCATAACATGCTTACTTTTTGTTTGAAGTGATGATGCCTCACTAAGCTGCCAGTTTTGCACCTTGGACATCCTTTTGCCCAGACGAAGCCCTTATAAAATGTCTCAAGACGTTTTTAGTTCATCGCCCAGTAACCCTCTAAATATAAAAGTGGCTCCTGGCAGCACCACATTCTTACTGCTGAGGAGGAGTCTGGGCTTTCAGACACCCACTGCTGACTGCCCAGCTGTGAGCTTGCTTTGCCTTTAACAGCGGCTGGGAAAGCTCCTAATCCTTCCCTCTGCTTTGTCAGATAGGCAACTGTAAAGCTGAACGAAATTCATGTTTTCAATTAAATAGACTATTTCAGTCATTTGTTGATGATGACAACAAATGTCACAGCTAGGGGGGAGGGGGGCATGGGCAATATACGTAACCTTAACATTTGTACCCCCATAATATGCTGAAAAAGAAAAAGAAAACAAAACACTAAAAAAAAAAATGTCACAGCTAACATGGCCAACTTAAGGATAGAATATGTGACTGTTATTTTATTTTGTTCACCATGTATTTTTCTTTAAGAGATGGAATCTCGCTGTTGCCCAGGCTGGAGTGCAGTGGCCATTCACAAGCTTGATCACAGCTCACTTCGGCCCTGAAGTGGGCTCAAGCGATCCTCCTGCCTCAGTCTCCCGGGTAACTCCCGTGGGACTACAGGCGAATGCCACTATGCTGGCTTCTGCTTATTTTCTTATTCTGGGGTCCAAAAACAACTTTTTTTCATAATGTTTTATGTAGGGGTTAATGTCTGAATATGTTAGAAGCACAGACTGGACTGTGGTTTGAATATGTATTTTATGCTGTAGATATAGATAGTTTACCTTATTCACCTGAAATGTAGCATGGTTTATTTGAAGTATATATCTCCATTTGGCACTCAGATATCAAAATATATTTCTTAAACTTCAATGAAAGAATTTAATTCTTTTAAACTTTTTTCTCCTTTTTTTTCTCTCTCAGGGAAATGTCCTGGTTCCCAAGACTATCTTGAGCTGGCCAACAGATTTCCTCAGCAGGCCTGGGAAGAAGCTCGACAGTTTTTCTTGAAAAAAGAGAAAAAATAAATGTTTTGGTTGGTTCTGTATTTGAGTACCCTTGTTAATATTTTTAATTGTTCAAAAAAATGTTCTAACTGTTCCTTAAGAAACTCATTTTCACATGTTTATACTCTCCCCCTGCACTGTAGATATGGTATATACTTTGCACTATTTATAATGACTGTAGATACTTTAATGTTCCACTTTCTAATTTTGCAAACTGAGTTTATTTCATTTATGCACAATATCTTGGAGTTTGGTAACTTCCATCCTGTGGTAATATATACTTTGCATTTGTAATATGGGTGAACTTAGATATAAAATTAGCAAGTCTGTTTTGTTCTTGTAATAAAATAACTTCTCCTGTTTTCAGTGTTGACTTTTCATGTTAAGGCACTATAAATCTGAAAGAAAAATGTTAATTCCAACTCCTGAAATAATTAAAGACTGAATTAAAGTTTACCTGCTCTAAATTTCCCTTTTTAAGGTTTGGAGTAAAGCTGTTTATAACGCTTTCCATTCTCATTACACACTGTGTTTGGGGGACTATTCGACACTAATTTAGAGCGTTGTAGTCATTGGTCTGCTGGACTTTGCTAGCAGATGATACTGAGGACCTCCCTTCGCATTGCTGAACTGAATTACCCTGAACAAGGATTAGTGATCTAAAAAGGTCGGAATGCATCACCCTAGAGCATTTCCTCAGGTAACTGAAAGGAAGCAACGCAGAAGGTCGCAGGGCCCTGAGTCAGGCGCTCCCGGGCGGCCGCTGGCCTGTCCCGTCGCTCCCCGCCGCGGCTGACAGCCAGTGAGCGACACCGGCAGCAATTCCTGTCAGATGAGGATCAGACATTACCAAGAAAAAAGGTCTGGTTGGGAAGAAGCGACCCGACAGTGTATTAGACTGCAGACTACTGGAGGGGAGGACCGGGCAATACGGACGTTTTACCCGTTTTTAAAAGCGAGCTTCGTTTTGGAGCCTCACAGAGCTGCTGGGTTATGTATATGGCGATTTCTATTTCTTTGCAAATCGAGAGAAAATAAAAAGATCC
>VBSM01001118.1:1888237-1918215 GCA_008086735.1 Cheirogaleus medius
CCCGGGTTCACGGCGCCCCCGGGTTCACGGCACTCCCGGGTTCACGGCACTCCCGGGTTCAGGCGCCCGCACCGCCGGGGCGTGGGGAGCAGCGCGCCCGGTGGCGCCGGCGCTCGCTCCGGTCCGCGAGGGCTCCCCTGCCCCGGCGCGTCCGGCTCTCCCAGGCTCGCGGCCGCGGGAGGACCGCGCCGGGCGGAGGCGACAGGCCCCCGGCGGGTCCCGTCTGAAGCTGGCGCTGCGACTGGGCACAGCCGGAGAAAAAGCAACAATTTCGCTCGGGTTTTAGAGCCCGGAATTTGAGTCAAATGGGAGAACCTGCCCGAGGACCAGGAGCGAGGACGCGCGTAAGCACGGCCGCCGCCCGAGGGCCGCGCCCACGCCCGCAGGACGTCCGAGCCGGGCCCGGGACTCGCCGGCCCTGCGGGCTCTGGCGGGGTGGCGCTGCGTCCGCGGCCCCTGACCCCGCGCCCGGCCTCCCGAACGCCTCTTCCCTCCGGCGCGGGCGGACCGGGAAGACCGCGGCACTGCTTCTGCCAGGGCCTAGCCACGCTCCCGGAAGTCTCGAGAATCTGCAAAGAAATCCCTCGTCGCCGCCCCGATTCTCCCACCCCTGCGCCCAGACCCTGGGGCCTCCCGAGCTCTGCGCTCAGCCCTTACCGGACCGGACCGGACCGAACCGAACCGCTGCCCAGCGGGGGGCCCGGCCTTCCGCGCTCCCGCCGCGCCGGCTCGCTGCCGGAGCCGCCCTCCTGCCCGCGGCCGCCCCTCTCGACCTGGCGGACGGAGGCACCGGGCCAAGGGCTGGACTCACCCAGGACCCCGCCGCTCCAGCGGGGTTGCTGCTGGGCCCGACGCGCTTTGTGCAAGGAGCCACCCCCGCTCTGCCCCTGCACCCCAAGGGGCATTTCCCAGTGCCCTTTCTTGCGCCCACCGCCACCGCCTGCGACCCGGCTGTTCAGCTGCGTCCTCCGTGCAGTCTCCGTCGACAGGGTGCCGGTCTGTGACTGGCCGCACAGTCCCCATTACTGCACTCACTCCCAGTATTTTCCACAAAGTTTACTTTCACATCAATCAGACTCATTTAAAAGCCTCTAATCTAACTCACATCGGCTTAATAAACTCTCTGAATTTCCTGCTTTTATCACAATTCCGTTGGGAACTTTTCTGCAAATAGTTTTTCATCTATTGTTTCTTCCCTCCAGCGTGCGGGCGCTCCGCTAGTCCTCGCGAGCGGCCGTGGGGAAGCGTAGCGGCTAGACGCGTGGCAGTCTTGCCTTCCCCTAGGCAGCGGCGAAAGAATCTCGCATTTTCTGCGGAACGATCTTGGACAACGTCTCATTTAAACCCAGTATTTGCAACTCTGACAAAATTGAAATTTAAGTTATTCCATATTCAAAACAGAAAGTCTGATTTCTGTTCCACAATCCATTAAATATTAAAGTTTGTTGAGAATACTGCCACGGGGACTCTGAATTTCCCAGAATTATGCAGTCTTTCAATATGGATTAAATTTTGTGGTACAACAGCCATAAACATTCCCATCTCTGGGAATCCCTTTCCTGCCTCAGTTACATAGAGCGATCCAAATTATTAGATCTGTCTTCTGAGAAAATCTTATTCTAAAGTGAATCTAGCTAAATTACTAATGCCCATTTTCCATCTATGGCAATTCATCTTTTATTGAATTGAGTTTTTACTACACAACTGGGTATCTCATGTTAAAAGTTCAGTAAGCATAAAATTCGACACTGTGATTGCTCCAGTGATTTAATTTACAGGAAAACCCCTACTGTGTTACAGAAGATGCCGAAAGATGACATGGGAACCAGTAAAACTGATATTTATTAATGGAACTAACCAACTATAGATCTGGCATCTCACTAGGGACCACTGCAATAAGGCTTCAGAGTTAAACCCTTTCCCTGGAAGCCCACAGAAACCCACCCTTTGGGTGGCTGGCAACTACAGGACAGAAGAGCTTGTGATATTTTATACATCAATACAGAGAGATGCAGGCATCTTAACTCACAATAACCACTTTCATGTGGATAATTTAAAAAGACACATACACATAAATATCCAAAAAAGGAATTAGATTTTTGATCTATGGATAATCAGGAAAGAGATAACTAATTAGAAAGGTCGATGTTTCCATCCTAGCATAAAAATACTGCAGTCTGTCAAAAGTAAAAATTCGGAGCTAATTAACAACCATTAATGAAATTCGTTATTCAAGAATCTCTTATTTCCTTTTTAATAAAAAAATGAGAAAACTGAATATTCCAGATAAATCAAAAGTTTTGAAACTAAGATTTATCAGAAGTTTAGTCCTCTGTCCAACGGCCAGCAAAGAAGGTAAAGGAGAAATCTGTATTTCTGTTTGGAAAGGAATGGTCTAAGTTAAGGGAATGAAGCCTCAAAGAACCCAGGCCTGATTGCTACAGCCATTTCTGGGCACTTGAGAGGTAAAGCTGGTCCTCATTAGCCCTGCGTATCTCTTCCCTTATCTCCGGGTTCGCAGCGCCGTTTCCTAAACCTTCAAGAAAGGGAATGTCCCCTTTAACATTCGTGCTAGCATCACCCTAACTTTCAGGAAGTAAAATATAAACGTGGCTCAACTTTCCCACCTCCTCCCATTTTCTTCCAATAACTGCCAGCAGGCCTTCCCTCACGAGGGGCGGGGCGGGGTGCGGGGGCCAGCCGGGCGCAGCGAGACACAGCCGGGCACCGCCGGGCACCGCCGGGCGCAGCCGGGCGCAGCGAGGCTTTCGGCCCGAGGGCACCTGCTCCTCCGCCCAGCGGCTGCGCTGCCCCGCGAACGCGTTTCCCTTAGCAGCCTCCACCTAGGCTGAGACAGCCGCTGTCCCCTGCGCAGGCAGGGCGTCGCCCTCTTTCAGAATGAACCCTGAACAAAGGATGCACTGTGGGTCCTTCAGCCCGAGGGAGGAGGGGACGGAGACTGGCGGACCGCCTGTCGTCTAGCGGCGCCTCGAGTCCGCCCAGCGACGGCAGGTCTGGGAAAGAACCCGCCCAGGCCGCCAAAGGGTTAAATGTCTGCGGAGGGTGAGCCCGAGCCTCGGGTTTCCCGCGCTCGCCCGGGGCCTGCGGAGATTCGGTGTCTCTCGGTGGTTTCCTGCGAGCCCCGAAGCCAGTGCTCAAGAAAACCAGTCGCCGGGGTTTGAAATGTCACACCGAGTGACCTGGGCACGGCGCATGCAGGGGCCGCCCCCGCCCTCCGCTGCGGACCTGGAAAGAAAATAAACCTTGGACACGCCAGACTGGCTCGGGAGGGCTCCGCGCTCGGCCGGCGTATCGCTCGCGGGCGATGCCGAGCGCAGATAACGGCCGCCGCCGCCGCCACGTCTAGACGGGGGAACGAATGAACGCCACGACACTGATCGCGCCGCGCGGGGGCCGGAGCGGGGCGAGGGGGGCCGGGCTGTGCGGGCTCCGGAGCCGGCGCGGGAGCGGCGAGGACAGGGGCAGAGACGCCCCGCGCGCCCGTCGCAGGCCGAGGCCACCGCGCCGCCGCCGCCGGAGCCTGCGGGTTTCCCGCGCAAACGCGGCCGCCCCGCCCGCCCCCGTGACCACGCCCCGCCACGCCACGCCCCGCGAGCACGCGGGCGGCCCCACGCGGAGCGCGGGCGGCGGGGTCCCGGGCGGCGCGCCCTCCCTCCCGCCCGCAGCACACAGCAGCCGCGCACCGGAGATCACTTTTTATTGAGATCGAAATATCCGTCCCACTGTGAGCTGGCTGCTCTCGCAATAAATAACAATAACTTACGTCTGTTCGGCAAAGGCTCACACACCGTCCTCCGTCGAATGATAATTTAAGACATTTTCAAGGAAAGTCTCGTTCTACCTTTTCCCAGCAACCATGCGCTTCGGGGCGTCGCGTCCGCCCCTCGGGGCGCCCCTCCACGTCCCCGCCAGCGCCCGAGGGCCGCGGCAGCGGCAGGACCCCGCGTGGGCGGCGCGGGAGGGGAGGACAGGCAGAGCTGACCCTAGCACATCCCAACTTCTGGTTTCGAAAAATTAAAAGTCCTTGGAGCAGGAGACTCCTTACGGTGACAGCAGCTTGCGTCCCGGGGCTTTGGCTGTCCCGACCGGTTCCCTTGGTCCTCCCTCTTTAAATAACAATAGTAACAATTACATAGGCGAGAGCGTTCCGGGAGCTGGAATGGCCCGAGCGTGGGTGAGTCTCATGCAGGGAGCATGCGAGGTCCGCGGGCTGGCAGCGAAGGGTCCCTCACGTCTCCACGGGACTCGGCACCATGCTGTTGGGGGTGTCCGGGAGCTGCGAGGACAGGGAGGTCACGTCGCTGCCGGAGGAGTTGCCTAGGGAGCCAGACTCGGAGAAGGAGACCTGGGGTGGCGGAGACACCAGGAAGGAGCAGGTGAAGGGGCACCCGAGCTAGGGAACCGGGGCCGCGCACTCCAAGTCGGGGAGTGTCCCTGGGGGACCGGCCGCCGGCTGGGACCGAGCCCTGCAGAGAAGGAGGCTAGGTCCCGAGGCGCCCGCAGGGGGATTAGGGCGGGGGTTCGGCTTCTTAATCCTGCAACCTCTACCGTGCTCGCTTTAGTCCAGGGAGACCTCGGTTTAGGGCGACGTTGCAGGCCCCGCCACTCTCCCCCTCCCCCACTGCCCAGGGCGGTCCCCTGCGCTCCCGTCAAGCAAACCCCCTCCTTCCCGCCTTGGCTAAGTGGCTAAATCCTCAACCCCCGGAGCCCTGAGGTCGGGGCGGGTAGGGCAGGGCCTCACCAGCTGCTGGAAGGCGGGTTGGTCCAGGTCACTCTGGAGGGCGAACTCGCTAAGCGCTTTCCACGGTGGCTGGTACGTCTGTACCTCGACTGCGCTGCCCTGCACAGCGCTCTCGTGGCGAATGGGGCTTCCCGCCACCAGGGGCGTCCCGGTCAGTCCCTGGAGGCTCTGTGGGGCAAGCAGAAGGCGGCGGGCGTTCGAGTTAGTGGAGTTAAGTCTTGCCGTCCCTGCCACCTTCGAGACGGACTCCTCCAGACACTGGAGTATGACTCGGGGCCTGCTTTGGTTGGGGACAGGTGCACACTCGGAAGAGCCCTCCTCCTCCACTGAGGATCTGGGGGGTCTGCAAACCCCACCATGGGCCAGCCTCAGCGCTGGGAGCCAACTAGCCAGCAAGGGGAGGGGAGGCCCACGCTCCCCTCCCTGGCCAGGTATGCTAAGAGGACACACCTGCCAGCCCGACTTTCGGACACTGCACACGACCATCCGCCCCGGGCTCCTCCTGTGCCGGGACCCCCAACTTGGGGCTGCCACTCGGACGAGGAGAGGACCCGGCATCATACGAAATAATTAGGAAGCCTTAAACCTCGAGGCAAGCCTTACTCTGAAGGTAAAAACAAGCTATTTGGAGAGTCCAGTTCGCCTTGATGTCCCCAGAGCGCGCCCAGGAAACGACGCGAAGAACCCGCGGCCCCACCCGGCCAGCTTCTCACCGTCTTGTCGCTGTGTTGCTGCTGCTGCAGCTGCTTCATGAGAATGGATTTCTTCTTGTCCTTGCAGCGCTTGTTCTGGAACCAGACGCGGATGACCCGCGGGCTCAGGCCGGTCATCTCCACCAGCTGCTCCTTCATGAGCGCGTCCGGCCGCGGGTTGGCGGCGTAGCAGGTCCGCAGCGTGTGCAGCTGCTTCTCGTTCAGCACGGTCCGCACGCGGGTCGTCTTCTCCGCCTGCTTGTGCACGTGCTGCCGCAGCGAGGGCTGCCGGGCCAACGCGGGGTCTGCGAGGACAGGGCGGGGCGAGGGGGCTCAGGCCACCGCCCGCCCGCCCGCCCGGCGCCCAGCGCGGCGCGGCCGAGCCCTCCCGGGCCCGATTTCGTTTTTCTTCTATCCCGCTTGTTTCGTTTTATTGTTAGTCTCTTTCTCCACCCGTTCACCTCACCCGGAGGGAGCTGTGCATTCCGGCCTTTCGGCCGCCGCAGGGCCGGGCTGCCCGCAGCGACCTCTCCGGAGCTCAGGCAGGCTCGGGAGCTCCGCGACAGGCCGCCGCGGGACAGGGGCGGCGAGCGGAGCCCTCCGCAAGAAGTGCAAGTTTCAGAGGAGGGGAAGGAGGCGAGCCCCGGCTCTGGGCGGTGAAGACGCCGGTGCGGACCTGGGGCGCGGTGCTGCGGGGCACGGGGGACCTACAGCCTGCTCCCGGAGCCTGCGAGGGCCCTTCCCCTCGTGACAGCCCGCTCGGGCAGCGCGGAGCCCTGTGTCGCGGAGACGCGGCCCGGGGCACGGACCGGCCGCTAGGGCCCGGAACGGCTCCTTCCTAACCGCCTTCGGGCCTCGCCCCGTCTCCAGGCCCCTCAAAGCTCCAGGCTTCCCAGTCCAGGAGCCGCACTCTCCTCGCCTGACCTCGGGTTCTCTCCACCCCTGGGGAACAGCGCGTGATCCCTGCAGCCCACAGGCGGCAACAAGGGGCGCCCCTCTGAGATCCGAGACAGGGGGGCGCTCAGCACCTCCTCCATCCTGTTTCGCAACCCCACCCAACCCGGTCTGCGCACTTGCAGATACAAGCTGAGCTGTTTGGACTTACGTCTCCCTGCAGGCAACCCTAGGTCTGGACAAATATTTACAAATAGCCCGTCCAGCCCAATTTCCTCATTCTACGGGGAGGAAATGGAGAGCCAGAGAGGAGAGGAGGCGGCAAGGCCACGCGACACCCAGAGGCTCAGTGTGGTCCCCACATCTGCGCTGCAGGCCGCGGCTGCCTGAGGGATCTGCAGGCCTGCCGCCGAGGTACCTGTTTCTCACCGCCCCCACCTGCCTGCGGCTACACATTCAGACCCCATCTCCGCACAACTCCTGGTCAGGACACAGAACATCCTAACGAGGTGTTTCAATGACACCAAAGTCCACCATGCCTTTACACTTCACCCCCAGGAGAATCTGGCTGAGCTGCTCACCAACCTGGGCAATGCAGACAGCTGTGCTGGGTTGGGCTCTCTCTTTGCCGGGCTGTGGGCTTTCACAGCCATTTTCGCCAGCTGGTACTTATGTGCATGCCCCGGGGCAAACCCACCTTTCCCAGTGACAATCATACACACTCACCGAAGAAATTCTGAATGCAAGCCCCCAGACAAGCGCCACTTAGGATTTCCTGTTGTCATTCACCCTGCTGCTCCCAGCACGGCGTCCCGCGTGTTCTCGGTCACGGAGAACACAACTGTGCAGTTTCCCGAGCTCACACGCTCACAATCTGCTCCCCGCACACGCGAGCACACGGCGGCGTCCTTGGCACCCAGTTCACCCAAACGGAAAACCACCATCCCAGAAACGGACCGCGGGCCAGTGACGACTTCTTAGGAACACGAGCGCCCTGCACGCGCGCACACACGCCCCGGCGCAGGCCGGCGCGGCTTACCTGGCAGCTGCAGGCCGCGGGCGCCGGGGAGCGGGCCGGGGCTGCGCGGGCTGCCGGCCGCGGCGCGCTCGAGCAGGAGGCCGTGGTCGGCGCGGCACAGCAGCTCGTGCTCCCGCAGCGAGAACTCGTCCCCCGGCAGCAGCTGGCGGCTGCACACGGAGCATCGGAAGCACTCGATGTGGTACACGCTGTCCCGCGCCCGCATCACCAGGTCGCTGCTGCTGAAGCCCACCCGGCACTTGGCGCACTTGATGCCGAACAGCCTGCGGGCCCAAGGCGCGGGCGGCGTCAGCGCGGGCCTGCGGCCGGCCTCGCCCAACCGCTGCTGGCGCGCGCTCGCGGGACGCCTCGTGGCCCCCTTGGAGGCCGCTGTGGCCCGCCCGGTTCCCGCCGGCCTCACCTGACGTAGTCCCGCTTGCAGTAGGTCTTCCCGTCTCTCACGAAGCACGTGCACGTCTCGTCCAGGTACTGGCTGCACTCGGCGCACTTGAGGCAGGCGGCGTGCCACTCGAGGTCGGGCGACACCCGCAGGATGAACTGGTCGTGGATCTGACTCCCGCAGCCCACGCACATGGCCGTCCCGGGCTTTTCTGCCGGGGAAGGGCGCAGGGCCGCGTGAGGCCTGGTGGCCCGGCCCTCCAGCCCCCGCCCAGCCTGCTCGCGCGCTCCTCCGGGAGCCGCCGCCGCAAGGGGAGCAGACGAGCCTTCCAAGGGCCCAGGCCATTGCAAACGAAAACGACAAAATCCCCCGAATTCGTCAAGGCTTTCTGTCTCCTGCGCCCGCCCCCAAATACCTTCGCTGTTACACTCCCTGAACACAGTCACTTTACGGACGTGTCCTGTAACTAAACGCCACCGAGAAGGTGCGAGGAAGCGCGTCCCCAGCCGGCGCTGCGGAGCCCGGGCACCGACTCAGAGGGGGTCCGGCGCCGCCGCCCGCACACTCCCGCTCAGCGACCGGCCACGCCAACACGGACACGCCAGCTTTCGGCAGCGTCCGGCTTATCCTCTCCGACATTCCTGAGCTTAACCATCGCAGACCAGGCTGCAGAAACCGTCCTAGCTTTCAAAGACCAAAAGACAAGCAAACAAAAACCCCACACCCCTAAATCAAACCCAATTGCCTTTGCGCAAAACAGAGGCAGATTTCGTAGCCTGAAGTCAGCCGAGCCGGCTTGAGAAATAGTGTTTACTTATAAAATAAAACAATGGCATGCCAAGGATAAGCAGTCCTGCAGGAGAAATGCATTCGTTTTATTCTTTCTCTTCTAAAGTATCCTGTCAAATAGAAGCCACTTGTAGAATCCGCTAAACATTCTTCTGCATTAGAGATCTCGCATATTAAGCACACGCACACACACCCACACGCAGGAAGACTTACTCTTGGAATGATCCCCCATAGCACCCAGAAAAGGATAATGAAAAATAATATCCACCATGCAGGAAGGAGAGGTGCGCAAAGCGTGCGGAGGGCAGCAGGACGAGGGTCACGCGCCCAGCCTCTGCTCGTGGCTAAATAACTCCGGCCCCGCCGACTTGGAACTGCGACTCCGCACCGGCCCGCACGCAGCATGACGTCAGCACGCACTCTCAGGGCCGGAGCTGGGGGCGGGACCTGTGGCGTCACGGAGCTGCCCCAGCAGCGCGGGGGACGCGGGGGCGGTGCGGGGCCCGGGGGCGCACGGCGGGGTGGCTGGGAGGGAGGCGAGGTGAAGGATGATTGGCTGGGAGGAAGCGGGCAGACCCTGATTGGCCCGGAGCGAACAATGGGGCGCAGCCCCCTCCCCCGAAATCTACAAGGCTGGGCGCCCCGCGGGGTGGAGCAGTCCCGACTGGACCGGCGCCCCGCGCGCTGCCCCTCGGACTTGCGGAGCGGTTTCCCCGGCGCGCCGGAGCAGGGTGATGGGTGCTTGGGGGCGGGGGTCGCTCTCTTTTAACAGCTCCCTCCTTTTATAAATAAAAAATTAAAACTCCACCCTCGGGACGAGTGAGCTGGGGGAAGAGGAGATCCGTTTGGACGTGACCATCGTCGTTCAGCCGGTCACCTTCCTTCCTCGTGCCTTTGTTCTTAGGGTCCAAGCTGGAGAGAGAGGTCCGAGAATGACCGCCCAGCTTTAAATAAACTTTCACACTTCTCACCCCGCTGTCGGTGCGAACGCAAGTTGGAGCGTCGGGTGGGTGGCGCCGGGAGAGAGCACAGAAACGCTCCCCGGGACGGGTCCCCGTTCAGCCCTCGCTGCCGCTGCCCCTTCGTGCCCGTTACCCTTTCTTCTTTTTCTTCTTGTCTTATTATTTTCTTAAATTTGACAAGGACTCCCCCATCCTTTTCCCACCCAAACAGCATAGCTCGTTCTGCGAAGCTGCTGGGGCCGAATGCGTGTCTCACGTCCAGAATGAAAGATTTGTACGGACTCTCCGGCTTCCTTTCGCACGCCAACCGCAATGCAAATAGCCAGAAACGAACGTGCCGCGCCGGTAACTTACAGCGCTGCCGGTGCGGCGGCTCCTCGGTCTTTACAAGACGCGCGACTGTGAGCGGAGTCCAGGCGATCTTTCCTCCAAAGAACTCGCTGTGGGTTTTGTTTAAAAGGGTTCAGAGACCGGCCCGTGAATCATAAATAGCGTTTATCCGCCCCTGGTGTCTGTTGTTGTTCCCATTAAAAGGCGTGCCGAGAACTTGGTGCGCGCCCGGGTGGCTGGGGGCGCCGGCGCCTAGCGGCGAAGTGTCTCCACGGGCATTCCGGAGCCCGGCGGGTCCGCGGCCCGACTGCCGACACCCTGCAGCGGGGTGGCCTCCCGCTGCGCGCCGCTCGCCCGGAAGTCGCCGCCGAGGCCGCCGCGAGCAGCGCTGCGGAGAGCAGGGCCGAGCCCTGAGTGGTCACCCCGCGGCCAGCGCCGTTGTCACCCGCCACGCGCTGCGCCGAGCGCCGCGGTCTCGTACCGAAAGGCTTTGACCACCGCCTCCACCTTTCGAACCCGTAGTCTTCTCACTGGTCTGGCTCTTCGTCATAGTTTACCAGTCCCTCGGCCAACAGGCCATTTCTTGCGTCTTTGGCCACTGATGCCCCAAACAGCGCTCCCCCTGGGTGTGTGTGGGTCTGGATTTGGCAGAATGCTGCGTCTCAGTGAATGTATCTACGTAAATAAATGGGGGGAGAGGAGGGAGGGGACGGGCATCTGCATGTGTCTGCACCACGTCACTTGTGTGACCTCAGGCATCTTACTTTAAATCTCCTTCCCTCGGTTTTCTCATCTGTAAAATAGAGTTAATAACAGTAGCTGTCTAATTAAACAGTTCTCTGGGAAAGGCTTAGAACAATACCTGACACATAGTAAGTGCTCAGTACGTGTTAATTATGAAAATTATCATTATGGCTGTATCTTTGTGTAGGGAGCCTCTATGCACACTGCGCCCTAGTGTATCTGACTGTCCGGGGAGGTCTAGTTCTACCTCTGTGTCATCTGATGATTTCCTTGTTTATTTCGATGTGCACCTGCACTGTGTGTATCCGCTGTGCCGATAGGATTTGAAAGTGTGTGGTCCGCATGTAGACTTTGTGCACAGGTGATACCTGTGAATGTGAGTGCGCACTCTCAGAATTGGGAGAGGACACATGGCATGCATGCCCCAGTGTGAAGCCGGTGGGCACCCCCAGCCTGCTGGCCTTCCTCTCAGGAAGATCCTGGGCCAGGCCCGGCTCCCAGCACCCTCTAGGTCTTGTGCCAGGCCAGGAGCCAACAAATGAATAATTCAGGGGTGCAGGCCGCTGGCTAGAAGGGGGCAGCTCCAGACTGGAATCCCAGGCCCAACCTTTAATCCTTTCCTGCTCAGAGAAAGTCCTCCTTCCTGCCCAGAAAAACCAGTCCTTTGAAACTGTACTAGGGAGGAAGGGGTAGGAGATGATCACCTCTCCTGGGATGTCAGGAAGTCAAGTCAAGAACAAATATTTGTTCAGTGCCATCATGTGCAAAGCCCCTGTTATTAGCCTATTAGGTCTTTACTGCAGTGCTATGTGGTAGGTAGTATTAGACCCATTCAAATCCCCTCGGAAACAGGCTCAGAGAGGGTTACAGGTTACAGGGTAAGTCAGAGCTGGCTTTGAACCCAGGTCTGTCTGGCTTCCTCTCCCCTGCTTTTTTCACTGTGCCACTGAAGACCCACATGGGCCTGGCTCCACCACTCACCCACTTCTCTCCTCTCTGGAGGTGGAAAACCAGGGACCTGTTCCAAGGTCCCTCCATGTGTGTCTTCTGGGTCACAACCACCCCTGGGACACCAGCGCTGAGATGGGAGAAGAGAAGATCTGCCTGGCACAGCCACAGGCCACCACTCATCTGGCCCTGCCCTGGCTCTCTGCCTCCTGGCTGCTCCCAGGGTCGCCTTGTGGGGGAGGTGGGGGGCCACAGGCTCTCCAAACCCCAGGATACAGCACACTGGAGGCCTAGGTGCCTGCTATCCTGGGCTATAGAGCACTCTCTTTTTACTGGGAACAGCAGCTTGAGCTCTATAGCTCTGCAGGACCCTGTACACCAAGCCCCAGCTGTGACCCTCCTGGGCAGGTTTTGAGAAGTCTCCCTGATTCTTTGTCCCTAAAATCTCCTCCACCACATCACTGCTGCTGAAAACTCTGCTCACAATTCTCTTAAAAGATAGGCTTACTGTGCAAAGGTCTCTGAGAAAGAAAAGAACAGGTGGTCACTCTCACTATGGTGATAGAGCTCCTACCCTGAGGATAGGACGTGAGAAAGTTCAGGCTGAACATTTATCAGGTGCTGCCTCTAAAGAGACAGTCACCGCACTTTCGGCAGGGATTTTGTGCTCAGTAGTTCAGAGGTCCTCAGGCAGGCAACAGACTGTGACAGATTGGACTCACCAAAAATTTGCCAAGTCAAGGATTCCAGACAAAGGTCTCAGCCTTCACCCGCAGATCAGGGAAACTAGGCTCAGATCCACAGAGCCCTCACAAACTGCATATTGCTACCAGAACAAAAAGCACAAAAAGACACCCATATTAGGAAGAAAGACATCATAAATATGCTCGGATTAGAAAAAGCACCATACCCCTCAAGTTCACAAGAATATCAAAATATTCTTCAGTGAATGCAAAATTAAAAGTGGTTAAACATTTGATAAGCATCAAGGCCATGAAGTTGCTGCAAGGACTCCCAACAGAGGAGGACTGTCTGGCATGTGCCTGGGAGCCTGGTAATCAGTAGTGCAGTGGCACAGGAAACCTGCGATGCAGAAAGCAGTTAAGTCCTAATGCCAGAGCAGCTTCAGATTTGAAAATGCAAATTGTTCTTATTTAAAGATGGTGGGGCCATGCATGGTGGCTCAAGCTTGTAATCCTAGCACTCTGGGAGGCTGAGGCGGGAGGATCCCTTGAGCCCAGGAGTTTGGGCGTGCAGTGAGCTAGGCTGATGCCACAGCACTCACTCCAGCCAAGCTGACAGAGTGAGACCCTGTCTGAAAAAAATGAATAAAGATGGTGAGAATGTGTTTTCATTAAAATATATTTTAAATACCAAGACTCAAACCAAAGCAAAAAAACAAAAACAAAAAAACCTGAGGGAAAGACCAAGGAAGCATTAGGCTGGGAGCCAGGGGCAGGGAGCAGACAGCCAAAATATGTCAGGTCACCAAAAACAAACCAACCTTTATTATTGATTGAATACTTTTGCTTAATCAATCCTCCCCTCCCTTTTTTTCTTCTTTCCTTCTAGAACTCTAGAACTAGAAGGCTGGAAGAGCCTTGGGAGACTCTGTTCCAGAACTTTGTTGGGCAGATAAGAAACCGCAGCCCAGGGAGGTGTCACCCTCCCCCTGCCTGGCAGCCCGGAGGGGCACATACAAGCTCAGACCGGCTTGGGAGCCCGGGCAGCTTCTCCAGGCCACATACACACTTAACCTTCCCCAAGGCAACTGCCTTCCGGTGCTTACCCGCCTGGAGATCTTTGCAGGGACAGAGATGCTTTGTCCCCTGTTTTCCACGGACTCAGGGCGGGGAGGACTGCCTGCCTAGCCTCCACCTGCGCTCGTGCCATCATGCTGGGAGCACGCTGCACTCTGATGTGGGGCCACGTGCCAAGGACACTGCTGCCGTCATCCTCACAACATCCCGGGAAGGAGCTGCTCATTAAAACTATCCCTACTTCACAGACGAGGAAACCGCATGGAGAGGCGAAGTAGCTTGTCCCTGGTTACACAGCTGGTGGGGCTGGAGTGGAACAAGGCTCTCTGCCTCCAGGCCTTGTGGAATCATCGCACCATACCGCTTCCCACTCACTCGCAAAGCACACCGTCCACCCAGCACAGGGGACATGCTGCTGGTGGGAAGAGCATTAATCCTCACTGTGGACATCAGAAAGGAATCAGAGGCTGGGTGACCTGTTACGGAGCATGTAAGTGACAGAGATGGAGCTGGAAGCCATGTCCCCAGACCTCAGCTGGGGCTTTTCCTGCAGGAGTCCCTGTGGATGGTTCTGCCCTTGTCAGAGCCAAGAGCCCCCCACCCCCTGCAGCCACTGGGCCAGGCGTCCCCTCTTGCTCCTCCCTCTCTCCCCTCACCCCTCCACCCCATTCCACAGATAGTTGGAGATGTCGCAAAGAGCAGACCAGAGAGGGCCTTAGCACCACACCATCCCTCATAGGCTTCTGGAGTGGGGACTGGGCACTGTGTTCCAAAGAAGCAAATGAGGCCTGGGGAGAGGAAAGAACTTGGCAACTCAGGGTCAGGGGCCAAGCCTCCCAATATCCAAGCCCTGTGCTCTCTGCCCCCCACCCCCAGGATCCCCTGGAGCAAACAGGTGCCCACTGGCACTGCCGGCCCCTCTCCCTCCTCCCTGAGCCCCTTTCTCCCTTCCCTATTGGTTACTGAGCACTTGCTGCCGGTTGGGCCCTGGGCTAAGAAATCATGTACGGTCTCATTGTAAGTGTCCAGCGACCCGAGCAGGATTGTCCATATAGTCTGCAGATCCCAGTGCAAAATGAAAATGTGGGGCTCCTTGCTCAAAAAGGATTAAGACTTTCTAGACAGCGCCTGCAGAGCATCAAACCAAGCATGGCCCTGTGTGACTGCACAGGTTGCATTTCCACGAAGCCAGTCCTGCTTCTGAGCACTGAGGCAGGTCCTGATATCATCTTTCAGCATCTGAGAAATAAATAAACCCATAACCTTCACAAGTTAATGCAACGGGTAAAGAAGTGGGACTGAGACTCAAACCCACAGCCCGCACCAGTCCGTGAGACTAATCATGAACTTGTGGCACTCAAGTCTGTCCAGACGGGAACGGTTTTGTTTATTTGTTACTTTGCTTATAGTGGATGTGTGCCAAGGTCATTCTGCATTAAAACAAGCAAACAACCCAGTAGTATATAGCACTCTGGTCCTTGGGGAATGGTGGGGAAGCCTATGGGAGGCAGATAAAACAACCACATGGGGTCATTTAGGAGGAGGAAAACAATGAATCCCTTTCTAAAAAATAAAATGGGAAAAGCTGTGTGTGGCGCAGGCACCCGTAGTCCCGACTCTTCAGGAGGCTGAGGCAGGAGGACGGCTTGAGCCCAAGAGTTCAACTTCAGCCTGGACAACATAGTAAGAGCTTGTCTGTAAGTACACACACACACACACACACACACACACGCGCATATGGGAGCTTTTGTTTCTTTTCAGATCATATCCTGAAGGTAGCCCCAGGGATAACCTGCTAAGCCCAGAGCTCGGGACGGGAGGAGAGATGCCTGGTGGCTTCTGGGAAAGTTGCATTTTCCTCATCTTCCCAGAAGGGGGAACCTGGGCTGGCTGGTGTGGCCGGGCACTGGCATCCCTGCCTGGTTTCTGTCAGCCGCAGCTTCTCGGGGCCTGCCTTCTAGTGTTGTATTTTCTTTTAGAAATATTTCTCCCCTTGCTGAGACCCACGTACTGGACGAAGTGAGAAAGAAAGGGAAGGAAGGAAGAAGGAGAAGCTGAGCTCCAGCGGGAGGCAGGGCCGGCAGCTGTTTGGCAGAGAAGCCCGCCCCTGGCCGGTGGGCCAGATTCGGGTTGTGGTGGTCCTGGAGTCCTGGAGGATGAGTGCGATTCCTGCAGGCAGAAAAGGCGCAGGAAGGTCTGCTAGGAGCAGGGAACAGCCTGGCAGACCAAGGGAGGAGGTGTGAGGGTCAAGTGCATCTGGGGAGGGAATGAGAGCAGCCAGGAGAGGCTAGAGTCGGGGATGGACGGGGCAGTGGCACAGGCCAAGCCACAGGGGAAGACCCCAGCCACCCGAGGCAGGCCCGTGGGGCTGGACAAGCACAAAAGGCTGAGAGAGAAGTCAGGTGAGAACGGGGAGGCCTAAGTGCAGGCTGAGGAGTTCCGCAGGGTCCTCTGGGCACAGGGAACCTGTGGTAGGGCTGAGGAGATTTAGACGGGAACATGGCAGGAACGTGGCTATGGTAGGGAAAGATTAGCGCATGCATGGGTCAGGCAAGGCCAGAGGGAACAAGGACACAGTGGAGAGGGCAGGAGACTTGGCAGGAGGACGGTGTGCAGTGACCTCTGCGAGGCGCCTCCCTCTGTCCCAGAAATGGGCAGGTCAGGAGGAAGGCTGGCTTGGGGGAGGGGAGGGGGATGATCAGTTAATCTTGACCATTGACATGAGGTGAAGGGAAGAATTTCTATCTGTGATCCTGAGGAAAGAGGAAAAGAATATCTTTCACTTGTAATTCACCATTAAAAATACTGAAAAATACATATGGGTTGAGGTAGAGATGTCACCACTGCAGGGAGCACCCTGCTTTGTGAGTTGTATCGTTCTGGGCTGGGAACAACTTCAGAGTCAGTGACCATGAGCTCGGGATCAGAATTGCCATGACTCCCTGTAATCCTAGCACTCTGGGAGGCCGAGGCGGGAGGATCGTTTGAGCTCAGGAATTTGAGGCCAGCTTGAGCAAGAGCAAGACCCGTCTCTACCAAAAAAATAGAAAGAAATTAGCTGGACAGCTGAAAATATATGGAAAAAATTAGCTGGGCGTGGTGGCGCATGCCTGTAGTCCCAGCTACTCAGGATGCTGAGGCAGGAGGATCGCTTGAGCCCAGGAGTTTGAGGTTGCTGTGAGCTAGGCTGAAGACACGGCACTCTAGCCCAGGCAACAGAGTGAGACTCTGTCTCAAAAAAAAAAAAAAAGAATTGCCATGACTCATGAGGTACCTGCATTTCTCTTTAGCAGATTCTAATTTCTAGATTCAAATTAGAGGAACTGTCAGCTGTCAGAATCAATTTGACTTGAACGTCAATGATGCCTGCTTTCTTTATTTCCCCAGCAGGAAAATTGGATATTATAGTAAGCTGCTCTGTCCTGCACAGATGTGTGCAGGTTTACATTGTGCAGACTTTGGGGCCCCTTTACCAATCACAGATGCTTGTCTTTAGGATCCTAAAACGAATGAAAAACAATTGATCATATATTCTCACACATGAGATTATTTCATCATAAAGTTATTACTGTCCTTTTAAAGATTTATAAGGATGTCCTTTATTCTTTCCAACATGCATAAAGAGCTAAATATGTGGGATTTTTTCTTATAACGAGGACCACAGATTCTTGTCCTACTTTATTCATCACTTGCAACAAATTGGGAAAGCTTAAACCACTCCGATTGTGTAGCTCTAGCCAAAGCCTACCAAGCAACAATTTCTCAAAAGAACCTACAGTAAATCCTCTTTCACTGAAAAACATCTCCTGGAGCTTAGAGTTATCAGCAAACTCCAAAAATAGATAATAAATGAGATAGTATTAAATAGAATCTGGTTGTCACCTCTTGTCCAGTGGGATTATCCAGTGTCTAAGCACAGACAGATTGTGATTAATGTGATTGTGGATGGGGCATTAGTCGGATTCAGGAGGGAACACAGTCAGATTCTCGTCCACTCTGATTGTGCAATGGCTTTGGAGGCAGCAGAAAAGCAGCTTGTACCAGATTTTGCCGCATCACCATGATGAGGTCTATTTTGATCAGCTTGAGTTATGGACAATATAAATTATTTATAGCTGCTTTAGACATGCCTTACACTTGTAAAGACCTTCGGAACAAAATAATAACTCTGCACTTGCTGTTATAGGCATCTTACTCAGCTACACGCCGGTGCCCACAGCTTACAAAGGCAAGAAGGAGGAGAGATGGGCCTGTAGGCCCATCACCAAATACCGGCCAAACATTACAAGAGTCAAGAGGTTGAGCAAGGCCCAGAGGAGGAGGCCAACGCTGTAGGAAGAATGGCCCTGGCCCTCAAGGGGTGTCACTCTGGAGAAGGTGAAACCCAGAGTCAGGAAAGCACAGGCAGCCACAGAAAGCAACACGTGACGAAGGACAAGCTGAGTGTGGAGAATTCCCTGGGAGCCTGACGGGCTTCAGAAAGCAGGTGGGATTTGAGCTGGGTCTTAAAGGGTGAGAAAGCTTCAAGTGTGGCCTGTGAGTGAGGAGGGCAAGGGCTGGGGGCAAGGGCTGGGACGCAGGCCTGCCCTGGACACAAAGCAGGACCCCGGGTTAAAGAAAAGGCGCTGTCTTCTACAGCGACTGCTGTGTGCTGGGAGTCGGCTGGGAGTGCTACGTCTCGTGCAGTCCCTGCATGTCAGCAGAGTGCTTTGGGCGAAAAGAAAGCCCAGCTACACGTGGGTGGTGTGCGCAGGCTCACACAACACGGGCGAGAGCTTGGTGACCCAGTGGCTCAGCAATGTCATCAGTAGGCTCTTTCCATTTCCCTGCTGTGCTGTCCGCAGACTCAGCTGTATCCAAGCGTGATTCTTACTGTCACAAAACAGCCACCCAAACACCTGGGACTGGATGCCTCCTTGGAGAAGCTGAAGAATTCCCCCAGAAAACCTCTTTTCTGTTCCATTGTCCCAAACTGGCTTG
The DNA here is from genome assembly GCA_008086735.1 of Cheirogaleus medius. Lineage (NCBI taxonomy): Eukaryota > Metazoa > Chordata > Mammalia > Primates > Cheirogaleidae > Cheirogaleus > Cheirogaleus medius. The sequence continues at coordinate 1,906,517 of VBSM01001118.1, forward strand.
GATCTGCCATTCCTGATCCAATTACCAACAAGGAATTTGCGATTCCCTTACTGGCCTTAAACCAATCAGCACAAGCACGTGCACTTCCCCAGTGGGTGCTGACAAATGTTTAAGAACTAACTGGTTCTTGGCTGCATGTGGTAGCTCACACCTGTGATCCCAGGGGTTTTGGGAGGCTGAGGTGGGAGGATCACTTGAGCCCAAGAGTTCAAGACCAGCCTGGAAGGCATAGTGAGACCTCATCTACAAAACCAAAAACATTAGCTAGGGGTGGTGGCAGGCACCTGTAGTCTCAGCTACTCAGGAGGCTGAGGCAGGAGGATCACGAAAGCTCAGGAATTTATGATTATGCCACTGCACTCCAGCCCAGGCAACAGAGCTAGACACTGTTTCTAAAAAAACAATTCAAATATAATGATGTAATGATAAAACCACAAAGGTACTAGCTGAAATTATATGTGACCCTCTCTATAGCCCCAGAATAAGAATGGACCTTCCAAGTTGCACAACGAAAGCAGACTCCGGATAAGAAAGTTACACGGATTGGACCACATAAAAATGCAATGGCTGTTTATTATTTTGACAGATAAACGAGTTGATACTCTTGAAAAAAGCCTTAATGTCTTAAGAACTCAAATATCCATAAGAAAATGATGAATCCTCACAGAAAAATGGGCTGTAAAGAAGAAAAAAATATGATCAATAATATATAGAAAACTCATGGTTTTGTTAGTTGTGTTAGTTATTTATGCTGTATGACAAATTACCACGAACTCAGTGGCTTAAAACAGCAGCCACCACTCTGTCATAGTTTCTGCAAGTCAGAACATGGGTGTGGCTGAGGTGGCTTCTCTGCTCAGGGCATTACAAGGCTGGGGTCAGCGTGTTGGCCAGGCTACGTCCTCACATGGAGGCTTAACTAGGGAAGGGTTTACTTCCAGGCTCCTGCAGCTGTGTGGCAGAATTAAGTTCCTTGCAGCTTCATGCCTCGACAGCTTGCTCCTTCAAAGGTGCAGCAGAGAGAGTTTCCTCTGCCATGAGCTTCTAACTTCAAGGAGCCCTTTGAGAGGGCTTCTCTGATTAGACAAAGCCCACCTAGGATAATCTCCCTTTTGATTAAGTCAAAGTCAACTGATTAGGGGCTTTAATTACATCTGAAAATCTTTTCACTCTTGCCATATTCTATTCTTGTTTCTAACAAGACATAGGCATTCAAGGGGAGGGTATTGGACAAGGTGTGACTCACTGGGAGTCACCACAGGGTGTGTTACTACATTAGTAATTAAAGAAAAGCAATTAAAACATCATGAATTGCCATTTTTGGTCTCACACAATGGCAAAGATTAAAAAAAAACAAAAACAAAACCCTGAAAATTCCTAGTGTTAGCAAAGTGTGTGATAACTGGCCCTCTCCTCGCCTGTTGGAAGGAGTATCAAATGGTATAACATTCTGAAAAGCAGTTTGCAAAATTTGTCAGAGCCCTAAAACTCTAATCTCTTTGATATAGCAAACTTTCTGCTAGAAATTATCCTAAGGATACTATCAAGTTATCAAAGAGCTTGCACAAAATTGTTATTAAATAAATAAATATAACTCCAATTTTGTTAATAAGTTAAATGATAAATTCAGGAAATTGAATAAGAGGCCATCTCACAGATTATTACATTTATTTTTCCTGAGAGTGGGGTCATAGGGAATGTTTACTTTCTTTTTTGCAAATGTTTTTCTTTCTTTAAAATTTACCAATTGACCTACACTATATATGACTTCAGGGTGAAAATACCCTAAATGACGTTTTTTTAAAGAAAGGAAGAGTGAGCCCTGAATGATTGCAGCAGGCCTCTTGAGCGAGCTGGGGACTGAACTAGTCTTGTATGACAGTGGTTGTCAGACTTTCGGAATTCAAGGACCAAGAAAAACCGATGGGGATGGGAAGATATGTGTGCTTTGTTAAGCTCCGATTTAGACTTCAATGTTTATGTATAAATTTCAAGCTTCACCTCAGCACTACGGAGGCTAGGGAGGTGGGAGGTTAATGTGGTAACGTAAGCAAACTCCTTTGCCACTAATCCCAGTGAATCATGTGTCTCCTCTAAGAGCCTGAAGTATGAATATTTTAGCACAAGTAAAATATCAATAAAGGAAAATTCTCACCATTTGGGACAACCAGGAGAAATCAGAATACATTAGAGAAGATTTCAAACTCAAGGTCACCTTTTTAATACAGTACATACATGTCTATATGTACATTACATTGAACTTCAACAAAATTAACAAAGTGTACGTGTCATCCCCAGAGTTTTCACCTCAGTTGCTTCCACACAGAGAGAAGGAGCCCAGGAACTTAGAAGCTTAGCTGTTACTATGCCTACAGATGCAGCAAAGCTCAGAAAGAACAGTTTTGGAAAACAAGGAGAACCACCCTCTCACGACTGTAAACACCGTCAATTTACTTGGTATATCTTTTCTCACAGACGATTATAATAGTTGTCTTCATTTCAGCTGGAATCCTCAAGGTAAATTCTCTGCTTCTAAACTAAAAATAGCAGAGTCCTCCAACTTGTAATTGTCACATTTTAGGGGGCTGGGGAGATTCCCTACTTCCCCCAGTGGGAATTATTTAGATTATGGCTATGGACTTTAATTTAATTAGCAAGGACTCCTTTTATGAAGTTTTCGTTTTCTTTCCCATAGAGAGAAAAACTTACATTTCTTGAGCACCTATATGACCTTCTAGAATGCAAGCCTGTGAGGGCAAGTACTATGTGTATATTCTAGGTGAGATGAGGACCCCCTCATAGTAAGTGGTCAGTGACTGGCTGTTGAATTAATGGTTCCAGGTTTCCTTCCGGGTACTTTCCATCATACATAGGTGCTAGCCAGCCTCCAAGATGGCCCGCAGTGATGCCTGCCTCCTGATATTTTCACCCTTGGGCAGTCATCTCCCACCTATGCCGATGTTGATTAGTGTGACCAGTAGAATGTGGTAGTCATGATGGCAGGTCACTGCTGGGCTTAGGTTATAAAAGACTGCAGCTGACATCTTGGACTCTCCACCCCACTCTCTCTGTCTTTCCGTCTCTATCTGTTTCCATCTCTGTGTATCTCTCTGATAGAAGCCATATGGAGAGTTCCCCGTGGTAAAGAACCGAAGCCTCTTGCCAACAGCCACGTGCAAGCTTGGAAGCAAATCGTCCAGTCCCATTGGAGTCTTCAGCGTGGCCGGTGCTTTGAGTGCAAGCTCACAAGAGACCTTGAGCCAGATCCACCCAGCTAAGCAATGCTGGTTCCTGACCCTTAGAAACTGTATAAGATAATAAATGTTGTTTCAAACTGCTAAGTGTTGGAGGTGATTTTTTTACACAGCAATAGATAACTAATACAACATACAATCCCACACGTTTCTTACCAAAACTCTATGAGGAAGGCATTAGCTTCACTCTTTTAGCAACAGAGTCACAGAATCAGTGAGATTAAGGAACTTATGTGAAACATCTCAGCTAAAAGTGGAAAAAAACTGAACACAAACCCAGGCACCTGCTATGTCTCAGAGAACAAAAATTTTCACACTTCTCTTGCTAAAATAATCTTACCCTTAAAGTCTGTCACTCTGTTATCATTTGGGATTTCAGCATCTGGTAATAATAAGAGTAGTAATTATTAAAAATATACCACGGGAAGCTGTTTGCATAACCCATAAATGTTCGAGGTTTCACGGTCATGATTTTCAAACAGAGAAATGACAACATGTGGGAAGGAACAGATAAGCTGAAAGGAGAATCTGAAAGTGGCACAGTTAAAATCATCTGTGTGTATTTTTAGCACAAAGAAAGAAGTCCTGTTGGCAGACATTGCTAAAAAGGTCCGTTTTCATGCGCTGTATTCAGAAAGGCAGAATGTCATTGCACAATAATTGCTTATCGAGAACACGGACAAGCCTTGAAAACACAAAGCAGGTTTTAGGAATACAGGCCTATTTCTATCTGGTTGTTTAGAAACAGAGGAAGGGACCACCCAGAAGCAGCGCTCTGGGGTCCGAGCTCCATTAGTTTCCAAGTATTAAGTAGAAACTGTGAGTCTGCAGTACAAACTCGGCTTCTAGACAAATCCTGGAGCCTCTCCTCCCATTCAGGTCTGGAGCAGCTACAGAAAGTAGAGAATTTGAGCCACACAGATGGATAATAGAATTGTCAGGTGTCGAGCTTGTTACGTTGGGTGTAAAGTAGTGCCTGTCACTCATGGAGTCCGGAAACACTGGTGGGTGGAGGTTGGTCTATGAGATGTGTTACAAGACATTTGTGACCATTTACAGTTAAATAACTGGCCATTTTAAATTATTTGCTTTTTAAAAAGGACAATATAAATGAGAGGGTTTGTCATAACGCCCCTCACCCTCCCAGGATTATGTGTGTTAGCAGTTTCATTGAGGTGAAATTCACATACTGTGCAATTTACCCACTTAAAGTGTACAGTTCCATGGGTTTTAGCATATCCACAGAGTTGGGTAACCATCGCCACAGTGCATTTCAGGACATTTTCATCATTTCCAAAAGAAAGTCCATACCCATCAGCAGTCACCCCTCACTGTCCTTCTTCCCAGCCCTAAGCACCGTTGAGCTATTTTCCATCTCTGTAGATTTATTTGTCTATTCTCAACAGTTCCTGCAAACTGAGTCATACAATATGTGATTGTTTCTGACTGGCTTCTTTTATCAGCCTAATGTTTTCAGGGTTCATCTATGTTGTGGCATGTATTGTTACTTCATACCTTCTATAATATTCTATTGTATGGATATACCACATTTTGCTTATCCATTCAAGTTGATAGACATTTGGGTTATTTTAATTTCTTGGCTATTATGAATAATACTGCTACATTTGTGTATAGTGTTTTTTTGAATTTCAGTCTGTTTTAATTACAATTATGCATTTTAAGTTCAAATGCGTGACTAAAGGTGAAACGTATATTCAGAATAATTTGATTATAAGGCTGGTTAGTTGAAAGCAAAGACTTTTCCTTAAAAATTTCATGATCTATTTACAAAATTAAAAAAAATCAATATGATCCAAAACTGTACATTTTCCTCTCATGTTGGTAAAATGAAGAACTTTTCCTGGATGTCTTTTCACACAACAGACCAGCAAACGTCATGGTACTAGTCAGAAATTGTTGCAGTGTAGGAATTTCACAGCAAGTTGGCCTTTTTCAATGGGCAGACAGCGACCCTCCCTGCTTAATGTCTCCACATAACCACTCAGATATGCTGCTGAAAGACAGCGCCATTGTCCTTGGCCTGCACTGCCACCTTCCACTCGAGCCAGCCGTGCCCTGCTCGCCAAACAGCCAACAGCTCCCGAATCCAACATGAGACCTGTGCGCATGTTTCTGTGGGACGTATATTTTTAATTCTTTGGGCATAAGCCTAAGAATGGAATTGCTGGGTCATGTGGCAAGTCTATGTTTACTATTTTGAAGAACTGCCAGGCTGTTCACCAAACCAGCTGCACCATTCATGAGGGTCCCCAGCAATGTGGTAAATTGGGATGCTATGCCTGTGGGAGGGATGTGCTGAGCACTTGAGAAGTACGGGGGATCGGTGACTACAAGGACAATGGCACTGAGTAGCAATGACTAAGCTCCATTACAGGAAAAAAATTATGAAAGAGTAGGAGTGATTAACAGGTAATTGAGAACCATGAAAAAGCTAGAGGACCTCCTTGACAGCATGTGGTGAAGCAAACTTCAAGAATCTAACCTTCAAGGATCATTTTCCCATTTAATTCCCAGCATTGTCCCTGCAGAAACCAGATTAAACCTGGAAGGTGACAGTGGACTGCCACAGTCCACACGAGTAGTAGCCCTATTGCAGCCGTCACACCAGTTTTGGTATCTTTATTAGAGTAGATTAGCACAGATGTGGGTACACTTTATGTGAAAATTGGTTTGGTGAATGGGTTCCTTTCTGTCCCTAGGAGAAAAGAAGATCAGAAACAGTGTGCATTCACATGGAACAAACAACAGTGTACATTTACAGTTTTGCCCCAGGGCTATGCTAACTTTCAGCATCTATCACAACACAGCCTGAAGAGATTTGGACCATCCGGACATACTGCAAAACATTGCACTGATCTATTACATCCATGACATTACACCAATTCAGCGGGACGGACAAGAGTGCCTAGCACATTAGAGGTCTTGGACTGACACAGGTACTCCAGAGGCGGGGAGATAAGTCTTATAAAGATTCAGGGGCCTGCCACATAAGTCAGATGTTTAGGGGTCCAGGGGTCAGGGGCATGCCAAGATAGCCCATCCAAAGAAAAGGACAAATTATTGTCTCTTGCACCTCCCGCCATGAAGAAGAAAATACAATGCCTGATAGGCCTCTTTGGCTTCTGGACACATTATATTCCATATTGGGAAACACTGCTCCAGCCCATGTACCAGGTGACACAAAAGGCTGCCACCATTAAGTGGAGCTCAAAGCAAGTCAGGCTGCAGTGCAGACAGTCCTGCTACTTGGCCATTTGTGCTCCCAGAGATGGTGTCAGTGTTATCAGTGCTAGAAAAAGATGCTGTGTGGAGTTCATGGCAAGATCCACTGGGACAAACACAATACAGGCCCCTACAGTACTAGAGAAAGGCCATGCCATCTGCAGCAGAGATTTATGTGCCTTTTGGGAAAAAAAAAAAAGAAACTCCAGGTGTGCTACAGGGCCTAATCATAGGATGCCAAACGACCGCAGGTAGGGAATTACCTGTCATGAGCTGGGCTATATCAAACCCACCAAATCATAACATCAGGCAGGCAAGTAATAAGCCATCCTAGGATGGAACTGGCACATCTGAAACTGAGCACAAGCAGGACCAGAGGGTGTGGGCAAGTTGCATGAGTGGGCAGCCTAGACCCCACGGTCAGCACTGCCATACCAGCACCTCTCCCCCAGCGCACACTTACAGCTGCACGTAGGATCGTTTTAGTCAGCTGGCAATAGGAAGAAAAAAATCCTATATTTGGTTGATGGAGGGTTTGCTCAGTATATGAGTCCAGGCTGAACATGGATGGCAGTGGCATTACACATACCTCACTTAGGGACGGCCTTGAGAGACAAAGGTGAAGGAAAACCTTCTCCACTGCAGAGCTTCAGGAGGTGTGCCTGGTCATCTGCTTTGTGCAGGCAGAGCAGTGCCCCGAATGTGGGATTTATATGGACTCAGGGGCAGTGATGAATGGCCCACCTGGCTAGCCAGGGGCCCGGAAGAAGAAAGATTGGAAGATTGGGAGCAAGGAGGTCTGGGGTAGGGGCATGAGGATGGATGTATGGAGTGGGCAAAGTACGAAGATCTTTCTATTACATGTCAACACCCACCAGAAAGCATCTATTATTGAGGAGGCACCAAGTAACCAAGAAGACAAAAATATCTTGGCCAGGTGACCTTTGCCAGCTTCTGTCATCAGCCACCCAGTGTCAACAGTAAGGGGACAAGCATAAAATGACCACAGTGCCACAGAGAGTGACAGTATGAGCCCCAAAGCATGGGCTCCCACTTACAAAGGCTGATCCAGCTACTGCTGCTGCCAAATGAGCCCCTGATGTGGCACTATTCCTCTAGGAGACCAGCTGGCAAGTCAATTCCATTGAACCCCTTCTATCCTGGAGGAGCCATGATTCATCCTGACAGGGAAATACACACATTCCGAGTACTGTTTCTGTTTCCTGCCCACAGGACCTTAGTCAGCACTGCTATCTGAGGACTTACCAAGTACCTGATTCACCACCACGGTATCCAATTCACTGCAATAGAGATACAGAAGTGAGTTTGTGATCACAAGATTCCCTAAGCGAGTCACAGACTGTGTCATCCCGGTGCTGTTGGCCTACTGAAGGGCCACTCGGAGCACCAGCGTGGAAGCAGGACTTTTTGAGGATGGGGTTCATATATCTTGAATCAAAGACCTTTATGTGGAGCTGTAACTCTGGCCTCTGCAGGGTTAGAGGTCTTTGTCCCCAAAGGGGAACTCTTCCATCAGAGGCCACAGCAAGAGTCCCATTGAGCTATAAGGTACAGCTGCCACCTGGGCACTTTGGGCACCTCAAATGCAGGGACCAGAAGGCAGGAAAAGGAGTCATCTTCTTAGCCAAGAGTCATTCACTTGGTTGCCTCTTACTACTCCCTTGCCCACTTGTGACAATAAACAGGCAAGTGCAGCTACCCTGGCATGAGAAGGGCTTGGTGCTCAGTCAAGGGTTCAGATTTTTGGTGTACAAGGCACAGAGTAAGCCACGGAGACCAGTGGAGATACTAGCTGAAGGGGATGGGAATTTGGAGTGGATGATGAGGAGCCAGGTGTGGTGGCTCCCACCTGTAATCCTAGCACTTTGGGATGCCAAGGTGGGAGGATCGCTTGAGGCCAGGAGTTCAAGACCAGCTTGAGCAAAAGTGAGACTCCATCTCTACAAAAATTAAAAAATTAGCCAGGCGTGGTGGCACACTCCTGTAGTCCCAGCTACTCAGGAGGCTGAGGCAGGAGGATGGCTTGAGCCCAGGAGTTTGAAGTTGTAGTGAGCTGTGATGATGCCACTGCACTCTAGTCCAGGCAATAGAGTGAGACCCTGTCTCAAAAAGAAAAAAAAAAAAAGATGGACTAGAGGTCTGTCTAGTGGGGAAGGGAAATTCAGACAGAAGTAAGAACAAAAGCTGAGCACAGGGCCCTTGCAGTGCTTGTTGGTTCAAAGTTCTTGCTCCAGGGAACTTACATTCCAGTGCAGGGAGATCAGTAATAAACAAAGGAAGAAACATGTGTATCCTGTTAGGTGGTGATAAATGCCAAGAACAAAAATCAAACAAGAAGATGGGGAGTCCAGGGGTGTAGGGTGTAGTGGGTTGTTATTTTATGTCGGGAGACTGAGCTTGTCCTTTTGGAAAATGTGGTTTTTTAGTAGAGGCCTGAATGAAGTGAGGAAGTAGACCGTGCAGGTAAGGAGGGAAGAGCACTTCAGGCAGAGTGGACAACCAGAGCACAGAGCCCTGAAAAGGAGCAGGCGTGGTGTGTTCAAGGAGCAGTGAGAAGGCCCATGTGTCTGGGGCACAGTGAGAGAGGGGGACAGTGGTAGGAGAGGGGGCCATTGCAGGGCTTCGAGCAGAGGCCACAATTAGTCTGCTGTTTGGAGAAGAGACTTCTGGAAGCATATGTAGAAACAGAAAGACTAGTTAGAAAGCTTTGCAATGATCCGGACAAGAGATGATAGGAGCCTGAGTGAAGGTGGTAGTGGTGGAGGAATAGAGGGGTATTAGTGGGAACTGTTAGATTCCAGAATCTTTTGAAGTTTGAGTCAATGGGACGTGCTGGTAGACTAGATAAGGCTGGAAAGGTATGCTGTTGCTGAATTGGGAATGGAGACAATTTCTGAACATATCACTCACCTGCTTAAAACTTTTATGATAAAGTCCAGACTCTTTGGCAAGTCATTTATTAATTTGTTGATTCATCCAACAAATAGTGATTGGATGCTACTATGGGCCAGAACTGTGCTATGTGTTGTGGACACAAAATTTAAAAAGTAGGACATATTCTCTGCCCTTACAGATCTTACTAGACAGACAAGTGACCAGGTCATTATAACCCATGTGACAATTGCTACAATAGGGGAAGCACAGCGGGAAACAGAAGCACGTGGAGAAGGTATCCAATTTGGAGTTAGTGTGAGGAGGGAAATCCAAGCTGAAATTTCAAGAATGAATAAGTATTAACCAGTTGTAGGAGTAAAGGGGAGAGAGGAGAGAGAGAGAGAGTGTGGAGGCAGAGGGAGCAGGGCATTGGAGGAAATGAAGGAAGTTCTGTATGGTCCCTGGAGGGTAAGAGGGGGATAGGATCACAGCCTTGCACAGAGCTGAGAATTCATGTTAAAGGTTTGGATTTTATCCTAAAAACAATGGGGAGCCATGGAGATGTATTAAACAGGTCAGTGACATCTCTAGTTTGCTCTTTGGAAAGAGCTCTTCTGTTGCGGGGGGAATGGATTGGAGATGAAGACTGGAGGCTGGGAGAACAGTAAAGAGGCGACTGCAGCGACCCCAACACAGAGCTGGGTAGAAGAGAGCCGTGGATGGATGTGGGGGCTGTTTTGGATGTGGAATTGCTAGGACGTAGTGAGTGACGGGATAGGGAATAGGGGAGAAAGAGTCAGGTATGACTCCCAGGTTTCTGGCCTGAGCAGCTGGGTGGAGGCAGAAGGCGCTCCCTGAAAAGGGAGCACAGGAGAATTAGGTCTGGAGGAGAACGCCTGGTCAGCTGAGGACAAGCGGGTTTGAGGTGCTCAGGGACATTCTGAGGAGACGCCCAGCAGGCGGCAGACATGCGGTTCAAAGGTCAGGAGAGATTTGGGAGCCATCGGCATTGAAGCCAAGGTGTGGGTGGTAGAGCGGGGAGAGAAGAGGGTCAGACTGGGCCCCAGCCTCCCTCCAGACGTCCCGTCTCCTTCTGCAGGCAGCGCACAGAGCGCGGCCCCTCCCTTTGGCTCTTTCCATCGCTTTCCTTCCCTGTTTGTGCCCAACTGTCACCAACTGAAGCGACCTCCTCCCCCCAGCAGTAATGCCACACTTGTCGGTACGCTTCCTGCAGAGTATCGCGAGTCCCCAAGGGCAGGACACTTGTTTTTATTACACCCCTGTCACCTGCCAGGGTGTTAAGCACATTACAGGCGTAGCGCTGATCCCCTGAAGAAATGACCAGGCCAAAGAACGCACGGAGTGAGAGGGAGGCTTCATGCGGAGGCCGGGAAGCCGAGATGGCAGCTCGCTCAGACCGCGCTGCCCCCGGGGAGCCCGCCAGAGCTCCGCCCCCCGCGAGCCGTCCCGGCTCTGCCCTGCGGCTGCGCAGACGGGCGTCGCCCGGGCAGCCTGGAACCGCCTCACCTTTGCCCCACTCCCTCGGCCGGCCCCTGACTTCCCGCTGTCCCCATTGGCTGTGCGACCGCCCAATGGGCGGGCGGGGACCGCGGCTCCCTCCCCGGGCCTGGGGCGTCTGTTCTCGTCCGCGCGTCTCGCGAGCGTTGGGGTGACTGGCGGAGGCCGTGCTGCCCCGTTCGGCTGTCGGCGGCTGCGAGATCGGGCTGAGGCGGGAACCGAGGCCATGTTCCGAGCGGCGGCTCCGCTCCGGCGGGCGGTGAGTCCGGACGGGGAGGAAGAGCCCAGTGGCAGCCCAGCCTCAACCTGCCGCCCTGCGAGGGTCACGGCGAAGGTCACCGGCTCCCACACACCCCACTAGCTCTCGCACCCGCAGGCCCATCCCGGCCTGGGGCTCGGGCCGAAGTTCTGGGGCCTGCCCTTGACACCTTCCCGGCTGCTAGCTCGGGGCAGAAGTCAGAGGTCGGGGTAAAGGTGACCCAGGGTGTGAACGCGCGCCTCTGCTGCCCCTCCGCGCCCCTCGCTCCCCAGCCACTTCCCTCCGTTCCAAGTTCGCTCTTGGCACCTTCGGTTCTCCAGTCTCCCACACTTGCTTCCACGCGCGAGCGAAGTGTCGCCGCGGGGATGCCTCCTTGGGGGAGTTCAAGGCCTGGATTCCTCCTAGAATTAAACATTTTCCTTTTTTTCTCCACCCCTTTACCTTTAGTCTAACTGCATCCTTGCAGGTTAGATGTGCTGCCTCGAGGGGGGAGGGGAGCATGGGCAATATACATAACTGTAATATTTGTA
>VBSM01001118.1:1924342-1938138 GCA_008086735.1 Cheirogaleus medius
AAAGAAAAAAAAAAAAGTGGCCTCTGTACTCAATATCGAGTGGGGAAGACAAGATAATCAAGTGCTATAATGAAGGCGATTACAGGTTACCATATTGGTGCTAGCAAAGCTAACTAGTCCGAGGAGATCCAAAAAAGGATCCATTAGTAAAGTTCCATTTACTAATTTAATCTTCACAATGACTCTATGAGATTATTATTGTCATCCCTACTTTATGATCAGAGAGCAGAGGTACAGAGAAGTTATGTTGGAGGTGGGATTCAAACCCAGGCATGGTGGCTCCAGAGCTTGTACTCTGTACCACTGCAACTATACTGAAGCTTTTTGGAGGAATTGGCCTTTAAGCAGAAAGCCTAAGGATGATTAATTGGAAGTTAATTGGGTAACGGGAAGAGATCCTCCCAGGGATCCTCAAACTTTTTAACAGGGGGCCAGTTCACTGTCCCTCAGACCGTTGGAGGGCCAGACTATAGTTTAAAAAAAAAACTATGAACAAATTCCTATGTACACTGCACATATCTTATTTTGAAGTAAAAAAACAAAATGAGCAAAAACACCCGGTGGGCCGGATAAATGTCCTCAGCGGGGCCATAGTTTGAGGATGCCTGCTGAGTCTAGGCAGAGGGAACAATATATGGGAAGGCTGGAAGTCTGAGAGAGCAGGGCAAGTTCAAGTATCTGAAAAATAAGGTATAAGTGGAGTGGGGGATATATGGTTAGGGAGGTAAATCAGGCCATAAAATAAATGCCTGGTAAACCGACATAAGGAATCTAGTTTACCATATCCAGGGGCAGGAAGCAATTGAAATGTTTTAAGCAGGGGAATAACATGTTAGATTTGTGTCATGGAAAGATCACTAAGAGAAATGAATGGGAGGGAAGCAAAATTGTAGGTAGAGACAAGTTGGGTTGGGTGTTAAGGTGGAAAGTTTAGTAGGTGCTCATAGCGAGGGTGGAGAAAGATTTCTCACAAAGAGATTAAGATCTATAAAAGTAAAAACATTTATTTTACCTTCTTAGAGGAGAGAGAGTGAGAGAGTGAAGGGAGGTGGGGAGAGCAGGGAGACGGTGTGGCATCCTAAAGAAAGAGAAGGGAGGTGCTGGTACCCAGGCCAAGTGGCTTGCTGATTTTAAGGGGCAATGAAGAGAAAAAAATAATGATGGCTGTCAGTTTGATAGGAAAAGTGGCAGCAGGGTGTCAAAGTCCAAGAGTTGGTTTCCCCACCTTTCCTTAGAGATGTGACTCTGCCCTGGAGACAAGTTGGGGTGGGAGACTGTTGGAGTAATATAGAAGGATAATGGCCTGCACTAGGATATTGGTATTGATGATGGAGAGAAGTGAATGGCTTTAGGAGAAGCTCTATTTAGAAGGAAGAATTGTTATGACTTTAGTGGTTGGGTGGATTTGGGGGTTGAGAGAAAACCCAGAGATGACTCTCAGATCATGGTCTGGGCAGCTTGGTAGAGAGTGGTGCATCCCCTGAAGATGTCTAGAGGAGAAGCAGTATGGGAAGGGGCTGGAGGAACAGAGGGGAAAGATGATTAAGGTTTGAATTTGCTGAGTTGAAAAGTGTTTGATGAGATAGGCAAGTTAAGCACTTAGATATGCAGATGTAACCTCATTATAAGTCTTGCACTTAGAAGAAAGAAATACATATTGGAATATATATACACAATATATAATATATATTTCAGTTGTGTGTGTGTGTGTGTGTATATATATATAATTTGTGCATCATACTTATATACGGAGTAAATTAAGCCATGGAAGTCAGAAGGGATAGTCAATAATTTCAAACATTGCTGAGAGAACGATAAGGTAAAGCCTGAAAAGTTCTGTTGGTAATTTTGGTGAGGGCAGAAACCAGATGCAAGTAATTGAGACATGAGTGAGAGATGAGGAATTAGAGAAACTTGAGTAGAATGTGAGGTAGCTTTTAGTTTGGGGATTGTCGAAAATTGGGAGAACTTCAGACATGTTTAAATATTAAGGAGAAGGAACTAGGTGACAGGAAAAGATTGGAGACATTACTGAGTGGGGATTACGGGAAGAGTCTATGAGAAGATTTGAGAGAGTAGAATCTAGAGCCCAGGTGAGGGGATCAGACGCCAGAGGAAGGAGCCCACAGCAGCTTCCACTGTGATAGGGCAGAGACAGGAATTTCTATGTTGCGTGTCAGGAGGGGGAAGCAGGTCCCCACTGATGGCTTCAGTTTTCATTGTGAAGTAGGAAGTGAGGCTGTCTTCTGAGAGGGGGCAGAATGTGTTGGCAGTTTGGAAAAGGTCAGGAGAGGATATTTGAAGTAGTTGCTATTGGAGAGTGAGAGTGCCAACAAGGAAGCCATGGCAGCATTGCTCAGCAGTGTTGAGGGTTCAGGTAAGGCTGGTGACCAAGAATTTATGGATGGCACTGGCCTGCGTTAATTAATTTTTATTTAAGTAGCAATGTTTGAAGAAGATTCCTTTCTGGGCAATTACCTTATTAAGTATTTCAATAGTTATGTTTAAATGTTGAAGAACTTGGCTCCTTTTCCTCCCATAACTATTGTTAAAAGAGGGTCCTAAAGTGTAGAGAGGCAATGGTCAGAAGATAATAAAATGCAAAATTTTTTCCTTTAAAACCATTTCAGTATCAGACATGTACTTTTTGACTCTCTAGTCATATTCTGTACCACTCTTCTACTTAAAATAGGATTTTAGAGTTACAGAACTTTTAGAGCTGGAAAAGAGGCCTTTGAATCTTATTTTTCTTTTCTTTTTGACTAGTGCTATTTTTTTTTAAAGCAGGAGAATATTTTCCAAATGAAATCTTACAGGAATGATCCATATATAAAATAGCTAAAAATGATGGTGCTTTGAGGGGAGCTGGTAATTAAGAACTCGAACGCTGGAGTCAGACTACCTGGTCTTAGAATAGCCTGGCTCTTCTCCCTACCTGTGTAGCCACTGAGCACTTCCTCATCTGTAAAGTCAGGGTAATAATAGTACCTGCATCATAGAATTTTTTTTTTTTTTGAGACAGAGTCTCTTGCCCAGGCTAGAGTGAGTGCCGTGGCATCATCCTAGCTCACAGCAAACTCAAACTCCTGGGCTCAAGCAATCCTTCTGCCTCAGCCTCCCGAGTAGCTGGGACTACAGGCATGCGCCACCATGCCCGGCTAATTTTTTCTATATATTTTTAGTAGGCCAATTAATTTATTTCTAGTTTTTTAGTAGAGACGGGGTCTCACTCTTGATCAAGCTGGTTTTGAACTCCTGACCTTGAGCGATCCACCCGCCTCGGCCTCCCAGAGTGCTAGGATTACAGGCGTGAGCCACCGCGCCTGGCCTGCATCATAGAATTTTTAAGAGTTTTAAATAAGATACTATGTATAAAACTGCTTAGTATAGTGCTCTATCAATGTTAATTTGGTTAAAGCATAGCTGGGGGGGGCATTCTAGCTGCCCTACATGGCTGGTCCCTTCCTTATCCTATGTGGTGACTCCTGAGGTGCCCTCCTGTAACCATTCTGTGGAGTATAATTTGAAATCTCCAATCTAGTTCATCCCTCTCAATTTGCCAGTGAAGAAACTGGGCTCTAGACTGAGGAATGACATTTTAAAGGTCACGGACTAATTTATTCTGCTCTAGGCTCCATACAACCTTTAATGCTGAATTAAGCTGCCTACATGCTCTAGCTTCTCTCTAGGTGGTACCTGAGAAATGGAAGGTAGAACATTGAGTTAGAAGGAAGCTTAATATTTTAAAAATTATAAAGGAATCAATAATATAGAGTGCCTTTATGTTGTATATAATGCCTAGTAAAAATTGATATCTGAGTGGGTCCTTAAATATATTCTTTTGCTGTTTACTGTTATAAATCTAATTTTAAGCAGTCTTCTAAAAAGAATATACAGTCTCCCACTGGAAGTTCTAAAAAGCTTGACAGTTCCTTAGAACTACTCAATTTATCTTTTGATAGAACTGTAATTTATAGCAAATATGGGCCTTCTGTCACCAAATCTTAGATTTATTCTTCAAATGGTGATGGGAATCTCATAATTTTTATGGTAAACGATTTGTGAAACATAATCAAAAATATAGTGTCTGATATATATTGATAATAAATAGTTTGTTACTGGCAATTCTTGTGAAATGTGATTTAAATAATAAATTATACCATTGGGTCTTAATTACAAAGTCCTTTACAAGATATGGTACTCTTCTGATTAAAAAAGAAAAAAGTACCATGTAATTAATTCTATTAATAGTGATGTATATTGGAAAAGAAACATTGTGTTAGATTCTGGGGATACAAAAATGAATAGGCATGACATTTGCTTTCTAAGAACTTTCATTCTATCCCAGGAATTGTAAATTGTTGTAAATTGCTACAACTTTTCTGAGGAACACTGTGTGTTAGTCATTATCAGAAGCCTTAAAAGTATGCCTTATCTCTTGATCTAACACTTCTACTTCCAGGAATTTGTCATGAAAAGAATCTTAAGATGTGTATGAAGAGTTCTGCTCTTAACTTTACCTCCTTTTTTGAGAAAATTTTTATTTGTAAAGAAGAAAAAGTTATACAATAGGTACATGATTTGGCAGCAAACAAAAGTTTCATTTTCTCCTCTGTCCTTGTTCCCTTTGAGTAAAAAAAGGGAGGAAAAGGACAAAAAATGTCATCCATTGCTACATAATGCAGTGATTCCTTTCTCTGGCATATCCTACAATGGTGTTCTCCTTTTCCTCCTCCCACCCTCAGAGTGGTATGAGTCTGGAGGTATTCCTATCCCTGGGGGTCTCTGTGGGATTGGGTTCATTGGGAGAAGAGGGGGTTTAGAGGGCTGGGTAGAAGGTTGGGGATGAAGTAATGGTAGATAGTCTAGGGGAAGGAGGGTTTCTATCTTGTTGAGGGGTGCATAGAATCTGGCTTTGTCTCCTATGGACGAGAGCAGCCAGAGTAAAGTCTGGCCAGGTTCCAGTCAGAAGACCAGAAGGATCTCTCGTCTGTTGTGGGTGAGTGTGAAGATGTGGCTATAAGGGTGATCTTCTCTCATTGTTTATAATTAAAAAGTTGCTAATAACCCAAATGTCTGCAGAGACTTATTAAACTGATATGCCCATATACTATGCAGAGAAAAAGGTAAAGAATATTAAAATACAGCAATTGATATTTATAATTGAAAAAACCCATAATTTATAAAAGCTGTATAGTAATTGTGTAACCAGCACCATTGTCCTGTACCAGGCTTCCTTTCATTCATACCCTTCCTTGTAAGTTTCATCTCTGGGTAAATTCCATACTGTGCTCTCTTCACTCCAACTCTGGAGTTTAAGATTATTACCAAATTAAGCCACACAACCATGATACTTGATCTACAGTGCCTCTTTTTCTCATTTCTGTTTTCCACAAGGGTAATTCCAAAATTTCTTCTTTCCTCATGCCTGTGGTGCCATTCCTCATCTTTTCACATGACAGAAACACCTAAACTTCCTTCCTTTCCTCCACTTGACTCTGTACTTCATGATCTGTAGCCTTCCACGGTTTGGATCTCTTCACTATTTGAAAAACTGTTCTATCTTATAATTGTATATGACCAAGTCTTATTTCCTGTGGAATCTTTGAACATAGGGACCATTTCTTGTTCATCCTTCGTGTTCCTGGTGTTTGAAATTATTCCAGATGACCATGAATGATTGGTGATCTCTTGCTAGTCTGCAGTAGATAGGGCTGGATATTAGTTGGCTCCAAGAGATTGTCTGCAAGTTTCCTTTTTTTTTAATTTAGTAGCATATTTGAACAGTTGAAACCCCAGGAAATTTGCTGTTTAGTGTCATATTTTAAAAGCAGATTTTCATTATCAATTATTTTGGTATTAATTGCATTTTGCCTGAAGCAATAGAAATCAACTTTAGTAATTTATTTCGAACCCATTGCTTCTGGATATACTGTACTCCTTAGTAGAAGTATAGTATGTAACTGAATGTTATTGGTAGTAGAATTTGACCAATTCCTATTTAGGTAATTAATATGTTCTCTCTAAGGTTTTTAAATTTAGCTATATAGCAGTTTCTCAGTAGACATAGATTAGTGGGAAAGTTGTTTTGGAATAATTAAATTATTTTTAACAATAGAAAGCTGATTTGCATTTTCAGTTTTTATTAGGTAAGAGTATTAGTAGTATAGTGATAGACACAAATAGCTCGATTTTTGCTATTGAGTATTTTAATACATAAATTTATAGAATTGAATATTGTGTACAGAATAATTTTCTTTAAAGCACAAATGCTTAACAATTAGAGAAAAAACCTAAGATATTCTTTTCCTTTTTTCCCCCTTTTCTCTTTTTAGGCTTCGTTGCTACGGTTTCAGAGTACTCTGGTAATAGCCGAGCATGCAAATGATTCCCTAGCACCCATTACTTTAAATACCATCACTGCAGCCAAAAGTCTTGGAGGTGAAGTGTCCTGCTTAGTAGCTGGAACCAAATGTGACAAGGTGAGAAATTTTTAAGGTCAGCCATAGCAAATATAATCTCCATCAAAAGACAGGGAAAGATAGCAACAAAGAATTATGCTAAGGACTATAACCTAAACTGGGCTCTAATCCTCATTAAATGGCCAGTGTCACAGTCATTACTATGTGTGAAAAAGGAACTAAAAGGTTTGCTCACTAAGCATTTTATCCTTTGAAATGAAGTAGAATACTTGATTTAGTTCCACTGGCACCATCATGCGCCATCAGGTACCAAGTAGAATGATAGTATTTGAGTCCTCTTAGAGGTTAGTAGCTGATCCCATTTTTGTATTGATGAATATACTTGCTAATTGCTTCTAATTCCTAAAAGTGGTAAATCTGGACAAAGTATTATGGGTGTTAATTTTTAATTGGTAGAAGAATTCAAATGTAAGTATTAATCTTTCCAAACTATAGCTTGTATTAAAAGACATTTTTGGGTTTTGTTGTTGTTGAAGTAAGACGATGATAGCTTTGGAAAGTAACCCCCTGGAAAGGTGCTATAGTATGATTTGCAGGGTCTGTGCCACTGGGCTGAAGTATGTAGTAGATGATTGCTTATGTTAAGCTTGCACAACTTGAGCCACCAGTTCCCTCTTATACAAGTGTGTAGTTGGGGGCTTAAACCTCACAGAGGAATGAATCTGGAGAGAGTATGTTTCTTTTTTAGAGGATTTTATTTATTTTTTATTGACTAATTGATGCAGAACATGTGATAATGTAGGTTCAGAATGCTGATGTTGCCTTTGTCTAATTGATTTTTTTTTATTTTGGCATATTATGGGGGTACAAATGTTAACGTTACGTATATTGCCCTTGCCCCCCACCCCCGGTCTAATTTCTTAAATGAAAATCCATTATCTTAAAAGAATGTATTCTAGCAGATTTAGGATTAGTTATGTGGATTTCTTTACCTGCTAACAACTATTGAATCTTCTACAGTTGATATTAACCATAACGTGATGATATGACTAAACTATCTTTTTTGGTTGCTCTGTCTTCAGATATATATAAATTCTATATTTGTTTGTTTTGCTGAGATTTTAAATAATTATTGTAATATTAGTTTTAAAATATTTGAAATAATTTATTTATACTATTTTGAGAAAAAACAGATATCATCTCTGCTCAGTTACAATCTTGTCATGTCACATTCTAATTTTAAAGAAAAACAACTAGTACCTGTATAAAGAGACTGTTAATAGCCTAGGCAGAGTTCAGTTTTATATACTGTTTTCTTTAGCTGTTATTGTAAACAGCAAGTAAGTCTTCTGTGGAGTACCAGAAGTTTTTGCCAATAAAAGAAAAGATAGTTTCAATGGGAAAATTCTGTCCCATTTTATATCCCAGACTGCTATACTCCTTTGCAATTAACTGGGTTTTTTAAATTGGAAATTCTCTTAGAGAAAGTAAATGCAGATGTATCCTCTGTGGTGTAAGATGGTGTGCTGGAGAATGCTTGTTTCAGTAGAGGTACTTTTGCACTGTATCTTTTCTTCAGTGAATATTGTTGCAACCTTACAGTCCTTTGAGGAGGGCAGGAGGCACAGCCTTTTATGCCTACCTATCAGTGAATCAGCGTGGAGGTAAACAAGGAGACAGAAGATAACGTGATTGACATGACTCTGCTAAAGCAGAGACCATTCATGCTGTCTTAGAGATACTTACAAAGGGGAATCTAATTGCCTTCTGTATACAGAAAGAGAATCTGATTAGTCAGAAAGTTTTCTCAGAACCCCATTCTGATTCCGAACAGGAAAAATGAGGAATTAAAATAGAAAATATTTGGCTTTGTCATAGATAAATAGATGTATATGGGCAGGAATTCAGTGGTTGACAATGGGCTGTTGTTAAATAAGACTTTCTCTATTGACCAGGGTTATTAATTTTAATATCAGCAGAAATTATTATTGCCAAGTCAAGTGCAATAGACTGTAAACTAAGATGGTTAAGTCCTGTTGTTTGCCTCTAGGAAACCGTAAGTCTAAAATGTATTGTTGTTATTATTGCAGGAGAGAGAATCCCATTTTCACTATTTCTAAAATGATGAACCTACACTTGCATTGAACCAAAAGTAAAAAGCACAGTTTACAACTAAATTTGAATAAAGAGCCATGTTGATTTTGGTTTGTCAATTAGTACTTTTCTTTTTCAAAGCAGGAATTTTTGTTGAAATTCATGTAGTAGGACTATGTAAAGTCAATTGCAAGTAAGATCTATTGGCATAAGCTATTCTTTGTTAGGAAATATTTTTTAATTTCTAAGTAGCCCTTTTGCTAATAAGAGTAATTTTTATAGTTAGTCATTAAGATTTTATGCTCTGTTGAAATTTGTAGTGGTGGCTCTATTTGTATGTATCTGATAGATGGATAACTCGGAATTTATCTTTTAATCACAGGTGACACAAGATCTCTGTAAAGTAGCAGGTGTAGCAAAAGTTCTGGTGGCTCAACATGATGCGTACAAAGGCCTCCTTCCAGGTGAGGTTTTCCAGTGGAACAAATGTAGTGTCTAAATTATAATCGAATATAAGAACATGAAAATATTATGAAATGTGTTTTATCAATTGTGTTTAATTTTCAGAGGAACTGACACCATTGATTTTGGCAACTCAGAAGCAGTTCAATTACACACACATCTGTGCTGGAGCATCTGCCTTTGGAAAGGTGAGAAGCCCGAGGATGTGAAATCTGATGTCACTATTTTGAAGGGTTAGATTTCATTGTGCCGAAAACGTACATCACACTTTGTTTAGGTAGCCAATCCTGATTTATCTGAATTAATGTGGTAGTTTTTCTAAAATTCTTTCAAGATTTTATCATAATCTCTGTTAGAACACCATTTTCAGGCTTTTTAATTTTGTTGTGGAGAAAACTCTATTTAGGCTATTTTAAATTATCTTTGTTTAAAACAGTGTTGAGTTCTGTGTGCGTGTGTGTGAGAATGTCGTTCATATTAGTAGCCTATCTTAAGAGATGGTTTATTTGGGTGGCTGATGGATATTTAGAAAGGTCAAATTCTATCTGCCTGAGGAATTTGGAAAGGGCTGTGTGGTTGTTGAAGATACTCTTAGGGTAAAGAAAGCTGTAATCCGATCATGTGCACTGCGGTGCGTCTGGAGAAAGGATGTCTATCAGATGGGGATTGGCCTACGTGAAGTTAAAAAGGAGGGGTAAGGGGAGCACAAGATGAGCAATTTGTCAGTGGACCTTTCTGGCTTTCTCTGTAGCCACAGGTGTTATCCTAGCTCCATTTTCTTTTATTTCATTTTTAATAAGCTATAGTTTTTAGTCTTTATTTTTACTTTGAAAAACTGTAAAGTAAGATGTACACAAATATGTTCATATTAGAAAGAATGCATACAGCACAGCAGTACGTACAGCAGGGTATCAAAGTCCTACCTTCTGATTTCCATCGCTTCCCTTTTCAGGAGTGCAGCTGTTAGCAATTGTATGTTCTTTTATGCCTCTTTCTGTGGATTTTAAAATCGTAATGCATGTACAAATATATATTTTTTACTTCTAAAATAGGATAATATAGCATGCATTGTTTTATGACTAGTGGCTTTTATTTAAGAATATGAGTTGAAAATATGTCTATCTCTTTAAATTTATTTTTAACTTAGTTAATTTAATTTTATCTATCTATTTATTTTCAGAGATGAGGTCTCTCTATGTTGCCTAGGCTAGACTTGAACTCCTGGGCTCAAGTGATCGTATGGCCTCAGCCTCCCAAATCGCTGGGACTACAGGCATGCACCGCTATGTCTGGCTTGTCTCTTTTTCTATGGCTGCATAATAGTCTATGTTTAGCCAAGGACAGTTAGCTTGTTTCTAATTTTTTGCATTTATAAATTTTGCTGCAAGGAAACATCCCTGTGCATATATGTTTGTATATATGTGCTGGGATTTATTTAGAATAGAGTTCTAGAAATGAATTTGCTAAATCAAAGGCTATATGGTTTAAAAATTTTGATACATATTTCTAAATTTCCAACACTTGCTATTATATATTTTGATACTTTTCCCCTTAATCTGATCTGAAAAGATCTTTGTGGACCATTCCATCTCTGAGAGTTTTGATTCTATGTTGGATGATTTAAAATATTTCATGGGTCTTGAGCTTCTGTGGTGACAGTTCACTTAAAAGACTGTTGGACTAAGAAAGGGTGTGTGTTGTGTCTTATTATTATAGATTTTAGTAGTCTGGACTTGATTGCTGTCTTGTAACAGATGGGAATTTTCAGAATAAGGGTGACATAATAGTAGGTGATCCTGCAGCCTGTGAATGGGTTTGGAATGAGAAAGAGTCCATCAGAAGAAGCTAAACAATTTGCTCTATGACAGTCCTTTACCAGCTGTGGTTTTTGCATAACACACTTTTATACTGGTATGCTAGAATTTTAAAATCAGTTATTTTTTTTTTTGTTCATGAAAAGAACACAATAGTTACCATGTGGTCAAGTCTATTGGGTAGTATATATTTTTTAAGAGATAGATATCTGTGTATCATCCACCCTTTCAGAACATTTAGCTGGAAGATCAGATCCAGAAAAATATGCCTTTAAACACCATGGTAAATTACTTTCAGGATATGCTAAAATAAAACAAAGGATAATGAAAGTACAAAAGACACTAAATTTTAACCTATTTAGGAAGTTCTAAAACGTTAAAAAGAGGCACAGTCTGTATAACACAGAATTTGTAAGAGAATCTGCTTATCCAGATAACAAATTAAAGTAGTAATTCCTTAACAGTTAAAGAAGGTGGTTCAGGAAAGAGTTACTTACTGAAGCAGGCTTTAAATACTGACAAATCTGTTTTTAAAAGTAGACATCTTCTAAACCTCTGATTTACCAAGTTAGAGCTTTATTTAATGGATTTTTTTTTTTTTTTGAGACAGTTTTGCTCCATTGCCCAGGCTAGAGTGCAGTGGCATGATCATAGCTCACTGCAACCTCCAACTCCTGAGCTCAAGTGGTCCTCCTAGCTCAGCCTTCCAAGTAGCTGGGACTATAGTTGTGCACTACCACACTCAGCTAATTTTTAAATTTTTTGTAAAGATGGAGTCTTGCTGTTGCCCATGCTGGTCTTGAACTCCTGGCCTCAAGTGATCTTTCCTCCTTGACCTCCCAAAGTGCTATAATTATAGGCATGAGCCACCACAGCCAGCCTGTTTCATGGAATTTTAATTGTTTACCCAAACCTTTTATTTTCTGTGAGATCTTAATTTTTCTAATGTGGTTTTACAAATTATAGCACTTTTCAGAAATTCTTTTGTCATGGTTGAAAAAAATTACTATATAATGTAGGTAATGATAAAATGAAAATTAGAAAACCTTTCCTATTGGCGATAAAGCAGGAGGGAAATTGATTCAGGCTGTCAACAGTTGTTAGCATCAACTTATATAGAAGTACTTATTAGATATAGGGTAGGGACACGAGAGAAACAGAAGAAACAAAACTTCTGCCCTTGGGGGTGCTTATAAATCTTATTGAAGGTTATACAGTATGTATATTAAAATTATTTTAAAACAAAACACATATTAGTGCTAATTAATATAGTATAATTGTATACAATGTGGGAGGATGCAGAATAAAGGAGTAATTACAGGATAATACTCAGAGCAGTCTTAGAGAACAGAGAGAGTTTGGGGGCAGAGTGGGAGAGTGTGCCAGCAAGAGGCACTTCACATCACCTCAAGTTCAGGAGGTGCCATGGAGTAAACTCTGTGTAGAAAGCAGTATAGAATTCCGTTTTTCTGTTTGTATAGTAAAAAGCAATGTTTTACTTTTTAAAAAACATTTACATTATCTGAAAGAACCCTGAGTCCAGCAAGTATGGATATTCAGTCTTCACTAATTGACTCTCCTCTGTTTTAGAGCCTGGAGTCATAGAACTTTAGCCCAGAAGTGTAGAGATTCTCTTGCCCTCATTGTGATATGAAGTAACTGAGACCTGGGAATTGTGACTTTCCCCAGGATCCCTGCTAGTGAGAACAAAGTTAGCACATGTGTCTATTTCAGAGATGTTATATGCATATACAGGTAAAAGCATATCTATTTATTTTTGTTGCTCTTTTTATACATACTACATAGCTTGTTCTTCAGATTAGTGTTGATCTTTTTTTATGCAACATCAATTTAAACAACAGGTGAAATGTCTGCTTTGAAATTTTTTCTTTCATATATAATTAAGTAAATATATACAAGTATCTTTTTCAGTATTTCAGGATTTCACCACTCTTCTAAATTTTTTTCTCTTTTGTTACCTAAATTCAATAATCTAAAACCGTCACACTTTGTAATTGATGTTTATTAAAGTAGCTATCATATCACATAACTCAACATACTGAGTTAAAATGACTTAATACTATAAAACTCATAAAGCTTAACATAGAGTAATGGTAGGCACTCACTTAATCTCAGACTTTTCAAAAGACTGTGCTTGAAGTTACACTATGTCCAAAGATGCATGTGAAATATAAAATATTTGAATTATGATTTCTATGGAATATGCATTTGGAAGATGTCATTGCTGATAGTTTATAGCCATCCCTCAGTGTGTATGTATGTAACTCAATGCTTATTTTGCTTTTTAGAATCTTTTGCCCAGAGTAGCAGCCAAACTTGATGTTGCCCCAGTTTCTGATATCATTGCAATCAAGTCACCTGACACATTTGTGAGAACTATTTATGCAGGTAAGTACCCAAAGAAGGTAATTAATCAACATGTTAAATTTTAGTAAAAAGCAGAAACTAATCTTGTAGATAGAATTTTATTTATTTATTTATTTTTAATTTTTTTAAGAGATGGGGTCTTACTCTTGCTTAGGCTGGTCTCAAACTCCTGAGCTCAAGCGATCCTCCTGCCTTGGCCTCCCAGAGTGCTAGGATTATAGGCGTGAGCCACCTTGCCCAGCCCATAGTCTTGTATATACAATTTTAAAACAAGCCATATAGTTGCTTTAAATGAACCATCTTAAAGGTTTCTGAGAAAAATCTTAGTCTAGAATTGCTGCTGGTCCATTCTCTCTGATAGATCCTGAACACAGTTCTTTCCTGCCTGGTTATTCAGTTTGCAAAGTAAGATTTTTTCAGTGGTCAATAAAAATTAGATTCATTATTCAATATATATTTTTAAGTGGCATCTAGAAAAGTAAAACTTTTTTTCTTTTTAATTGTATTCTCAGTCTTCTTTGCTTCTCCTACTCCCTTTCTGTCTGCATTAAGAAATTCATTTCATGGACAATTTCTTAGAAACACACAGCCTCCCTAGGCTCAACCAGGAAGAAAT
>VBSM01001118.1:1938238-1954684 GCA_008086735.1 Cheirogaleus medius
AACTCCTGGGCTCAAGCAGTCCTCCTGCCTCAGCCTCCAGAGTAGCTGGGACTATAGGCATACACCACCATGCCTGGCTAATTGTTTAATTTTTGTGGAGATGAGGTATCACTATGTTGCCCAGGCTGGTCTCAAACTCCTGGCCTCAAGTGATCCTCATATCTTGACTTCCCAAAGTGCTAGGATTACAGACCTGAGCCACCATGCCTGGCCGTAGTAGCTACATTCTTATTAAGTTGTGGCAGCTCATATTTTTGAGTTACTGATTATATTGTTTTTGGCGAAGGAAGCTTAGTTCATATTACTTTTAGGAAGAATATACCTTCTTAGTGTGGCTGCCTGTTCCAGTTTCTTGCTTCCAGGCATATAAGCACCTGTCCTGTATTTAAAGACATCCACAGTTAAAATTAACTACTGATATATTTCTTTACCATTATGGTCCTCTTTTTCCTATATTTAGTAGAGTTCTAAAACAATGAGTTCACGGTTATTTCTTGCCTTGTCTTTGTGAAGTAAATTAAAGCCTCTGTTTTGTTGCTTTTTAAAAATAAATTGTATCTTTCAGGAAATGCTTTGTGTACAGTGAAATGTGATGAGAAAGTGAAGGTGTTTTCTGTTCGAGGAACATCTTTTGAAGCTGCGACAACAAGTGGAGGTAGTGCCGGTTCAGAAAAGGGTGAGTGTTCATTTGGAGTTTTTTGTTTTTGTTTCTTATTTTTTTAGTTCATAGATTGTATTATAATAAGAGATGACCTCTGCTTAAATTTGTAATGCAGAGTATCTGAAATGAAAGTTCAATCTAAATGATATTTCCAAACTTATACAAAAATAAGAAATACTTACAATTTATGTCTTTTTCACATTATCTTTGGTGCCTGGATAGCTGCTTTGGTAGATCAAGGGGGTGGGAGAGAGAGGATCCATTAAGATTAATATGTGATATTGACATTAAGGTTTTTTACTGTCATCACTTTTCCTATTATAATATTTGATTCAATATAATAGAATGTAATGATAGTAAATGAATAGAGGGTATTATGCTTTAACCCATACAGTATCTTATCTGAACCTAGTATAAATATGGGTATTCAGTTTTTACAAATAGACTCAGAGAATTAAATAACTTCTCAAAAGTCATATAGCTAATGAGGTGAAGACTGGAATCCTGTTCCCTCAAGTCTTTTCACAGAAATAACAAGATTAGGAGCACAGAAAATTCACAATAATTAAGAAACTTAAATTTCATGAAATTATATATTTGTGTGTTTCTGTTAAAAATAATCATTATAGAACTTGAAAACATAGTCATTGTTTTATTATATGTATCAATGTATGCAGCATCAAGTACTTCACCAGTGGGAATATCAGAGTGGCTTGACCAGAAATTAACGAAAAGTGATCGACCGGAGCTAACAGGTGCCAAAGTGGTGGTATCTGGTGGTAAGTGGAATATTAATTTTAAAAGATAATGGAAACTTAAAATACTTTTTTTTTTTTAAGTAAATATTTGTATTTATTTTAGACGGGCACAGATTTTTTCCAAATGTAAGAAGTTGGAAAGTTGCGAGTATTATTCCTGTTTTACCAATCAGGAAAATGAAATTATGAGCATAGTACACAATTTGGGCTTTCTGTTGCACACCCAGTCACTGGTAGCAGGGAGAGCATAGTGTAAAATCTTGTGCATAGCTTTGCCACTGGTGTCATTTTATTATTGTTGGACGTCCATGTTATTCTGTAGAGTATGGTTGGCTTCTGAATTACAGAAAGAGATGGTTCAAAATACCTTTTTTAGCCTCCTGACTTTTCAGAAAAATAAATACCGCTATGATTTTGAAATCCCCAAATTAAATATCAAACAATATTTAAGCTTTCAAACAGCAAGTGGCATTGAGAAGAAGTAATTTATTATTTTGAAAACATATATCTCATTTATTCCAAGAAATGTTTATTGGTTATCTGTTCTATGACAGGCCTGTTGCAAAGTGCTAGAGAAACAAAGATGAAAGGCAGAATGTTTTTACTCTCAAGGAGTTTAAAGTCTAGTGGGATGACTTCCATTCAAATAACTTTATTCAGTCATTCAGAGAATATTTATTGAGCATCTACTATCTGTAGAGTTTTGCTAAATACTGCAGATAATAGCAGTGACCGAGATAGATATGGATCCTGCAGTTGAAGAGATTTTATTCTAGTGGAGAAACCTGATATTAAAGATTAGTTACACCATTCGTTAACGAGTTAATTACAATGGGGTTGAATGCTTTGTAGGAGAAGTATAGGAGTATAGTAGAAGCCAGAAGAGGTTTTATAGAGGAGATGGCATGCTTAACATGGCAGTCATGTAATTTGAAAATTTACTCAAGTAGACAATGTAGCAAAATTTTTACAGAATGACATTTGTGCTTGCTTAATTTGTTTTTATCATCTTTTTAAATGAGGTCGGGGTTTGAAGAGTGGAGAGAACTTTAAGCTGTTATATGACTTGGCAGATCAACTGCATGCTGCAGGTAAAGTTCTTTTCCTTAGTAGAAAGCTGTTCCCTTTTTGTTGGAAATATTTTTTCCTTCCTTGTTTCATTTATGTATAAGTCACTCCAGGACACAAATTATTTTGCTTTCTGTGGTTTTCAGTTTTTCTCTCTGAAACAGTTTTTCTTAGGCCTCCAAGTAAGTGGGGTAGCATTCAGCAAGGGTAGGGTTTCCTAGTACTTTTTTAGTTATCTATATGATACTCTTATATTTGCCAAATCCTAGTAGTTTTTTGGATTTTTTCTCATTTTTAAAATAATGAAATGCCAGCTTCAGTGCTTACTTCAGATTCAGGAATGCCCTGGTTTTTTCTCTTTTTTGGTGTCTAATATAAATCTCTCCTATAAATAGAAATACATTTAAAGCTATTTTAAGGCTGATCCAAGTACAGTGGTATTTAGAATTAATTGATCTCACTAGTTACAGATTCCTTTGTTCCTTCTCCACTCTCACTGTTTCACTTGACTGGCCTTAAAAATATATATATATGAAAAATTTCTTTAAAGGTATTTTAAAATTTTAGTTAACCATATATAGGAAAGATGGAACCTATTATTAAAAGTGCATTGATAAGAATGGAATGATGTTTTTTGAAAAATAAAAATTGAGATAATTGATTGGTTTTTAATTATACAACTACTACATGAATGTATCTTCTTTTTACAAAAATGTCCCAATTCTATTATCTCTCTCTCCTTTTTGAGAGTTTTGTATATAGGTTTTTTTATGCTTTTCTATTACATAATATGTGTATTCATAGAAATAGTAATAGTTTTGTCTGATTAAAGCTATGATATTGACTCTTTATGATCAGATGTTGATATTTCAGGATTTTTTTCATTGATTCATTCGTTCACTGAACAAATATTTATCAAGTGTCTGTTATTATATATAGTAGGCACTATTTTAGGTGCCAAGAAAACAGTAGTGAACAAAATAAATAAAAATCTCTGTCCTTGTGGAAATTATAATACATTTCTATTTGGATGAGGCAGACACCTTGTATTAGTTTCTTTGGCTACTGTAATAAATTACCACAATCTTGCTGGCTTAAAGCAACAGGAAGTTTTTCTCTCTCCGTTCTATGTTAAAATCAAAGTGTTGGCAGGGCCGTACTCCCTCCAGGGGCTGGAGGAGGTAATTTGTTCTTTTGCTCATCCAACTTCTGATGGCAGCCCCAGTACTCCTGGGCTTGTGGCCATTTTACTCCAGTCTCTGCCTCTGTCTTCATGTCACCTTCTCTATGTGTCGACTTCAAATTTCCCTCTGCATTCCTCTCATAAGGATCCATGTAAAGGCATTTAGGGCCCACTTAGCTAATCTAGGTTAAGTTTCTTCTCAAGATCCTTAACTTTGAATCATATCCACTGCCACATAGTAATACTCACAGATGCTGGGGATTAGGAAGTGAATATATCATTGGAGGAGCCATTTTCCTGCCTACTACAGGTACTAAACACAATAAATTAGTAAATAACGTTAGAGAGTGATAAATGCTACAGAGACTAATAGAACGGGAGGCGTATTGGAGGGGGAGCATTACAGTTTAAAATAAAGCAGTCAGAGTAGGTCTTCACGAGAAGGAGACATCCAAACAAAGGTTTGAAGAGGTGAGGAAGTGAGCCGTGAGGAGATCTGAGGCAGGATGTTTCAGGCAGAGGAACCAGTAAAGTGCAAAGAGCCTGTCTAAGACAGGAATGTGTCTTGCCTATTTGATGAATAGCAAGGAGGCCAGTGTTGGAATGGAAAGTGCAAAAGAGAAAGTAGCAAGAGGTAAAATTGGGAGGTAATAGGGGACCCTATCACACATGGCCTTGTAGCACATTGTGAGAGGATGGCTTTTCTCTGAGTGAAATAGGGAACCGTTGGAAGGTTTGAACAGAAGAATGACGTGATCTAACACATTTTTAAAGGATCACTTTGGCTGCAGTTTTGGGAAAAAGCTGTAGGGTTATAAGTACAGTAACAGGGAGATCAATTAGAAGGCTATTTCAGTCATCCAGGTGAGAGATACTGGTAGTTTAGACCGAGGTAGTAACAGTAGATGTGTAGAGAAGTGCTCAGTTTAGGGATACATATTTGAAGGTAGAACCATCAGGATTTCCTGGCAGATTGGATTTGGGTTATGACAGAAAATACTTGTCTTGGCAACTGGTAGGATAGAGTTGTCCTTAGCCGAGATGGGGAATATCTCCAGTGGAGCAGTTTCCAGGGTGAGATCGAGAGTTCAGTTTTTGGCAGATTAAGTTTTGAGATTTCTAATAACAAACATCCAAGTAGAGATGCTAGTTAAGCAGTTGGTATAAGAACATGGAGTTCATTGGAGAAGTTTGGGTTGGAGATATAAATTTGGGAATTGCATTTAGATGGTATTTGAAGCCATAAGACTAGATGAAATCACCAAGGGAGTAAGTGAGAAAAGGAAGTCCCAGGCTGGGTGTGGTGGCACGTACCTGTAGTTCCAGCTACTCAGGAGCCTGAGGCAGGAGGACCACTTGAGCCCAGGAGTTTGAGGCTGTAGTGTGCTATGATCATGCCTGTGAATAGCCACTGCACTCTAGCCTGTGCAACATAGCAAGACCCTGTCTCTTTAAAGAAAAAAATAAAAGGTCTCAGGACTAAGCCATAAACACTCTATGATTAAGAGCTAAGGGAGAAAAGGATATAGAAGACTAAAAAGGAGTGGTAAGTTACACAAGAAAACCAGGACAGCGACCGTGTTTTGGAACCCAAGTGAAGTGTTTCACTGAGGGAAAGAGGGATCAACTATGTCAAATGCTGCTAATAGGTCAAGTCCAATTAAGTGACTATTGGATTTAACTACTTAAAGGTCATTGGTGACTTTGAGTAGTTTCAGTGGAATAGTGGAGTGGGTTCAAAAGAATGGTCCTAGGTAGTGGTTACATGGCTGTGTTCACTTTGTGATAAGCTGTTGAGCAGTATATTTCTGTATGTATATAGAGATTTTTAGAAATTTTAATAAGATTTTTAGAAAACAGAATGAGAAGGCTGGAACTGGAGACAGTGAATATAGACAGCTCTTTAGAGGAATTTTGCTATATAGGGGAGCAGAGAAATGGACAAGCAGCTAGAAGGGGAGTGGGACCAACAGAGGCATTTTTTAAAGATGGGACAGTTAATAGATAGCATGCTTATATGCTGACGGGAATGCCCGGTAGAGAGGGATAAATGAGCCATACAGGAGAGAGAAGGAAGAACTACTGGAGTGATGTCCTTGAATAGACAGAACAGAATGTCGATATGGCTCCAGGTGGTGGGTAGATGTGTTAGTTGGAGCATGTGGAAGTTCTCTTGATTCTTTCAGTTTTTTTCAATGAATAAAAAGCAAAGTCATCTGCCAAGAGAAAGAATGATAAAGAGGTATAGGAAATTTGAAGAGAGAAGAAAAGATACGAAATTATAGTTTAGGAAAGAGTGAGATAATGAAAGGACAAGGAGAATTTAGAATGATTGCCAGGAAGCATTCAGGCCTATTTATTTAAAGTAAAACACAGTTAACATGGCTGGATGTTTGGGTGGTTTTCTCTAGTTGTGCTGAACTACAGGAGGAGAGGTATGGAAAAAGTGGAGAGAGTGCTTAATTAGTTAGCCAGAGATGGAGGTTTTTCCTGAGTGAGTGTGACAATATAAGACGAGGGCAAGGAAACTGAGGTATATGCAAAGGAGTGATTAGAATGATTGATCACAGAATTTAAGGTGAGTAAAGAAAGAAGAGGAGACACGAGGAGAGAAAGGACAATGAATAGAATTGTAGATCTTAGTAGGATCAGAGGATTGTTGCAGTTGGGTGCTAAAGGGAGTAGCTGGAAAGAGGAGGTCACAGAGAGGTTGGAAATTGAGACTCTCAAGGGATACTGGTAATGTGATGGTCTGGGATGTGACTGTGGGTGTGGCTGTGGTAGGGTGGCGGGCAAGCTCACTGGAGGAGAGTTAGAACCGAGAAGCTAGGGTGTTGAAATCGTCAAGAATTAAGACAAGACTAGGGTATAGGACTTTTGGCTTCTGGTCTGGCATATAAGAAGCTTGGAAGTCACCATGCTGTCCTAACAAGTAAAAAGCTGAACAAACTGATGAATCAACAAATTTTCTTAGATCTGTAAGAGAAGTGAGGTCACATGGCAAACCACTGTCCCCTAAATTGGAGAGACCAACAGGCAAATACAGAAAATCACAACTTATTGGGAGCAGAAACCCAAAAGTAGCAACCTCCACAGGAACTAGTGCTGGGGTAAGGAAGCTTGAACTGTAATTCACGAATTTACGGAGGCTCCGTATTTAAAAGCTCCAGGGGAACCCAGCGAAACCCCCATGCTTTTGTGAGTTTTACTTTCAGGGGCTCAACCAAGTTCTCATAGTGAAAATTAATCACCTTGCACTTCCAGCAGGGGGAAGTGAAAAGGAACCATTTTGAAATATGCCAGTGCATTCTGTTCTTAACAAGGTTGCCCTCACAAGGAACTATTTAACCAGAGCCTAACTTCTGTGGTTTGTACTTGAGTCTAATGACCTGGGGAAAGGGAAATACCCAACTCCGACCCCCTCAAGCCTTCTGCATGGGAGACAGGAAATACCCAACTTCAATCCACTCTAGCCATCTTGTCTCACCCAAGGGGAAGCATTTATAAAGTTTACAGTCTAGAGGTACAGTCTCAATAAAAGACCAAGGCCTAATCATAGGTCTGTGGAATGCTTTCCCTTTCCCACACCTTATCACCATGAGACTGAAGGCTTATTATAGCACTTCCTTTTACCCAGTATGTCTGGCTATCAAGAAAAAATTAAGCATGCTGAAAGGCAAAAGACAGTTTGAAGAGACAGAGCAAGCTTCAGAACCAGACTCAGTAGGAATTATCAGACTAGAAGTTTCAAATAATTGTAATTAATATGCTAAGGGCTCTAATGATAAAGTAGACAGCATATGAGATGGGCAATGTAAGCAGACAGGTGAAAGTTTTAAGAAAGAACCAAAATGACATGCTAGAGATAATATGGTATCAGAAACAAAATGGTAATAGAAACAAAAAATGCCTTTTAAGGTCTTCTTAGTAGACTGAACATGGCTGAGGAAAGAAGGTCTGAGCTCTAGGATATCTCAGTAGAAATGTCCAAACTGAAAAGCAAAGAGAAAAAAGACTGAAAAAAGAAAAAAAAAAAAGCAGAACAGAACATACAAGAATCATAGGACAACTACAAAAAGTGTAATATATGTGTAATGGGAATACCAGAAGAAAAAGAGAGAAAAGAACAGAAGCGATATTTGAAACAATGACTGAGAATTTCCCCAAATTAATGTCAGATACCAAACTACAGATCCAGGAAGCCCAGAGAACACCACGCAGGATAAATGCCAGAAAAATAAAACTACAACTTGACGTATAATTTTCAAAGTATAGCAAATCAAAGATAAAGAAAAAATTTCTGAAAAAAGCCAGAGGAAAATATCATCTTACCTACAGAAGAGCAAAGATGAGAATTCCAACTTACCTCTCTTTAGAGACCATGCAAGCAAGAAGAGAGTGGAGTAAAATGTTTAAAGTGTTCAGAGAAAACACCTGCCAATCTAGCATTTTGTACCCTGCGAAATTATCCTTTAAAAGTGAAAGAGAAATAAAGACTTTCTCAGACAAACAAAAATTGAAGGAATTTGTTATAGACTTACCTTATAAGAATGTTAAAAGAACTTTTTCCTTCATTTAGAGAGAAGGAAATGATACAGGTCAAAAACTGATGTGCATAAAATAAGGAAGAGCTTTGGAGAAGGAATAAGTAAAGATAAAATAAAAAGTTTTATTTTTCTTAGTCTTAATTGATCTAACAGGCAATAGTTTGTTCAAAATAATAATAGCAATAATGCATTCAACGACATATACTCATACCTGTGTGTCTTATGTATATGTGAAATGAATGACAGCAATAGTATAAGGAACAGGAAATAGAAATTAGGATTATCTTGCTGTGTGGTAGTTGTACCACTTGTGAAATGGTATAGTGTTGTTTGAAAGTGAATTTAGATTAGTTGTAAGTGTATATTGCAAACTCTAGGACAACCACTAAAAAAAGTAAAAAGAAAAGTACAACTGATAGCTAAGAAAAGAGAGAAAATGGAATCACATGTAAAATGCTCAGTTGGTGGAAGACAAAAATAGGAACAAAGAACAAGGGCAACAAATAAAAAACAGTTTAAAAATGGCAGATATTGATCCAACTGTGTCAGTTATTACTATGAACATCAGTGGTCTAAATGCACCAGTTAAAAGATAAGAGATTGACAGAGGGGATGAATAAACAAGACCCAACTATATGTCATCTACAAGAAACTCACTTTAATTATAAAAACTTCATATAAATTAAAAGTAAATGGGTAGAGAGAGATATACCATGCTAATACTAAACAAAAGAAAGCAGGAGTAGCTATATTAATTTCAGACAGAGCCAACTTAACATAAGTTTTATTAAGTTAATAAAACTTCAGTTTTAATAAACTTAAAATTTTAATAAAACTTAATGTAAGTTGAATTTTGCCGGTATTGGTCTCTGTGTTCCAGAAATCATAGGGTAAGTGTTGAGGAATTGGGGAGGAGATGATGAGTGCAGATTAGGGAGCATACGGAGCATATGGGGATCATTGTGTGGGTTATGGAGGGTAACCCTTTGAGTCTAGGGCTTCTTGTAGTGACTGATGCACGTGAAGGGCAACATGTCCTGCTGATTCAAGACAGATAGTTGTGGTGAGGCTGTGAGTGTTCAGAGGTAGCAAGTTGTCTTGTCAATGGCTCCCTCTTGTCTTCTCTAGCTGGAGATGAGGCCTGAGACTCATTCTTGACTCCTGCTGGGGAAAGGGTGGTTTTATTCCAAAGTAGAGGGCTCCTTGTTGACTCCTATTGAATGAGGATACAAAAAACAGTAACATTTATTTATTTATCAATTAGATAGCAAACATTGGTTAAACCTTTATCTTGTTATACATAACTCTTTTCTTTATTTGGTCACAAGAGGTAATGATATTATAGAACCTTTCTTCAAAAGTTGTGAAGTTATTACATATATGTAATAACTTATTACATTATATAATGATGTCCTAAACAGATTATAGTGTAGGTTTTATAAATGCCTTTTTGATAAAACAAGTAGAGGAGTTCAGCCCAACTTAAAATCTGAAATATTTGGGTATAAATAGAAATTACTTATTAAAGCTTTATATGTAAAATGCATTGGTGCTTAGTAGTTAGAATTCACAATCAGTAATGGGGATTTTTTAAAAAGTAAGTCCTTTATAAAGTAATTTTTTTTTTTTCAGAGACAGAGTCTCGCTCTATTGTTGTGGCTGGAGTGTGGTGGCACTATTATAGTTTTCTGCAGCCTCGAACTATTGGCTCAAGCAGTCCTCCTGCCTCAGGTTTCCGAATAGCTGGGGACTTCAGGCATGTGCCATCATGCCTGGCTAATTTTTAAAAAATATTTTGGAGAGACAGGGTCTCACTATCTTGCCTAGGCTGGTCTCAGACTCCTGGGCTCAAGTGATCCTCCCACTTCAGCCTCCCAAAGTGCTGGGATTACAGGCATGAGCCACTGTGTCCACCCTTATAAAATAAAATTTGAACTGTATTATATTAGTGTCTTCATTTACAGTTACTAGTGAATATCCCAACTAACTGAATAATAGAGCTTGAAAAAAATGAAAAATATTTTTTTCTTCTTAGTTGGTGCTTCCCGTGCTGCTGTTGATGCTGGCTTTGTTCCCAATGATATGCAAGTTGGACAGACAGGAAAAATAGTAGCACCAGTAAGTATTGCAGTAAAATATGCCATGCAAAATTCTGTGGGGATAAGCACTGTATGTATTTGTTGAACAATAGTCTCAGTGATTTATGTCTTATTCAGTGTTCTTGAGCAGTTAGCTATTACCAAAGTGAATGTGTCCTCAAAAGGTCTGTGGAGTTATTAATCTTAGTAAAATGCTTAGCAGTTCTTAAACCCAGCTTATTTTTCAGGTACCTTAAAGCAGTGGAGCACTTTGTCAAGTTAAGTCATGTCACAACATCAAATATAAAACTTACAAAAGTAGCTTTTTATTATTGTTGATTTTGTAAGTTCACACTGATAACATTTATTTGCCATAAAGACTTCAAAGTATAAAATCAATTGGTAAGAACAATGAACCTATTTAATGAACATAGAATTTTAAAATTGGGAATGACAGTTTTAGTTTTATATCTGCCTGAACACTAGTTTATTTCTGTATTTTATCTAGTAGTGTGAATTTCAGAAAATGCTGATCCATATAGGTAAGTGATACTAGAATATTCTTTAGTTAAACCTATCCAAAACATGTAAAGGAAGAGTAGGAAATTTTGTTTCAAAGTTGAGTCACTAACAATTTATAAAGACTGTCCATATTTCTTAGGTGATATAAGTGGATAGGATTGTCAACCAGTTTAAACATATGTGGAGGAAAATGTGTTTTTTATGTATTTCAAAACAAAATGTGTTTTTTATTATTTCAAAGCAATATTAAGTCATTTAAAAAAAAATCTCATATCCCAGTGCTCTATTTCATGAGATGGTCACTCAGTTTCAAAATGCTGTAGTCATATTTTTAAAAGCTTATCATTGAAGTTTGTTTTGAAGTATCTGTTCAAGGCTTTTGCCCATTTAAAACTTGAGTTATTTGTCTTTCTATTGTCTCTTTGTAGTTCTTTATATAACCTACATACAAATTCTTTGTCAGATAAGTACTGTATTTTTTCCCATGCTAGGCCTTCCTATTCACTTTCTTTTGATAAGCAGAAAATTTTAATTTTGATAAAGTCTAATATAGCAGTCATTTTTCTTATGATTAATACTTTTTTTGTTATTCAGCTTATTTGAAGTTAGATAAGAAGATCTCAAAACTTAAAATAGATATTATAACTATTCATAAATTAAGTCACAATACCATTTGACCAGTTTGCTTGTCATACCATATTAGTCAGGCTGTGAGAATAGATTTATTGGGTAGCTGAGCTTGAGCCTATATGGCATTTAATTAGGTCTGGCATGCATACACACACACACACACACACACATGCACGCACGCACACACTTATTTTAAAGAGACGGGCTGTTGCTATTAATATGTTGCCCAGCCTGGAGTGCAGTGGCTATTCACAAGTGGACATAGCACAATACATAGGCCTTGAACTCTTGGCCTCAAGAGGTCCTTCCGCCTTCGCCTCCGGAGTGGCTGAAAGTACAGCCACCACATGTGGTCTGCACACATATTTTTTTTTGTGGAATTCTTACTTGTCCCATTTTCCATGAGTAGACATCTGTAGGGCTAAATTTAAGATTAGCAGACTTATAACCTTCCTCATCAAAAATACTTCTATAAGAAATTCAAAGATGTATACTAAAGCAGCAGAGAGACTTATTTATTTTGGCGGAAGGGGAAACTGGTTATTAAATAGAATAGCAGAGTGGCAGGGAGGAAATGTGACTGGCGGCATCCTTTCCTATTTATTTCCTATATGGGAAATAAATGTCATGTAATCAGCTTTATTCAACATTACTCTTATGAATATAGAACTATTAAAATTTTCTCATAAGGAAATTAAATACATTAAATGCTTTGAAGATGTTCTTTAACACAAACTATACAACTCCACAGAGAATTCTGATTCATTAATTTGGGAGTTAGGCATGGATGTGTATATATGTATGCATTTGCGTGTTTATTTTTTTAAGGCTCTAAAACTTTGGAAACAATCTGAAATTTATAGAAAACTTACAAGTACAGAACAAACACCTTTATTTTTGTAGACTATTTGAGAGTAATTTGCTGATATGATGCCCCATCATCCCCAAATATGTTATATAAGACATTCTCCTAATAACCAGGAGATAAAATAATAAAATCAGGACATTAACATTGATACATAGTACTACTTTTTTTTTTGAGATGGAGTCTCGCTTTGCTGCCTGGGCTAGAGTGAGTGCCGTGGTGTCAGCCTAGCTCACAGCAACCTCATTCTCCTGGGCTCAAGCAATCCTCCTGCCTCAGCCTCCTGAGTAGCTGGGACTACAGGCATGAGCCACCACACCTGGCTAATTTTTTGTTTCTATTTTTAGTTGACTGGCTAATTTTTTCTATTTTTAGTAGAGATGGGGTCTTGCTCTTGCTCAGGCTGGTCTCGAACTCTTGAGCTCAAGCAATCCTCCGGCCTCAGCCTCTCAGAGTGCTAGGATTACAGATGTGAGCCACTGCACCTGGCTGGTTATATGTCTTTAATAGGAATATCACAGAAGTGATAACTTATTAGGTGGTACATAATTTCATTTGGTTTTTTACTTTGATCCTTTGATTAAAATGATATCTGCCAGCTTCTCCAGTATAAAATTACTTTTCCCTTTGTAATTAATAAATATTTTATTAGGAGATACTTTGAAATGATATAAATATTCAAATTTTCCTCAAACTTTCAATTTATTTATTTATATCAGTATGGACTCATGGTTCCTGTTTTAGTTGATGGGTGAAAATCTGTTGTAATCATTATTATTATCGATGTACAAATTGTCTCACATTGGACTAGTGAGAGGCCCTTCAAGGTGGCTTCTGTGTCTTTTTCACATGTTCCCATCATTCTTTGGACCCTTTCTTACTTTCTTTTTTTTTTTTTTTGAGACAGAGGCTCACTCTGCTGCCTGGGCTGGAGTGCTGTGGCATCAGCCTAGCTCACAGCAACCTCCAACTCCTGGGCTCAAGCGATCCTTCTGTCTCAGCCTCCCGAGTAGCTGGGACTACAGGCATGTGCCACCATCCTGGCTAATTTTTTCCATATATATTTTTAGTTGTCCGGCTAAATTCTTTCTATTTTTAGTAGAGACGAGGTCTCAGTCTTGCTCAGGCTGGTCTCGAACTCCTGAGCTCAAATGATCCTCCCGCCTCGGCCTCCCAGAGCGCTAGGATTACAGGCATGAGCCACCGCACCCGGCCCCTTTCTTACTTTCTGATAGGACAAAATGTTCCAGGCTCATTTTATACTTTTTCTGTGCCAGCCCTGAAATCAGTCACTGGTCCATGGAGTCCTGGTTCCTTTTAGTGAATAACAGGATTTAGAAGCCAACATTTCAGTGCTAGTTGTGCCTATTGCTGTTGGGATGTCACTGCTCCCAAGACCTCTCAGTGAAAAAAACATGTACATATTTCTATACACATACAAACACATGTACATCTATATCAATTTATATAAATTGAAAACCAGAAGTGTACACTGACATTTCCAATTCTAATCCCATACCATAGGATTAATTCTAATTTTGTCCCTTTCCTTATTTTTCCCTACGGTGAGAAACCTGGACTCTACCAGTACTCTACCCTGCATAGATGCCCCCCTTGCCCCACTCATCTCCAACATCTTGCACTAAGCAGCCTTCCTACATAGATGCCCTCCTCACCCTGCTTGGATGCTGATACCTATGTCTGGGTAATATCTTCCCAAGGTGGTTGTACAGTTTTACAACTTCCACCAACTATGTATGTGGGTTCCAGTTCCTCCTCGTTTTCACCATCTGGTGTTTTAGCTATTCTGGTAGATGTATAATGGTACCTTTTTGTGGCTTTAATTTGCATTTCCCTGATATCTAATGACAATGGGGCACTGTTGTGTTGTTGGCTGTTCATATATCTTTCTTATGAAATGTCTGTTCAAATATTTTGCCCTTTTTAAAATTGAATTGCTTATTATTATTGAGTTATAAAAGTTTTTTATATATTCTGGTTTTTTGTTAAGTGTTTTACAAATATTTTCTCCCTATCTGTGGCTTTCCTATTTATTTTCTTAATAGTATCAAATTGAGAAAGTTCCCTTCTGTTCCTAATTTGCTGAGAGTTTTTGAATCATGAATATGTGTTGAATTTTATCATATGTTTTCTGCATCTGTTGAAATGATTGTACGTTTTTTCTTTATTCTGTTAATATGGTGAATTACATTGATTTTTGAATGTTAAAAATCAACCACCTTGAATTACTACATTAAACTCTAGTTCATAATTATATGTTATTTTGATATATTACTGGTTTGATTGACTGATATTTTTGGGTATGTCTTTATCATTTTCTTTTTATTTTTTAAAAAAAATCTTTGTGTAGTTTTGACGTCAACATTATGAAGTCTTCATAAAATGGTTGGAAGATGTTTCTTCCTAGTCTATTTTCTTTTTTTTTGAGGCAGAGTCTTGCTCTGTTGCCCGGGCTAGAGTGCCGTGGCATCAGCCTAGCTCACAGCAACCTCAAACTCCTGGGCTCAAGCAATCCTCATGCCTCAGCCTCCCAAGTAACTGGGACTACAGGCATGCGCCACCATGCCTGGCTAATTTTTATATATATATATAGATTTTTAGTTGTAGCTAATTTCTTTCTATTTTTAGTAGAGACGGGGTCTTGCTCTTGCTCAGACTGGTCTGAAACTCCTGACTTTCCGCCTCGCCCTCCCAGAGTGCTAGGATTACAGGTGTGAGCCACCACACCCGGCCTTCCTGGTCTATTTTCTGAATAAGTTTGTATAAGCTTAGTGTTTTAATTTTTATTTTTTCCTTAAATGTTTGATGTAATTCATTAGTGTAGCCATTTCTGTGTAGAGTTTTCTTTGTTGGAATATTTGACAGTCAACTCAGTTTCTATAATAGATTTAGGGGTATTCATATTTTCTGTTTTATTTTGAGTCAGTTTTGCTAAGTGGTGGGTTTTGAGGAATTGATTCATTTCTTCTGAGTTGTCATAAATATATTAAAGTTTATAATATTGCCTTATTTTTCTTTTATTCTCTATAAGTTCTGAAGTGATAGACCTTTCATTTCTTATATTGTTAGTTTGTGTCTTCTTTGTTCTTTCCTCTTCATTAGTCTAGTTAGAAGTTTATAAAACTTTTAAAAAATATTTTGAATGATCCAACTTTAAGAAATAACAGCTTTATTGAGATATAATTCACATACTCTACAATTCACTCATTTACAGTATTTAATTCAGTGGCTTTTAGTGTATTCACAGAATTGTACAATTATCATGAAGTCAGTTTTAGAACATTTTCATCCTTCCTAAAAGAAACCCCATACTTTTTTTGTTCCCAACTCCTCCTGTCCTAGGCAACTGTTAATCTACTTTCTGTCTCTGTTGATTTGCCTATTCTAGACATTTTATATAAATGAAATCATATAATATTTGACCTTTTGTGGCTAGCTTCTTTCATTTATCATGATGTTTTCAAGATTCATTTATGTCATGGCATTTCTTTTTATTGCTGAGTAATATTCCATTGTGTGGCTACGCCACATTTTATTTATCCATTCATGATGGACATTTGAGTTCTTTTCACTTCTTAGCTATTATAAATAATGATGCTATGAACATTTGTGTACAGGTTTTTGTGTGGACATATGTTTTCATTTCTCTTGTGCATCTACCTAAGAGTGGCATTGCTAGGTCCTATTGTGACTC
This sequence comes from Cheirogaleus medius, assembly GCA_008086735.1. Classification (NCBI taxonomy): domain Eukaryota; kingdom Metazoa; phylum Chordata; class Mammalia; order Primates; family Cheirogaleidae; genus Cheirogaleus; species Cheirogaleus medius. The sequence continues at coordinate 1,954,266 of VBSM01001118.1, forward strand.
TTTGTTCAAACTTTAGAGGAATTGCCAAACAACTTTCCAGAGCAGCTCTGAACCAACTTTTAGCTTTGTTAATTTTTCTATTGTTTGTCTGTTTTTCATTTTATTGATTTTTGCCCTTAATTTCTTTCCTTCTAATTACTTTGGGTTTACCTTGCTTTTAAGGTGCAATTTTATTAATTTTATATTTTTCTTGTTTTAAAATTCAAATATTAAAGCTATAAATTTTCCTCTAAGCACTCCTTTGGCTACAGCCCACAAATTTTGATACAGTGTAGCTTTATCATTCATTTCAAAGTATTTTCTAATTTAGGAATGTTTGATTTCTAGAAATTTGTATTTTTTTCCTAGATATCTTTCTGTTATTGATTTCTTTCTTTTTTTTTTCCTTTTATTTCATCATATAATGGGGGTACAAATAT
>VBSM01001118.1:1964055-1977175 GCA_008086735.1 Cheirogaleus medius
GAGTGGAGGTCTGCACCGGAGGTGTCCTCACTGACATGCAGTGGTTGACAGAGCCCTCATCTAAAGGGTGTAGCTTGTGTCATTATTCATGATAAGGAAATTCAGAGCTAATGTACACACTGATACTCCTAGTAACATGGGTTAAAAGCCAGTGTTAGCTAAAGTTGACAATGCTTTCTTTAACATGCAAACTTAATTTGGCTAGTCATCTGATCTAATCTTGTTTTAGAGATTTTTCTCCAAAATAAATATATTTACTGGAGTTTTAACAGACTGGTAACTTCAGTTACAGCATATTACCAGTACTGTAACAATACTGAGTCATAATATGGTATAGTAGCAAAAGTGCTGAATTTAGAATCAAAGGACTTAGGTTAAGAAGCCTGCCTTTTAAGAGAGTGGAATGGTGGTTGCCCAGGCCCAGGAGGTGGGGGAAGTGGGGAGATGTTGGTCAGAGGGTACAAAGTTTCAGTTACATAGGACAAATGTTCTCAGGATCTATTGTACAGAATGGTGACTACAGTTGGTAATACTAGATTGTATACTTGAAATTTGTTAAGAGAGTAAATCTTAAGTGTTCTCACTACCCAAAAAAAGGTAACTATCTGAGGTGATGGATGTGTTAATTAGCTTGATTGTGGTAATCATTTCACAATGTACACGTATGTCAAAACATCAAATTATACACATTAAATATATACAATTTTTATTTGTCAAATATATCTCAGTGAGGCTGGAGTCGGGGAAGCCTACCTTTTACTATATGTGTATAAACTTGGACAACAGAAGCTAGTCTTAATTACAGAGGCATTGTCTGACAGATGGGATGTCATTTCAGCTTCAAACCAAGAGTGTGGGTAAAATCTTCCATTCATGTGATACTCAGTTTAGCCAGAATCCTGCCTGAGAATTCCATAACACAGGCAGAGAGCTGTTTGAGGAAAGAGCCACGGATAGTTGTGCTTTGCGTTTTGGGGATTCTTCCAAAAAGAGAAGAGACTTAAACACAATTTGGCAAACAGAGGAAATAGTTTGGCCGTTTAAATGAGCAGCAGGATGAAATATAGCAATATTAATGCACAGGAGGCTTGCAGTAATCAGAAAATACAGTTCAGTTAATCTGTTTCTCAAAGACACATTCGTTATTTGCTATGATAAATTCATTTAACTCCTAACCTGGTATTTGCCCTGTGTGTGTGTATTATGTTTTAGCCGTGATAGTTGCTGTTAAGGTTATGTCTTTGTAGGCTGTTGAGTAAAGAAGGTTGAGAAAGCATTTGCCATTCTGTAAAACTCTTGTGCTGGCTGAGGCAGTAACAGGAGAATTGTTTTCGAGCACGTAACACGGATCTCTGAACTCTAGTTTAATTAGAACTACTTACTTGATGCGTTTAAAAGTTTTTTTCTTTAAAGAAATGTAGTTTTTCACATTCCTCCCCCATCTCTATCTAGAAAAGAAAACTTTTGATAGAAAAGAAATTTAAAACTTTTTTTTTTTAGAGAGGAAGCAATATTGGCTTGGTTTTTCTGCTCTGAATGCTCCAGATTTAACTACTTCACTCATATTCATATTTCATATAAACAAAAGAGTAAATGTTTAAATCTCTCCATTCTACTTTGTTTAAAGTAAAGTGGATCTGAAGTTGCTGCAGGCAGAATACTGTTCCAATTCCAGAAAAAAGTGAATTTGTGAGTTTATATCATAAACTTATGTAATTTCAACTTCATATGTATTTTTTTATATGGCTAACTTGATATGTCTTGGTACCTGCATCTGGGATGTATATCCCAGCACTAAGATTATATTAGAAATTTATTAAGAAATATACCCCAACTTCTTTTTTTCTTTTTTTCTTTTTTTAACAAAAGTTTATTCTTAAATGTACAATAGGCTCTAAGACAAGACTTCATTTTAGCTATAGGTGGCAAAAGATGTTATGGCAGGGAAAACAGATGTTTCAATAGGAATCAAGGGTCATCATCGCCTCAGGCACAAGGGACAGCTTACTTTTTGCCAGATTTCTTAGTTCCACCTGTAGTCAGGGGGCCCTTCCCTGAGGCCTTTGCTTTTAGCTCCTCGAGTTTCTTTCGCTCCTCTTTTTGTTTCTGCTTGAACGCCTTATCTTCCTCGTCCATCTCCTTGGCCTGCTTCTTGGGCTGTTTCAGGGGCTTTTTCTTGCCACCTTCGCAGCCGGACATGGCGCCGCCGCCCCTTCCCCAGACCCTGCCACCGGATGTACCCCAACTTCTTAAGCAAACACTGTCTAGGAAGTTGGGCAGAAATTATGACAGTACTAAATGCAAAGAAGATACTAAAGTTATCAGTGAAAAGAAATCTTCCCAATACGTTACCCCAGAAAAATTATATCATTAGTAACAACTTAACTTGACTCTAGGTATAATTCAAAGTAAAATTTATTATAAATGGCTATCTTCTGTTCTATCGAGAACTATAACACATTAAAAATGGCTTCTAGTTTAAAGATTTAGTGGTAATTTTAGCAATAATGATAGCATTATAGTAATATCGAACATATTTTGAGCAATTCACATGCGTTTTGTTATTTAAGTCATCACAACAATCCTATTAGCTGCAGGTATGCATCTCCATTTTACACACGAGGAGATGGAACCTTTGAGAAGTTGAATAACTTGCCTCAAAGCACAGATTGATAAGTGGGAGAGTCAGGATCTGAACCCTGCTCTTTCTGATTTTATTTTTTTTTAGTTATAACTGTGATTAAATAAAGATAGTGATTGTTTTTGCTAATTTTCAATTTTCTTGAGTTGAGATCTTAGTTCACTAATTTTCTGTCATTGTTTTCTAATGTGCATTTCATTGTTTTCTAATGTGCATTTAAGGTTATAGATGGCTTTCTAAGTATCACTTTAGCTGTACCCTACATATTCTGATATACCTGCCTTTCTTGGCATTTTGTTCCAAGTATTTTTAAATTTCCATTTTAATTTTTTGACTCATATCTTAGGTATTTTTTTGAGAATTGTGAGTTTTTAAGGATAGATTTTTTTTTCAGGTCTGTCTAGAGTTTAAAGAAAAAAATATAACTTACTAAAGAACAAAATTTGATAGTTGGAGAGTTGCTTTTTAGAGTATAAACTTACTATATTAAACCAGTAGTTTTCATGTGCTTTTGGTTTTCCCAGAGTGGGCCACACTACCTAAAGATTGATGGACTTTCGTCCTCTATTTGTGACCTTCTCCATTGGCTGCTCTCTTGTTTAATCTCGCTGCCTCTAATGTTAGTCTTTGGCTCTACCACACTGCTGACTTTCCTTTTTGGTTCACTCTCTCACTGAGTTTAAAACAACCTTTAAATGGTTTTGCTGTGAGCCAGTACAGCAAAGCAGACACACAAGACTAATGCCATTGTATGTCTAGATCTGTTGTCAAACCATAGTCCATAGTACCCTAGTAGAACTTATGAGAAGGCTCTTCTTTAATTTGTTCTGTAGTAATTTTGGATGTGTACTGTCCAACATGATAACCATTAAGCTCTATGTGCTATTGGGCACTTGAAATGGGATTAGTCTGAAATGAGACATATTATTAAAATTAGTTTTACCTGTTTCTTCTTAATGTTTATTTTAATGTGGCTACTAGAAAATTTAAATGTGTGGCTTACAAGGTATATGGATATATTGAATGAATGTCTCTGTTTTGGACTTAACAAATAGTGTAGGCTAAAATACAACATGCAGGTAGGGGGCAGCTTTCCCCTTAGCTTCTGCACTAAACTCTAGAGAAATAGGATTCAGATAGCAGTCTTAGAATTCCATATTTTCAGTACAAGGTTTGAGTAAAGTGGGAGTAATGTTAGTATATACTTACTTTCTGAAGAAGGCAGCTAAAACATAATCATACACGAGAGAACGCTCTGACCATTTTGAATCTGCCAGTTGGTTAGATTTTTGTAAAAGTATGAGGATTTCATTCCAATCATCCTTTGTTTCTCAGACATGCAGTTTCATCATCAAGCTAGAACCATTAAACCCTGCTTTAAAAAGCTTGTTTTGTCTGAAGGACTAAGGGAATAGGAACAGATGGGCATAGATTGCAAAAGTGGGCCCCTGCCTGGCAGAAGGTAAAGATAGTCCCTGGTCTTCTTTCTGCTCATAAAGCCCTTTCCTTTTCTCAGTAGCAGGGACAGAAAATGAAGGATTGCTTGAGAGACCAGAGCACTTCTTTGCCGTTTTACTTTATTTGATTACAAATTTTTATGACTTTGCCCTTAGCCTGTATTGTTAGACTGAGCTTCTTGAGGACAGGGGACAGAATTAGTTATCTTTGTATTACCTGTAAGTTACAACAACAGTATCAACACCAGTAAAATCAGTTACCCAGTGCTGCTCAACTCTTTCCTGTTATGGTACATTTAGAAAAGTATATTATTTGTACCACAGGGGATTCTGGCCACCCAGCACTTCCACTAGTCCATACACCTCTTTGTATGAATGATAAAGTACCCTCTTTTTGAGTTATTGTACTGCCATCTGTTGGAAAATTATTGTAACAAGAATGCAGGTCTGTAGTGACTATGATATGAATGGTGCCTCCCTCCAGAGTTGTTCAGTGTGCAGCCTGCTCAGCTGTACGTGGTAATCCTGAGACCACCCCAGGAGCCCACCTGGCCAGCCACTGGGCTGAGGGAATCAATGTTTGAACAGATCTCAACCAGTGTGTACCAGTGTGTCTTGGGAAACCAGATACTATGCTAAGGACTGAAGCCTTTGTAGTAAGTACCCTATGAAGTAGGAGTTCTTAAAAATCCCAATGTTTCAGATGAGCAAAACTAAAGCATGGGGAGTTTAAATAACTGGCCCACAGTCATGTGTCTATCAGATGGCAGAGCTGGGATTTGAACCTAGGCAGTGAGTCTTCCGAGCCTAAGTTCTTAACCACAGCAATATATTCCCCTGGTAAATCTCTGTTAAATCATATCAGATGCAGCAGTTTCTGAGTGCTGTTGCTGTTTCCATCTCAGCCCACTGTAAAGTGGTTTAGACCTCAGCCCCTAAGTTTTTTACATGAGACCATAGCTATAGGGTTTTTTTAGGTTTGGGCAAAGAAAAAGGGATTTGTGTTTTCTTTTGCCAGTCCTTGTTTGTGTTAAGGTCAGTGCCCTTTATATTTCAGAATAACCTCTAGTACTCTTCCTGTCCTGTGGCTTTACTTCTTCCCACAGTCCCCATTCTTGCATCACAGAGTGACCACCTAAACTGCTACCAGCCATGTGGGTTGATCTGTTCTTTCACTCTTCTAGATTGTAAAGCCTCTAGGCCTATCCCTCCTTTCTGTGTCTGTTCTTTTCTTTAATCCCACCTGTTTTTGAGCACTTAATTGCTGTTCTCCCTTCCAACATCTCTCATTTTCTCTCCAAATTATCTTTTAGATTTAGAAGGAAAGTGCCTCAGGGCAGGGATTGACTTGTTATGTTGTGAAGCAGTATCTGAAGTGCTCCATAAATTAGCATCTGGGACGAGTTTTGTATATACCAATTATTATTATTGAAGTACAAAAATGCTTTCTGAACCATGAGGAATTAGACTAGGATATTAGTCTAATTGCCTGTACATGTTTTTTAAAAAGGAAGAAAAAAGCCTCTCTTCTTGCCTGAGAAAGCTATCTGAGCCTCAGAACAGCAGCCAACATCCCTGGACTCCTCTGGGGCTCTTGTTTCAGTGCTTTTACATTTATTCAGAGAACCATGTTTGCAAGACAGTAGAATAAAGTCCTATTGGTCATGTTGATCCATTTGGATTATTGATACTGATCAGAAAGGTAGAAATAGCCCTGAAGCAGCTGCTTTTGGTTTGTTCTGGCCCAGAATCAGTTATTTCCTCAGTGACATTTATGGTTAAAGTCAATGGAATTCATTTTGGGAGATGCAGGGGGTTTAAGGTAAATTTCATTTATATTATATTTATATTTACTGCCAGAGTGAATCAACATTTTTATTAGCATTTTGTGATACAAATGGAGCTTTTAAGACTTGTTGAATTTTAATGTAGGCATGTAAGGAAGACTCATTTATAGGACTATTGATCTTTCCAGTGCTTGCTTTGAGAGTATACCTAGAAGAGTGGTTAGGAAGAGTGCTTAGTGGGACAGTTTGTCTGTCTGTTTGCTTAGCTAAAAAAACTTGCTTTAAAAATCTTTACATTAGAATTTGTTGGCCTGGTTTTCCTGAATGTGAGCTTTAATAAGTATATGTTGATTAACAGTTTGATGAATGTCCCTTTATAAATGAAATGCTAGTCAGAATAAACTGGAATAACCTTAATATTATCACTTGAAGTTACCTACAAATCTTAAATAGAAAATAATTGTGCTTTTTCAAAGAAAAGAAGTTTGTTTCTCACTCATGTGAGTGTCCATGTCTGAGGAGACAGTATAACGCCAGGGCCTTATTGCAGTGTCCAAGTGTGTATGGTCATAATTGACATGCTGGACACTTTCAAGATAGGATCATGGAGCAATTGTTTTTTATCCTCTCCCATACAGTTTACTTTCTGCAGTGTGCTTCACCACCCTAAGACACAATCTCTCTAAGCCAAATTGCTCTTACTTACCTTCAGACGTTCGGTAACTATAGAGCAAGTTGAATCAGAAAAACTCAGCTCATTTTTAGATGATTAACTCACTTTGAGGACTAGATTGTTTCCTTTTCCAGGTTACACAGTGGTATCCTGCTGCTTTGGAAGCAGTTGGCCACTTTATGCCTTTAAAGATAAGATCTAGGGATAGCCCACCAATGTGCTGGACAGTTACAGGATTCAGACTGCCGGAAGGCTGAGGGATCGCCTGTCGTAGTGGTTTTCATTACAGCTCTGGCTGTAATGAGAGTATCTTTGGGAGTTTTTTAAACAAGCCCGAATGCTGGGGCTGTACCTCTTCTGTTTACAGTTATAGAAAGTGAGACCCCAAGAAAGGAATTGACTTGTATGTGGCCAGGTACACTTACATGCTATGAAAAATCATAATATTAGGAGGCATTAACATTATTCCCAGATCCTAGTTGAAAAATCCTCATATTTTAGAGTGAGCAGTTGTTAAACTAGATCATAAGCAGTACAGAAAACAGGGTGGGACCACCTGCCACTGTCATTCGTTGCCTTTGAAGTATCTGCCATGTAATAAAACTAAATGTGACAGAGCCACCTTCAGTGGCTTCCACATATTATTCATATTGAGGAAAGACTTTACTGTCGGTTGTGACAAAACTGTAGTGTCAGTCTGGTTACCTGGTGGGTGCACCTTCTACCCAGGCCAGGACTTGTTAGTTCAGTTCATGTGTTGGAAAAGGTTTTCAGTTGAAGCTTTAATTATACCTAGTAGACAGAATGAAGGAGCTCAGCTCTTTTAATTAAACACCTATTAAATCAGTTTTCCATGATGATAGTTTTAATTTTCAAACATGGGTTCTTTAAAAATTATAGATAAGGGGACAGAACAGTAGTTGATCATCATTCCCTTTGTAATTATTGAGGGCAGAGACGCAAGAAGAGGTATATATACCATCTTCAGCATTTACTGAGAAACTACAGTATGGAAGCCTTTTCATTAGGTGCTGGAAATACAAAGGTTCAGCCTGTGCCTTTCAAGAAGTTTGTTACAACAGGGTGCTATGGCTCACGCCTGTAATCCTAGCACTCTGGGAGGCTGAGGCGGGAGGATCGCTTGAGCTCAGGAGTTCAAGACCAGCCTGAGCAAGAGCGAGACCCTGTCTCTACTAAAAATAGAAAAATTAACTGAGCATGGTGGCGCATGCCTGTAGTCCCAGTTACTCAGGAGGCTGAGGCAGGAGATTGCTTGAGCCCAGGAGTTAGAGGTTGCAGTGAGCTATGATGATGCCACTGTACTCTAGCTGAGGCAATAGTGTGAGACTCTGTCTCAAAAAAACAATTAGTTTGTTATTTTTTATTCAGGTAAATTGTGTATGTGTTTAGAACCTCTTGACACTGAATTATATTTCTGGTTTTTCAAAATGCTAAGTTTTTGTTTTTTTTTTTTTTTTTTAATGTGAACACATGCCAGAGATTTTATTTCATACAATTCATGAGGGAACAAATACAATGTTAAAACTGGTCTAAGAATGTGAGAAGCCATACATACATATGCACACATTTAATTTCACAAAGGAATATTAGAATATGATTTCTTTTTTTTTTTTTTTTTATTCCATCTTGTAATGGGGGTACAGATATTGTTTGGGTTACATACATTGCCCCTCCCCCCTCCCCCCCACATGCCTGCGCTTCAAGCGAGTCCAATCCCCAGGTGGTGCGGATGGCACACATTATGTAACTCTACACTACTTCCCCCCTCCCGCCTGCCCTCCATCCAACATATGTATCCTAATTACCATTTTAACAAATATCCCTTTGTGAAAAGACAAACAATTAAGTCAAAATCTGTTTTAATATCTTTGGGTATATATGTTTATATATTAATATACAATGTGTGTATATTGTGAACGAGTGTATACTATGTGTATAAGTTGTGCAGTGACATTCAAATGAGTGCCACAAGTGAAAAGTGCTGCCTCAGAGGTGAGATGAAGACACTTGATATAAAATGGTTAACACAGTGTCTGGCACATAGTAAATGCTCAATAATCCTCATCTAATATTTATCAATATACTACCACTATTATAGGAATTCATAGGAAAAAAAGAAATGTGGATTAAGATGATCAGAGAAAAAGGAAAGCATAGTTTAAGTCATATGTGTTGCATCGGTTTTATTTAACATATCTTTTGCCTAAGACTTAAATTGCAAATAGCAAACACTTTGGAAAATATTATATAAATATATATCAATAATGTGCTCTCTTTTATTTCAGGAACTTTATATTGCTGTTGGGATATCTGGAGCCATCCAACATTTAGCTGGGATGAAAGACAGCAAGGTAATTGTACACAACAGTCATGCTAAGAGGAAAAGTTTTCACATTTTAAAATTTGAGTTTCACTGTATATTTCCATGTGGTTACAGTGGAACCATTCATATGAATGTAGATCTGGGAACTGAAAGAAGTATAAGCTACTGTTCACTGCCTTAAGATGTGCTGTTGGTCAGAGAGGCAGTGCTGTGTCGTGGAAAGAGGCCCAAACCCGAGTTGCAGCTCCACTGCTAGCTGAATGCATAGTATGTCCTGTCTGCACCTCCGTTTCTTTGTCTGCCAAACGTGGGTGTTGGATGATGATCACTAGTGTCCCTTTCAGCTCTGATGACAATCTACGGGTAGAAAATTCGAGGCTAAACAACTTGATGAGGTTCTAACCATCTAACTTGTTTATGAGGTTCTGATCCCTGATTCTCTCTCTGTCTGCTTCACCCTAGGCCCCTAATAGTCCCATCCTCAGTAGAGCCCTTCCTCCTGAGTTGTTACCAAAGTGTGACCAACACATTTTTGGTTGGAGCATTAGGCCATCTTAACACCTCGGGAATTGTGAAAAATGCAGTGAATAAAGGATACCCTTGATTTCAACTTGCTACTTGGACTACATCTGGAAGTCCTGTGTAATGACTCTGTGAACATATATTTCAGAATATGACACATTTATTCATGCATAACAATGTACAGTTTGAATTATGAACTTATCTTTCATGAAGTCTGAGCTGCCTCTGACATTCCTGCATTTATCCATTCAGATGGAAGCTTGGTATAAAAGATAATAAAACTTTTAACAGGCTTAACTTCTAACTTGAAGAAATGCATGCACTACCTCTTTGTAGGCTCTAAATGAATTGGTCCAAAACTAGTCATATTTTACAGTTGGATGGCAGCTTTCTTTACTGAGCTATGAAAAGAGCAATGCCAGTGGGGAAAAGGTGATTGCTACATTAATAAAAAAGAAACAAAAACCAACATTCCAACACCAGCAGCATTAAAATACATTTTTAGCCAGAGCAGTTCAGATGTACACAGAATTCTGCTTCTCTAAAATAAAAGATTCTGCTTGCCAAGAAGATCTTGGTGAAAATTCTCACGCCATGCCAATAGAGCTGGCCTGTGAGTGACAGACTAGATGGTGTATGTCAAAGCAGATAAGGGAACAAGTGAAATAAGGAGGCCAGCTTTGGGGGACAATCCATGAAAATAAACTTCAGCTAAGCCTTTATCTCTCCATCTAGTCAACAAATATTTATTAAGCATATTTCTTGTACTAGATGTTGGGGATGCTTAAATGAAAGACATAACCCCTGTTGTCACTGTCTTGTGTAGGAGACAGGTGATCTTTAGTTGTAATTTTGGTTAAGTTCTAAAATGGGATATTAGAAGGGTTTAAATCTGATAGTTGCATTGCCTACAAGCTGCAGTTTTAATTAGCATCATGATATACTTGCATGAATAAAAGATTGGGTTGTTATTTCAAATGTGAATTAATGTAATGAAAGTACTTTATGAACTATATACGTAATAATACGGTTGAATACAATCTGTGTATTTCAAAACTCTGTAAGGAGGAAGAGCTTGAATTTATAAGGAGCTGGTAAGAGAGTTCGGGTATAAACAAGACTTTATCATCATTATTTGTGGTTGATAATTCAGGAATATTATTTTGGTAATCTGAAAAACTATAACCAGCCTATAACCATCTATAACTATAACCATCTTTTTTCTTAAATACTGTATTGGTTCCTTGCCCAAAGTTGTGCTCTTTAAAAATAAGTTTTATATAGTGGGATGAAAAAGCTTTCAGATGATTGAACTGTCAGATGTTTGACTAGGTGGCCTTCAGGAGAATCATTAACCATCATTAATTAAATAAATCTCTGCTATAGCTGTAAAGCAGGCCACACATTCCCAGAAGAGAAATACCTCAATGCAAATCAATGCCTGTGATTTAAAATGTTTGTCCTTGTGCCTTTGGATTTGAGGCTCATATTTGGAACCTGTTTATTGTCTCTGACCAAGTATCTTAATATACGTGGCATGTTTCCCTGGATTGGCAGTTACCTGGATTACACTGTGCTCCAGTCTCAGACATTCTGGCATATTCTGCCCATCTCTTTTAGGAGCCCTTGTAAGGGAATTACACAGATGTTATAATATTTTAAGTCAGGCTATATCAGAATACTTAATATATCTTTTAATACCAGCTGTTTTCATAAGATACAGTAACCAGCAAGTAGAAACTTACTTCTAGAAGTTTGAATTACCATAATCCACTGTCTGTTAAAATGATACCACATTAGAGTCAAATTCTAATTTTACTTTAATTGCAATAGTGTTAGAAGCATCTGTGGGGAATACCAACGTATTTTTAATATATAAATAAATCTGATATTAATAAAAGTGATTTTGAGTGACCATTTCTCCTTATTGTCTTAATAATCTCTTTACTGTTCACACTTAAGAATATTTTTAGACTGGGCATGGTGGTTCATGCCTGTAATTGTAGCACTCTAGGAGGCTGATGCAGGAGGATCACTTGAGTTCAGGAGTTCCAGACCAGCTTGAGCAAGAGCGAGACCCCATCTCTACTTAAAATAGAAAAAAAATCATCCGGGCGTGGTGGCACATGCCTGTAGTCCAAGCTACTCAGGAGGCTGAGGCAGGAGGATTGCTTGAGCCCAGGAGAATGAGGTTGCTGTGAGCTAGGCTGACACTACTGCACTCAAGCCAGGGTGACAGAGCAAGACTCTGTCTCAAAAAAAAAAAAAGTTTATATGAGATAAGAGAAACATTTGATAGTTTATAACAGACATAGTAATTTGCTTATTACGTATATTTGCTGCATACATAAGGACTTAAATTTTTTTGTTTTAAAGTTCTCCTTTAATAATAGGCTGGCAAGGTAATTGGTTTTTATATTTTCAGACAGACCCAGGGTAATAATTTTAAAATAATAAATAGAATGGAGAATATGGAGGACAAAATATAGTTGAGTGACAAAGGCTGTGAATTTGGGTATAGATTTGTTTTTTTCCATAAGTCAAAAAGAAATTTAAAAAAATGATTTTAAGGCCGGGCGCAGTGGCTCACGCCTGTAATCCTAGCACTCTGGGAGGCCGAGGTGGGCAGATCGTTTGAGCTCAGGAGTTCGAAACCAGCCTGAGCAAGAGCGAGACCCCATCTCTACTAAAAAATAGAAAGAAATTAATTGGCCAACTAAAATATAGAAAAAATTAGCCGGGCATGGTGGCGCATGCCTGTAGTCCCAGCAACTCGGGAGGCTGAGGCAGAAGGATCGCCTGAGCCCAGGAGTTGGAGGTTGCTGTGAGCGAGGCTGATGCCACGGCACTCTAGCCAGGGCAACAGAGTGAGACTCTGTCTCAAAAAAAAAAAAAAAATGATTTTATTTCTTTTTTTTCTTTTCTTTTCTTTTTTTCCTTTTTCCTTGAGACAGGGTCTTGCTCTGTCGTCCAGCCTAGAGTGCAGCAGTATGATCATAGCTCACTGCAACCTCCAATTCCTGGACTCAGGCAATCCTCCTGGCTCAGCCTCCCAAAGAGCTGGGACTATAGGCACTCACCACCATACCCAGCTGATTTTTAAAATTTTTTTGTAGAGATGGAGGTCTCAGTATGTTACTCAGGCTGGTTGGCAACTCCTGGCCTCATGCAATCCTCCTACCTCTGCCTCCCAAAGTACTGGGAATTTACAGGTGTGAGCCACCATGCCCAGCCAATTTAAAATTTTTAATATTGAAATGGGCTAGTGGTAGGTAAGAGATAATTTTATTACATTCCAACCCAGAAATTTCTAATAAATTTACAATGTTGGCACAGATATATCAAATTAATCTTATTTGGTCAACATTTTAAGAATATTAATATGTTGTAAGAGGAGTTAAAATAGAACTATCTATCTGTGTGGTGTGTTTTCTTTATAAAAGTCAAACTCTTTGTTTTTGTTTCACAGACAATTGTGGCTATTAATAAAGACCCAGAAGCTCCAATTTTCCAAGTGGCAGATTATGGAATAGTTGCAGATTTATTTAAGGTAAACTGGCCTTGAGAAAAATTGCTGTTATCTAGATTGTCATCCAGGAAACTCTTAGAGTCGGTCAAGGATGAAGCTATTAAAAGAAAACATTGGTGGCCGGGCGCGGTGGCTCATGCCTGTAATCCTAGCACTCTGGGAGGCCG
>VBSM01001118.1:1986877-2048299 GCA_008086735.1 Cheirogaleus medius
AAAAAAAAAAAAAAAAATCAGAATAGTTACAAATTCCTCACCGGGTTCACGTGGGGGAAATGTGGGGCTTTGGCCGCTGCTGGCAAAGGGAGAGGCAGGTCGGTGAGTCGCCTCCCGCCTGAGGAACTGACTCCAGGTGACTCCAGGGCGTTGTTTGCAAGGAAACGAATGGTAACATGAGAGCAGGGGTGAGCTCAGGAGAGGAGCCCGCAGTTGGCTTGAGGCTGGGGACAGAGCCCACCGCCACCCCCTCACCAGACTATCAGTGGCAGCAAATGAAATAACAGTGTCTCCTGAGAAGCTGGCCCCAAAATGCTGAGCATCTGCTGGCAGCAAAACACCCCAGGCATCTATTATTAATAAGGATGCCTTCTGTTTGTGATTCCCCTGAAACGTTCTCAAAGGGCATTCCCTTCCACCATGTCATGAGCTCTCCTGCAACCGTCTGGGGTGGAGCACAGGAGTTACCGTTCCTGTCGTACAGGGGGTGGAAGCAGGGCCAAGGATTTGCTTGGAGCCACACAGCAAACCAGAAACGGGGCTCGGCTGAGAATGCAGGTGCTCAGGCTTTGACACACCTGTATGCAGGTACAGCAGCACCTGAGGTGGGTGGGCGTGGGGTGACCGGCTCGCTCCAGCACCGAGATGTCCGTTCAAAACCTGGGTCTGGCTGTTTCAGCCCTCAGAATCGGGTGTCTGTCAGCAGATCTGCACGGTGCTGGGTGGGCTCAGTGTGCTGTTGGCTCATTAGTGAAAGGACGGCTTCCTTGGACCTGGCTCATTGGAGGCGCTCAGCGGTTCCCAGAGAGTAGGGCCCCAGCTCTGTCTTTTCTCTTCAGAGATAAGCAAACAGCACCAGAGAGGAGCTTGGCGGCAGCACCGGGACAGGAGCAGCCTTGGTCTCTTGACTCTGGCTCTAGTCAGTAGCTGTCATGGGGCGAGAACGGGGTTCCTGAGTTGGGGGTCGGATGGACGTCCACCACATGAAGAGAATTTCAGGCCACTGTTGGGGTAGTTGAGAAATGTTAGGGTGACCTAGGGATATTGTTGGTATAAGAACCTCTGCGGATGTGACAGTCTGCATAGGTTCTGATGCCAGCAATATCCCTAGGTCACCCTAACATTTCTAAACTACCCAACAGCTACTAGTCCCTAACCATACAGGGTGTGTGACCTCCACCACCCGCTAGTCTGTGGGACTTGACCTGAAAAGCCAAGTCTTGCCCAGGGCTGGCCAGAGAGGGACCAGGCATGCCACTCCGGGACACAGCTCCCAGTCCTGGGTGGGCTTCTGACCAGAGCTGCAGGGCTCTGGCTTAACGCCCTGTGGGCCGGCCACCAGTGCTGCTGGCTCTGAGCCTTGCTGTCCTTGCTGCCAGGTCTGGCGCGCCGGGCTGGCACCTCCGCCATGAGCTGCGGCAAGGCTGAGCAGCAGGGCACAGGGCTGCAGAGCCCCGAGGGGCCCTGGGGCTGGGTCCTGGTTTCTATCTCTGGCTCTCCTCATGGCACCTGGTTTGATTCTGGGCAGCTCACGTCACCATACCCAACACGGCTTCTAACCCTCACAGACCTGGGTTTGAATCCCGCCACTACAGCGTACCAGTCTGTGTCCTTGGGCAAGTCGTTCATCCGTCATCCTATGCCTCTGTTTTTCTCCCGGAGAAGTGGGGAAGGCGCGTTTCAGCGCCCCGGTAGAGAGGGCAGCCGGGAGAGCAGCTGGGGAGGTGGAGTCGCTCGTTAGCTAGCCCGAGGCAGGGCTACCAGACCCTCCTCCCTTCTGGGAGAGCCCCAGACGGCGCCCCTGGGCCACCAGAGCAGGGGCCTGTCCCAGAGCCGCAGACTCCGCAGCACCTGGCTTGCGCCCTGGGGAGCCGTGAAGCTGGAGCTTTTACCTCCACACCCTGCACTCCAGGCCTGAGTACCGCCCCGAGGGCCTGCAGTGGGACAGGGTGTGACTCAGGCCTCCGCTCTCCACCCACAGGAAGGGCACTGGGTGGAGGAAAGAGCCATCGTGCTCTCCGCCCCGCGCCCGGTCTCTTGGTGCCACGCACAGCCACCTGGCATCCCACCGTGTCTCGGGCGCCCAGACTCGACTTGGCAGCCTCTCTTCCCTCCGATGCTCCCCTCCCCTTCACTCCACATCCAAGGGGTGCCAAGTCCCAGCAGGTCTCCCCAGCGGCTCAGCCACCTGCTGCCTTCAACCTGTGCCCCGTGGGAAGCCTTGTTCCTTCTCCTCTGGACACAAGCTCCCCCCAACCCCCGTCATTCCTCTGCAACTACTAGAAGGCTCTGCGGAGAGCCCTTCCCTAGCGCCTTCTCTCTTCAAGTATGAATGCCCCTGCTCGCTCGACCTGGCAGTCTTTTTCTGGGTAGCCCCCAAGGTGACCTCCCCCACCCCCAGCCCCCGCCATCCTCTTCCTAACAGCGAGCTGCTCCCTGTTCCGGAACAGGCCTCTCCGGCACTGCAGCTCCTCTGCTCGGACTGCGCCTGCCCCTTCGCCCGGCGCTCCCGTCTGCTTCTGAGCAACGGTCTGACAGCTGACTTTAAGTCAAGGAGACAAGCTAAAATTCTCTGCTCACACTTGCCAGGAGCAGGTCGATTTTGTAGATCAGTGTTGAAACCACCCCATAAAAACTGCTCTCTTCTCCCACACAACAAATAGAAGGGCTGATTCTGGTATACGTTTTAAATCCCCTGTAAAGGTTTCCTCCGCTGAGAGGCCTTCAGGTGTCCGCAGGCAGGTAAGCAGCTTGCCCTGTCTGTATGCACCTCTTGCGAGCGACTCTACTCGGAGAGGCAGGGCACCTGTTACCTCCGTGCCCAGCGCCATGCACTCGTGCGGCAGCTCTGACACGACTTGTAGGCAACAGTGAGTGCTCAGGCAGGATTTCGCCTCACAGCAATTTGGAAATACTCCAATTCATTTAAAAGTGGACCAAAACAGAACAAACAAAAAAAGCAGAGGTCTTCTGTAGACCCATTTTCCAGAGGGGGAAACTGAGGCCTAGAGTAGGAGCCACTTGCCTGGCATCTTACCCCATTGCTTTCCTCCCTGTCCTGTCCCTGTCCCGTCCTCAGCAGACGCAAGTGCTGACCGGCACTGGGGTTTGCAGCTCCCCTCTGGAACCGGCCAGGCTCATCTGCCTGTCGGGGTAGCAGCACCAGCCCAGGAGCGGGGGCCACGGGAGCTCAGTGGACAGGGCCAGGCAGTCAGCTAGCTGGGCCTGGCTGAGGATGGTGGCTGTTTCCAGTCCAGTGGGTGGAGATCACTAGTTACTGGCCCCACTGACCCTGCCCTACAGATTACAAACCATGTAACACCCTCCAGCCCATCAAGTGGCAAAAGCCAAGTGACCACTCTGCTTCCAAAAGCTCTAAAGCCTGGGAGCCCAGTGCCTGGCATGGGGCCGGGCAAGTCTGGGCTCCGGTTCCAGGGCCTCTCCTGTTAGTGTTTGACCTCGGAGCTTCTCTAACCTCTCTGAGTCTCAGGCTCTCCATCTACAAAATGGGGCTGGCGATACCAGTCTCACAGCTCCGCTGGGAGGATTAAAGGCGCCCACGTGACTATGGGCCTTTGCAGAATACTCAGTGACAGGAGCTGTGACCCAGGACGCCCAAGCATGGCTGCTCTTGTCCTTTACACACCAAGCCTCCCTTCGGCAGGTGTTCTGATTACACCTCAACTGGATTCTGCTGCCTCTAACACCTTTACCAAATCGGGAGGGTGCTCTTGGCCTGCACATGGCCATGTCTCTCCCTTTCTTCCATTAGGCCATCTTTCCCGAGGCTCTGTGCCCAGGCCTGTGCCCTGTGCAGGGCTCTGGGGTCCTAGTGCTCTTGAGGACCAGCAGGGGAGGCAGGCCGGGAAGCTGACACGGGCCCAGCGTGGGACTGCTGCACTGTCAGGGCAAGGCCGAGGCCCCCTTGCCTCCTGGTGAGGGCGGGCAGGACACCGCACAGCAAGAGGAACCAGGGACAGGCGGGAAAGGAGCCTCGGCAGGTGGAGAGGGGCTGTCAGCCACACTCGAGTTCTCTTGAGGCAGCGGGAGCCCTTAAATACACAAAGTCTTCCCTTTCCCCCATATCAAAGAAAACACGAGGGTCACAAACATGAAACCCCTTGAAGGCTGCTGAGCAAGGGGGACCAGGCTTAGTGGCCTGGGAAGAGGCGCAGGAGCAGGGTGAACCAAGGCCGGGCCAAAGAGGCTGCCAGGGGCCTGGCCCTCAGCACAGCTGTGACAGGGCGGCACAGGCAATTTGGAGGTAGAATGGCCAGGACTCCTGGCTGCGCATGAGGCTGAGGAGGGCGCCCGCGGGGCTGCATGTTCCTGACGGGGCGGGTGGTGGCTGGGCTGGAAACCCGGGAGGAAGAGGCGGCCATGGGTATGGGGCTCTGGGTCAGGGAGGAAGGCAGAATTATGAGCTCCATTTTGGCGGGAGACTGGGGAGGAGAACGGACCAGGCCAGGGTCGCGCACAGCCAGGCCGTGGGAGCTTCCTGCCGGGGCCAGGGCTCCTTCCACTCTGTAAAGGCCCTGGGCTCCCTGGGTGGGTGTGCGCCAGGCCAGCTGCCACCCCAGCGAGCCACTCTGGACACTCCCCCTGGGCTAGCAACCAAAGGAAAACCTCTGCCAACTGAAGTCTCGGTGCAGCTGGGTTTTATTATTAAAGCTACGGTTGGAAAATGGTTGTTCCCCGCCCCCCGCAACCTGCCCCCCAGATCCATCCGTTTAGGTCCTGTGAAGGCGAAAACTAGATTCGTTGTGAAAAGACAGAAACGCCCATGCTGAAATGAGAGAATGAGGACAGTGAAGTAGGCTCAGGCGGTGGTCTCCGGGTGCGTGTTGGCCCCACCCAGGATTCCTGGGAAAGGCGGCTTGGGCGGGGCTGCGCAGCCCCCCGGTCACAGTGCTGCTCCCGAGGTGGGGTGGGCGTCAGGAACGAAGGCAACGGAAGAGGCTGAGCGGGCCCCCACACTCTACCCTGCTGAAGCTGGGCCACGGGCTGGTTTTTGTAAAAATGGTTAAAAAAGAAATGCAGCCACAAGCACCACCCTCCCCAGCACAGGGTGAGAGGAGGCACCAGCTCTGGGCTTTGAGGTCTGAGGCGTGTGGCCTCCTGGCCTGCGTCACCTCCCTGGAGGCAGGCAGCACCCTAAGGGAGGCCAGGCGGGCTCCTGGGCCCCCCATGTGGCCCTTGGTGGCCTCCAGGGTTCCAGGAGAGCTTTGAGATGGCTGTCTCCCTCCTCCCACCCCGCCCACCAGAGTCTCTAGGCCTCAGGGACCCTGTGCAACTTTTGCTCTTTGGATTCCAAAGATCTGAACTTCTGCTCCCGCGTGAGGGCTGCGGGCTGGAAGTGGATGGCGGGCCTGGTCTGAAAGACAGTGAAGCCCTCCTGGCTCTTCCCGCTGAACACACTTACCCTGTGCTCCAGCTCAGGGCTGGTTTGGGCCGAGCCCGCGGGGCTGGGCTGGGCGAGGGGGGCTGGGTCCAAGGCCCTCTGGGATGGGCAGGGGTCCTCTGACAGGGAGGACAGCAGGTCCTGGACTGTGGCCTCCGCCATCTGCTGCTGGGGTGGCGGCGGCAGTGGCGGGGGCGAGGGGCCCGGCTCAGGGGCAGGCTCTGCGCGGGCCGTGCTGCAGTCTGTGCAGGACCCCAGCATCTGGCTGCTGTCGCTTTGCGCCCGGGTGACAGAGCTGTGGGTGGAACGTGAGGCGCTCTCCGAGGTGGCACTAGCACAGGTGCCATTGCCACCAAGCTTCGGGGGCACGTCGACTGAGAAGAGGTCCGAGGAGATGTTGGGCTGGTGGACGTCTATGGCAGCCGTGGTGACCGCGCACGCGGCTGGCTCTGGGACACCACTGTCTGCAAGAAGGAGGGGATCCCGGTCACACTTCACCCTCTGCCACACCTTGGCGGTCCCCGAAGAGGGTGGGTCTGAACCAAAGCAGGCGTGGGAGCCAGCTGGGGGCGGCGTGGGTGCGCAGGGCTGTGGCAGGGAACCCTGATGGAGGCCCTGGCTCCAGCTCCCAGTACCCACCACCCTGCACACAGGGAGGGCTGCGTGTTCCCATGTGACGTGCTTTGGCCAGTCACCCACGAGAGGTGACCTGTGGCACTTCTGGATGGAAGCTCTGAGCCAGCTGGTGCCTTGCCCTGGCGGCCAACAACGTTCCAGAAGAGATGGCGGCTGCTCCGTCCACGGGAGCTGCAGTGACAGGAAACCCGGGGGCAGAGCCGCCGTGGGCTTGGCGGCCCTGCTGGAACCACAGAGGCGCAGGGTTACTTGCCAGGGGCTGCCCTAGCCCTCCTAACTCGGGAAGCACATTTCTTGCCAAGACAGGGATTTCATGGTCTGAGGAGTTTCATGGTGGGTCTCACAGTCTGAGGAGTTCTACAGAGTTCTAGATGGGCCGGCGTGGGGGTGGGGTGGCGTGACCAGAGCCTGGCCCTTGCAAGACTGTGTGGCCTCTCAGGATGCACCCCGGGGCAGACAGGGGACGTCTCTAGGTGAGATGTACTGGGGGCTGAACTACGGCGAGTGTGTGTGGGGAGGGGCTGGGACAGAGGCCGGGCTGGGCATGGTGGTCTTTGAACCCAGAAGATCGGACGAAGCTTGGGGAGGAGAGAAGGAGGCTCAGGGGCCAAGCTGTGGGAGAGGAAAAGTTCACATACATTACACCTGTCACGCAGCATCATACTCCAGCCTTGCAATGGAGCATGAAAGGATCTGGGGGCTGTGAAATCCAAACTCAAGGCTTGAGATATCAGCTACGGAGAAACAGGGCCCTGAAGGATCAGGTGTTATTTTAAAATTCCATATTTCCTGTCAGTAAAAGCCACCAGGCTTCCCTGAGACTTGCCAATGTGGGAAGGAAATATCAAGCAAGGATCCGCCCGACCCTGCTCCCGGCCCAGGGCTGCTGCTGCCACCTCAGCTCCGGCTCTGAGCTCTGGATTCCAAGCCCTTTCCAGCTTCTGGGTGCCACGTGCAGCTTTATCGGTGACCACAGAGGGCACCTGCAGGCCCCGCAGGCTTGGCCCCGAGTGTCCCAGCTCCGTGCTGGCGTTTGCGTTTCAGCCTCAGCTCTGCCTGCAGGTGTGGTTCACGGGCACCAGGAAGCAGGCACGCCGTGATCTCTGACGCCAGGCCGAGGAGCCCCTACCCTTGGGTTTAGGGGTGCTGGGGTCATGTGTATCATGGGGCTGCACAGAGGTTCTGGTACCTGCAGAACAGCCTCTGACCCAGACTTACCACTGCTGGGCCCATTGTAGTACTGACCGATGTAGCTGTTCATGTCGTCTTTAACAGCGGCTTCTATGGAGGTGGGGGCAGAGAAGGGGGAGTGAGTCCAGGAGACAGAGACCGTAGCAAGTTCATGCTCCACCCCAATACTCCAGTCCCTGCCCCCATGGCCCTGAGAAGAGGCACCTGTCATAGAAGCCCTCTAGATCTCCGTGGGGACCAGGCTTCATCTGCCCCAGGGCCCAGACAGCACTGGGTGCCAGGGAATCCAAGTTCTGATGACACTTCTGCCTCGGCAACACCCGACCTGCATAGGGCCCCTTCCTTCTCTGCGCCGTTTCCGGCTCTGAGGGGTGTGGAACAGCTCCTCGGGCCTTCCCCTGTCCAATTGCCCGAGTGTGAATCCGCCTGAGGGTCTCAAGGTCACTGGAAACACTGCCCCTGCGCAGAAGCCTTGACATCCCACGCGCGGCCACACAGCCAGCCACAGGTGACAGGCCAGCCAGCGCCAGCAGCCCGCCTTCCGGGCAGCACGGGGCGGGTGGGGCCTGCGTGGCTCCTGCACACAGTGGGGCTCGGCACGCAGTTGTCGAACAAATGACAGAACGGGAGGTGAAGAGCCGTCCAGTCAAGGGGACAACATGGGAACAGCGTCCTAAGGAAATACTGGCTCACTGCCCTGAGGGGAGTGGGGGGCAGTGGGGGGAGATGTTCAGAGCGGTCTGAGAGTGGGAGGAAAGGCAGGTGACAGGAGACCCCAAAAACCATCCTAAGGAGCTTGGCCTTGTCCCAAGGGCAGCGAGGAGCCACAGGAAGGCCTGACCGTGGTCAGGTGTGATTGGGACAGGTCACTTCCAAGGTCGTGAGGAGAGTGGTTTGGACGGGGCCAGACTTTAGGCATGGAGACGGAGACTGCCTAGGCCCTGAGCGGGCGGGAGGCAAATACAGAGGGACGGGGCAGGTAATGACTAGAAGGGTCCTGGCATGGCTGGGACAGTGACAAGATGAGGGTGCTCAGCTCATCTGCCAGCATGTCAGGTCCCAGGGTCATGGGGGTCCTGGAATCAGACCTGACTTCAAACCCCAGCTGCACCACCTACTAGCTAAGTGGCCCTCTCGGAGCCTCTGTCCCCTTGTCTGTAAAATGGGGAGAACAATGCCCACTCCCCGGGGTTGTGATGGAGACTGAACGCGGCGGGGCATGTCTGAATCCTGGAGCAGGGTCAGGTGCACAGAAGGCCGGGAACGCACCAGGGCTGGCTGGCCTCTCGTGGGAGTCTGGGGAGGTGCTTCGGGGCTGTCCCCAGAGCCTGCACCCCCGGGGGCTTCTCTGAGGAGCCTGGGTCTGCAGGTGACCAGGCCCAGTGTTCTGAGGCCCCTCTGGGGCACACCTGGGAGCGGCAGATGCCAACCTGCCCTGACACTGGGAGGCTGAGTGGCAGCATTCACGGAGGCCTGGCTCTTAAAAGCTTTTTTGGCCTCTTCTGATCTTTAACTGCCTGCGGTCACAGGCGTGTTGCGCACTAATGCTGGGGCTCAGGGAGGGGCCGGGCTGGCTCCAGGCGTCTCCACGGCCCTTCGAACGCTGGGAAGCCGGGGGTGGCTGCTCTCTGCAAGCTGGAGGCACAGGACCAACAGGAGAAAGGATCCCTTATCTCATTTGTCCTGCGACCACACCTGCAGGGCCTCAAGACGTGGGCAGGACCATGAGCTCGGCTAAAGTGTCCACAGAGCCATGAACCTTTATCCCAAACTGCCACTCACAGGAGGGGGCTGGGTGAACAAGAAAGTCCCAGGCCCTGGGTTCTTGTCCTAGGGCTGCTACTGGCCTGCAAAGGGTACCTGAGCAGGCAACATTCCTTCTCTGGGCCTCAGTTTCCTCATCTGTCCCAGTAGGGTGCTGGCAAGGCTCTTACAGATCATCATGTGGCCAGACTGGATGGCTCTGAAGTTCCAAGAGGTGGCAGAGTTGCAGTGGAGTGAGAAGGGGCCAGAGGCATCTGGGCCGTCCCCCAGCACCTGTGCAGGAGCCGGGGGCTCCCTCCACGCGCCAGCACACCTCTGGGGAAGGGAGCCCTGGTCGGCCACTGCCGGGCAGCTTCCCACTCACGTGTGCTCAGGAGGGCCATGGTGTGTCTAACCCTCTGCGAGCACTGATCCAGGAGTCCCTGCCTCTAGGGAGCACAGCCTGGGCCTCCCCAGGATGTCCTCTCCTTGGTCAAACAGCCAATCTCCATTGAATCAAGAAGTGCCTACTATGTGCGAGGTACCAAGGAGAGGCCCATTTCTACTCACGGGCTACAGGACAGACCTTCCAGCCCTCAGAAAGGCCCTCACATCCCTCCTGAGAAGTCTCCCGAGGCCTGTCCCTTCCCTTCCCCTCCTGGTCTCTGCCTTCCCACGCTGAAGGCTTCACTGTGGGCTCCAGATGTGACCAGATGGAGGAGAGGAGGGAGGGAAGGACCCAGTATTTACTGTCAAAGCTCCAGACCAAGGGGTCAGCCCTTCACACACGGATCTCCTTCAGTCCCCACCGCTGCCCCCACGACTATCGTTATGTGACAGACAGGTCCTCCCCTGCCAGGTGTGATCATGCCCCTCATGCAGCCTAACAGGTCTCCGCGTGTGCTTCGCACCTGGCCTCGCTGCGGCCATCAAGCCTGTGGCCAGTTCGGATGCCCAGGTCTTCTCTGAAGGAGCCAGGGCCAGGACAGGCTTCCACCACCCTGTACTCAGGTAACCCCTGGGGAGGGCCCATGGTCCTGGGCAAATGTCAGCTTGGTGGTTTCGGCCCAGGGGTGCAGGCTGCTGCATTCTGTATCTCGCTTCTGTCGGCTAAGGTGTTAGATCTCTCTATCTCTGTGTTGACAGTGTGTCTGAGGATGTGCACATCTTCATCCAAGCTGGTGATAAAAATTACCTAAGCCAGGTGACCTTCGGCCCAGACAGCTCTCTGAGCTTCTGGCCGGTCTGGTCGACCACGCCGACTCCTCCTGGATGGGCTCTGGCCCCTCTGACTCGATGTGTCCAGAACAGAGCTCAGTGTCTCTGTCCTCCGTCCACATCCTCCACCGTGCTGGCTGGTTCTCCTGCCTACCCTGTCACTTCTCGGTGCCTCCCTCTTTCTTGCCAACAACCTGACTTCACCAAGTCTGTGACCAGGCGAGGGCCCACTGACTTCTCTGCCGAGGCCCTGCACCCAGCCTTAGGGTGGGCCTCGTGGTTTCTCCTTCGGACTCTCGTCCTGCCTGTGGGCTTAGGGAACGGGAGCGCTTACTCCCAGGACGTGCCTGGCGCAGAGCCGAGGTCCCCAGGTGGCCACAGGAAGCCTGTCCAGCCTGTACATGCTCCCTCTGCTCCGGACCTGGACCCACACCAGCTTCAGAGTAAGCCCTGCGGTGCCAGTCTGAGCGTGGGGCCTGCAGCGCTGACACGCCCGCCGGCTCTGCCCTGCGCAGGCCGGGACCCTCGCCCAGAACTGCCCCCTTGGGCTGCCGTTGTGTCCCCACCCATGGAGGAGCTCACCGGCCAGGAGCCACCTTTGCTCACTGAGACATGCCAGGTGCCAGGAGGGGGGACTGGACAGACCGTGGCTGTGTCAGGGGTATGTGGGACCTCCCAACCTCCACCCCTCCCCGGGGAGCCACAGGGCGGTGATGTGACACTCTGTGCTGTTCAGCGTGCGGTTTCACTCCCTCCTGGGTACTTCCCACAGAGACTGGTGACTGCTCAGTGTCTGGGAGCTAGGGGTGGCTGCGGATAGGCCACACGGTTGGCTTCTTAAGGGCTGCCCACTTTCCACCTACGAATAAGCCCCTGCCTCTGGGGTTTGTTTTTGATTCATCCCCAAGGAGCCTTAGGGACGTGTAGGAAGCAACCCTGAGGGGACTGAGCCGTGGGGCCCTGGAGGGGCAGAACAAAGAATGGACACAGATGAAGGCCCCAATCCCAGCTCTGCAGGCCGCCTGCTGTGTGGTCTTAGGCAAATCCCTTAGCCTCTCTGAGCTTCAGCTTCCTCACCCATAAAGTAAGTATAAAAAACACCTACTCTGCAGTGAGCTGTAAAGATTCGCTGAGATGATGCATGTCTAGCCCTGGGCCATCCCTCCATCCCTCATCTCTCTGAACCCCTGGCCCCAGTGTCTTGGGCAGTTTCCATGGCAGCTGCTCTCTGCTGTCCTGTGCCTTTCTTCCCCAGGTGTGAGCACTTTGCAAACCCAACCTGACTAATCCTCCTAAAGCCCTTCAAGTGCAGCAGTGGCGACACTCATCATGTGGGTTTTGCCCCTTAGGCGGAGGAGGCAGCCGCGGAGAGAGAGCAGGGAGTCCACAGGGCCAGACCAGGATGGGGAGCCAGGAGACCCAACCCCACATCCTGGACAGACCCAGGCCCCAACACCCTTAGGGGATCCTGATTCCTAGTTTGGGGCTTTTGCTCCCAAAGCCCAACTTCCTGCTCCACGGCTTGGCAGGCCTCATCAAGGGAGGACACCAATCTTCACTGAGCACCTACTATATACCAGGCATGAGAGCTGAGCATACGACTGAATGCCCAATCCTTTGCAGTGAAGAACTCTGCTACTGTTCTCATTTTGGGAACACTGGGGCTCAGGGACAGAACCAGCTACATAATTTATAGGTCCCCTGTTCAAAAGTATTAAGAATTTCAAGAGGGTGACAGCAGAGCATTGACCCAAGTTCAGAGCCTGTGAGACCACACAGGTCAGTGAAGCCAGCTCTGATCAGAGAGGTTAAGTAACTTGTTCAAGGCCAAGTTGAGGTTGAAACATAGACCTGAGCCCTAAACCCTCTGGTTGCTTCAAATGCTACCTTGCATGAGGCTCTCGAAGGTCTAGTCCTACAGCCCTTGGGCTCCTGGGGCCCCAGCACCCCGGTCAGGCACACACATCTGGAAGCCAGTGGCGGTGTCTTGCCTCCAAGAGCCCCCAGGCGCTTTCTTCCCCAAGGGCAAACCCTGGTGCCAGCTCAGCTCCTGCCCTCACTGCTGCTTGGCAGAGGAAAGGTGCAGAGCAGGCTGGCTGGGAGCACCTTTGTGGCAGTGTCTCTGGATGCTGCAGCAGCATGGAGGGACACTTAGGTTCCCTGTGATATACGGTGAAATCCATGGCACTCCCGCCAGGGGCTGTAATTCATAAGTTATGGGCGAGCTTCAAGACTAATAAATTCAGGAGAGAAGTATTAATGACTACACAGGGGCTCCGTGAACTTGGCAGGCCCCAAAGCCTGGAACTTTGCAGTCCAGGTTTTAAAAATGATTTGTGCTGGAGCAAGTCTAAACAGAAGCCAGTGGGCGTTGTCTGTGACCTGCTGGCAACTGTTGAGACTGCAGCTTCCTCCTTGTGGGGCTGGAGCTGGCACCCCCACCCTGGAGGCCACCCTCTCCCAACCCAGCCAGATGCTGCCCCTCCCCCATGACTCATCGCTCCTGTCTGCAGGTTAATCTGGGACTTTCTGAGCCCTACTGCGCACGAGGGGGGCCTGAGGCCCTGCTGGCCTGAAAGTCATAGTTAGCAACAAACGCTGCCCTTTCTTAATCTCCAGAGTGGCCCAGAGTAGCCCTAGCTTGTTCAGCCATAATTTCTAATGTCATGCAAATCCCTCCCTGGACACAGCTCCTGGTCAAGGAGAGACAGGCCGGGGGAAGTGCTGCGTCCCTGGGCCACTCGAGGCTGCGAATCGTGCGTGCCCTCTGCCCAGAGCACGGGCCTTGCTGTCGATGTCTGGGGCTGGCTGTCTCATGCTGTGCTGTGTGGCTGTGTGTGGGTGGCTGCATAGGCTGGGGCAGGCGGCACCCAGAGAGCTGGGAGGTACCAGGGGATGGATAGGGCAGGTGAGACTCCAGGGCTGCACAGACAGACATTTGCAGCTGCTCCCAGGATGCACATTTGGCACCTCTATGAGAGGCCTGAGCCTGCCTTGTTCAGACAGACATGCCTTCCCCCTGGTTTCCAGGAGGGTAAATGGGGACAGTGCAGCCCTCATGACATCCTAGTTGGTAAAGCACGGCTAATCGAGTTTCCCGAGTGGCCTTTGGCTCTGCCCCAGCTTTTTCCCTTCTGCCCCCTCTGTCCTCTCCTTCTGGAAGGGGCCCACGATGGGGACAGATACAAAGAGAGGAGGAGCAGTAGGGACAAGCAGGGACTCAGAGCTTCAGAGCACTCCTAAAGTGTGTGGGATTATTTTAAAGGCTTGGTTTGGTTGTGGATCCTCCAAGCCCAGATTTCAGCTCCCTATGGGCCCAAATGTGGCATCTGGTGTCCAGGGTCTATAGGTTATTGGCTGAGAGCAAGGGCCATGCTATCATCTGTAGAGCTCAGGACCCTGATGAGAGAGACAGGGGGTGCTGCAGAGTGCGGAAGGGCTCAGAGCTGCAGAAAGAAAGGTACTGGGCAGGTGCGAGCCCCCGGGCGCAGCGTGGAGCTCCCCTGCACTGCAGGCAGAGCCAGGCAGCCTCATGCAGGGATAGCCGAGCACCTGGTGCTCACCGAGCTCCACCAAGGAGGGGCCACGAGACTGTAAACCAGCTCCTCCCATCCTTGGTCCAGGGTTTGCCAGGTCCTGGTTCACCACCCATCTTCAGTTCCTGCTGGTTTTGCTTCCTGAGTGTGTCGGAAACGTCCCCTTCTTCATCATCATTGCTCAGCCTCAGTTGTCTCTGGACCTCACTGGCTCCTGCTCAGCTTTGCCCCCATAGGTGCCCTCTGCCATCTCCCCTCTCCCACTACACAGGGCTCTTTCCAAAATCTTTCACGTCACTCTTTGTCTTACTGCCTTTGCTGGTTCTTGTGTCCCTCGGGAAAAAGCCAAGCCCCTTAGGGTGGCATATCAGTCTGCTAGTTATAAGGGCCCCAGTCACACTGGATTAGGGATTCCCCAGGACCAAAGCAGGAATCATGCCACAGCCGAACACACACAAAAGTAAAGCTCTGCACGGGGCACAAAAGCCAACTGCCCAAGGCGGGGTCCCCAGTGCAGGTGGCCTCTGAGCTGTGAGCTCAGGCTGAACGCCACCACACGCTCAGGAGCCTTCCAAATGCATCGTGGGGTCCCGGGTGAGAACAACAGAGCAGGAGTGGGCCCTCGGCACTTTGCCCGGGCTTGCAGCTCCCCATTAGCTGCATCCAGTGCTGGGTGGCACTGCAGAGGGGCACTGGGGAGCTCAGGGAGGCAGTGGCAGCACAAGGACCTGGGGAGCTCATCCCCTGAGGGTGGCTGTGGGAACCCAGGTGGCAGTCCTTGGAGTAGAAAACAGTCTCTAAAAGGGTGTCTCGGCTGAGAGGGCACCCACCTGTGCACGAAAACCGCGGCCAGGGGACAGGTGCGGGCCGGGCAGGCCCACGCAGTCCGAGGAAGAACTTTCTCGCAGCAGAGCCGGGAAGGCGGGGCGGCATCACGCACCCTTTCTCAGAGCAAGGTGAGCTGAGGCCACACAGACTCTTGGCAGGGAGTCACAGATGGGGTTCTCATGTCAGCTGAAGTCCCTTCTAGTCCCCAAATTCTATGATTCTAGGATCTGAAGATCTCTCAAAAGATCCAGTATCAGCCACCTCACCCCCAGACCTGTTGGCAGTGTCTCACAGCCGACAGAGCCTGCGCACACCCACCAGCCCTCGCTCGCCGCGAGGCAGACAGCGCTGACGCTGTGCGTCCATGCCGCGGAAGGGACTGGAAGCCTCACGTCCAAGAGCCTGGAGCGCAGGCCTCTTGCCTCCCGACTGGCTCAGCCTGCCTGGCCTGTCCTCACTGCCCTGGCCAGGGACACGGCAGGCCAAGGTGAAGTATCCCCTCCATCGAGCTGGGAATTGGGGTTCCACAGCCCAGGTTCCAAGCCCAGCACCGTCATTTGCTGCCTGTGTGGCCCCATGCAATTCTCTTAACCACCGAGCCACACAACCACCCTGTGAGGAGGCTCAGTGCTGTTCCTCCCCTTGCCTGCTAGCAAACCCAGGCCCAGAAAGGTTAATAACCCGTACGAGGCCACACAGCGGGCGGACAGGAGAGAAGGGATTTGAAGCTAGAAACACCACCACAGTCCCTGCCCTGGGTTGTGGCCGGTGCCCACATCTCCACCAACAGCATCGTCCCATCAACTCGCTACCGTCTGAAAGGCCTGGACTTGTTGTCTGAGCCCTGGTATGGGACAATCCAGCAAGGAAGCCCCAGACCTCGGCTTGAAGCCTGGTTCTGCCATTTGTTAGCCACGCGCCTGTGGTCGGCCTGTCTAGATCTGTTTCTTCATCCATAAAGTAGGAGTCACGGCTCCTCCGCCCGGCGCTGTGAGGTCTGGGAGGGCGAGGCGCACGAGGCGCGAAATGGGTGCAAGTCATTTCTAGTTTGTGCCGGGGCACATGCGCCCTCCCAGGGCGGGGACGGCAGGCCTGAGGGCTGACTCTGAGCGAGGGGCGCGGTCCCGCCAGGAGCCGCTGCACCGCGGGAGGGAACCCCGAGTCGCAGCCCCTCTGCTTGGAGCCCTGGGGGGCACGGGGGCGCCGGGCTCACCTTGCGAGGGCCGCAGCTCCTCCACGACGCTCCCGGCCTCCGTCTCCTCGTCCCACGCGCCGGCCTCCACCACCTTGTAGCGGCCGCGCGGCTGGCTGAGCACGTGCGGGGTCCGCAGCGCCGCCTCCCGCTCGGCCGCCAGGTCCAGGTCCTGCTGCGCCAGGTGCGCGCGCAGCTGCCGGATCTCGAACTGCGGGCAGAGGGGGCCGTCAGCCGCGGGGCCGTCCGCCCGGGCCGCGGGGCCAGGCCGGGGCGCGTCGGGGCGAGAAGGTGCTCCCCAGACACCTCCAGCGCACGCACCGCGCGGGCCGCACGTTGCGGGCCTTCCCCCGTGTCCCAGTAACAAAGCGTGAGCCTGGGCTCCGGGGCGCGCGGTGTGGCCCGTCCGCGAGGGCGGTGGGGGTGCGCGACAGAACGAAAGCCGCTTAGGCGCCGTACGCTGGCGACTGACGGGGCACAGGAACCCCGGAGCCCGTCTGGCGGCGCGCGCCGCCGGCCGTGTCTCCCAGCGACACCCACTTGCCCCCGCGTACTGGAGGACGGTGCGGGCCCTGCGGCTTGCTGGCTCTGCGGCCTGGGCAAGTCCCTTCACGCCCCGGGCCCGGTCTCCTTAGCTGCGACATGGGGCTGGCTTCATGAGGGCTGTGTAAGCACTGCGCACGTTTCCATTTGGGGTACTCTTTGCTGGGGAAAGCGTCGTGGAAAGGCCCCCAGGCGCCTGGCGGGCTAGCGGCCGAGCGGCGGCCCGGGCCTTGCGGGGACGCGGGACCGCACGCAGGCGCGGCCCGCCACCTAGCGTCCGGGCGCGTCGCCGCTCTGACCGGGCAGCAGGGACGGGCCCCACCACGAGGCTGCCCGCTTACTTAAGACGCACATCTCGAGCCCGGACCCCTCCCCAGAATGTCGGACTCCCCCAGCAGCCTGCATGACAGCACCACGGAGTTGGTTTATGGGAGCTGCAAACGCAACTCGGTCAAAACAGGACTCCTCACTGTCTCTCCAAACCTGCTTCTCAGGCGCTTTCTTCTCACTCTGGCTGCAGCCAAAAACCGTAGTCACCTCCCTGCTTCCTCTCTTTCCCTCACCCTAACATCCCATCTGCCCCCCAAGTCCAGCCCCACATCTAAGTCCTATCCCACTTCCCTCCACCTCCGCTGCCAGCTCCCACCCCGACAGCCAGAGCTTCCCTCTGCCATGGGGCACAACAGGAGTCACAGGGACTCTCTCAAACCAAAATCAGACCCTGTCCACACACCTCAGTGGGTTACCACCTCTCGTGGGACACGGCCCCAGCTCCTCACCCTTGGCTTAGCAAGCAGGTGCACAACCTGGTCCTGCTCTCCCTGCCCCCGGGACACAAGCTTTCTCAGTTTTCCTTAAAGACACCAAGTGTGTGCTCTCAGGGCCACTTTCCAGCTGCCCCCTCTGTCCCGGATCACAGGGTGACTCCTCCTCAGAGGGCCCTTCCCTGACTCCCCACCTAAGGCAGCCCCCCAGGCACTCAGTTGCATCAACCTCTTCGAATTCTCTGCATCACACTCACCACTTTCTGATATTTTTGTGTATTATTTTAATGTTTTGTTAATTTTATTTTTATGAAAGTAAAACATACACAGCTAAAAGCATTGACTAACACTAGGGTGACCAGGCAGCAACCTGGCATTGGACAACCTCCCAGTGTCAGTGTTAACCTCCCAACGTGTGTGTGTCTCTGGGACCATATAGGTTTTCCAGAGAGTTCTTCAGCTTCCTTCCTGGGTCCCTCTGCACTGGGAGCAGGGCAGGGGAATACAGCAGAGAGTCCCGTCTTTATGGGGAAGGACTTTCACTTAATCCTCATTTTCAGTTCAGCCCATTACCTTTCCCCAGCCCCCCCACCCCCGGGCCCAGTGTCCACATGCAGAGCTCTCGGGGTCAGTCTCTCCAGAGGACAAGCCTCTGGACACTTGCAGGGTCGGGGCGCGGTCTCCTGGCTGTGCAGGATTTGGAAGCAGGCTTGGGAATTTCAAATATTGCGTGTGCAGACTTTTAGCCAACCCCCCTTTCCCACAGTCAGCTGCATACTACACCCCCTTCCTCCCAGACTCTCGGGGTTCCGAGGAGAGAGTTAGCCCGTTTCCTCCACCATCCTCCTCTGCAAGCACTTTAGTTATAAATTGCCCACTCTGCTATCAGTGACCACTTTCTCATCTAGTCTCCAAGTATGAGAGATTTCATTGAAATCTCTATCCTCTTTGTCCTGATGGATAAGACTTAAAGAGACACTTTCTTAATTCTTATGCATTTAGGATTTTTGTCTAGTATTTGGGTGGAGTTTGGGGAAGATCAGATGACTGTCTGTGGTCTCCACTATTTTCTTGATGGCCTGCATATCAGTTTACCTCTCATTCACCCCCAGTGGTGTGCTGGTGAAAACGAAAAGAACAGGCAAGGCCTGATTTGTAGTGTATACTAATCTCTGTGGTGTAAATATTCCCACCATGGCTGACTTCAAGCCACCAACAAGATGCTATGGGGAACTGAAAAGAAATGTGCGCAGTAAGCTCTCGTGGGCCAGGGAGGGCTCCAGTGCACCACGCCACCCTTCTCCCCCAGCATATAATCTCCATAAGAGCAGGGCCCTTGTCTGTTTTGTTGCCTGGTACACAAAAGTCACTCAGTAAATGTTGTTGAATAAACGAATAAATAAATGCATAAAACTAGTTAGTTTTGTTTGACTCTGTGGTCTCAGACTAAGCCACAACTGAGCTACAAGCCTAGGCCAAAGACTGAGCCCTGCTGCCAGCCCTGCACTAATCCCCACCCTGGTCACGGACTCAGCCCTAATGCCGAGCTCAGACTGGGCTTGTACGCTGGACCTTGACAACCCAGCACTCAGATGGGACTGGTGGTCTTACAAGGTGAAAAAGTGAGGCTGGCTCATTATAGGGCGGCTTTTTGTGTGGGGGAGGGGTGTGAGCCGCCCCTCTGGCAGCAAGGTCTCAGAGGTCAGTGGGGACCCGGGAAGCAGCCCTCCCAGGCTCTGCTGGGCTGGAGCCCCTCCCACCCAGGCTGATCTGAACCTCCCATGGGCATGCCCAGCCACTTTCTCCAAGGCCACTCTTCTGGACCTGCAGGCCCAGCTAATGGCTTCTCAGGCCACTCGGAAGGGATGCATTATTGATGGCTGGTAATTGATACGGAGTTGCCCAAGAGCATCCCACTGGAATTCAGGCCAGACAGCTGGAGGCCAGGGCTTGCCCAGCCCAAGCCCACATGTGCAGACATAGGCGCATACAAAGAAATATGTTTTAAAATAAAGATATGAACTCCAAATGTGTGGTAGTTCTCCCATTCATTCATTCATTCATTCACGAGGAAGTCAGGTGAAGCATGGTAAGGGCCATGTTAAAATTCTGTTATATGTTTGGGCATGAAAATGAAATTAGATAACAGCAAGGGGGGCTGGCTACTGCACTACAGGGAACAAGTCTCCTCTGAAAGAGGCTAACCCTGGGTGGTGCCTGTGGCAGAGGGGGCAAGGTGTGTACGAGAGACAGAGGACTGGGGAAGTCAGCAGGAGCCACCCCAGGCAGAGCCTCGTAGCCATCATCAAATGTTTTAACGTTGTCAGCCTTTATTTAAAGAGCAAAAGAAACCATCAAATGTTTCAAACAGAACGGTGGCGTGGTGGCAGTGGCAGCATGGTGATCCAGGCGAGCATTTCGAAGGACCGTGCTGACTGCAGAAGGGTGGCCGGACTGGTTGGGGCGAGGTGGACGGGGACTACCAGCCGAGAGGCTGCTGCCAGGTCCGTGCCCGAGAGGACCAGGTGCGGACTAGGGTGGAGACAGTGGGGATGGAGACAAGAGGATAAGAGATGTATTAGGAGGTGAGAATGTCAGCGCATGGCATGGATTGGAATGGGGGTGAGGAAGGGCAACGTGCTTTGAGGACAGATTTTGGTAAGCATCATACCCACAGGGTGTGAGGTGCCTGGACGCCCTCTGCATCACCCTGAGAAGCAATGACTGACTCCTCAGAGGGAAACTGCAGATGGCCCAAATGACTCTCAGCCCTGTCACTGGCTGTGACAGCCCAGGGGCTTCTCAGAAAGGGCCAGTGAGACCCTCGGAGCCCAGCTCCTGATTCCTCCCGTACTTAACGCGGCCGCACGTGCTTCCTTCAGTCGACTGGAGGGCTGTTGAGGTGCTAGCACAGCAGGGCCTTATTCATTAGATGGGTGAACTGAGGCCTGGAGGCGGGAAGGTGACTTCTGTGCTGGGGGAGGGGTGGGGAAGGGTAGGACCACTTGGTGTGTCAGAAGCAAAGCAGGGCCTGAGCCCATGCCTCTGGCTTCCAGCCCCCAGGACCTTATGGCAGGGAACTTGCAGCCTTATGGGCA
Source organism: Cheirogaleus medius (assembly GCA_008086735.1). Classification (NCBI taxonomy): domain Eukaryota; kingdom Metazoa; phylum Chordata; class Mammalia; order Primates; family Cheirogaleidae; genus Cheirogaleus; species Cheirogaleus medius. The sequence goes on from VBSM01001118.1 coordinate 2,007,028, forward strand.
AGATGGAAGTGGCTCGGCCCCACAGAACACAGGGCAGCTTGATGGCAGCAGGGGCCAGGAGAGAGCAGGAGGAACACACAAGGGCTGGAGGCCCATCACCCCTCCCTCACTCTGACTTTGGGTAGGTCCCTTCTCCTCTCTGGAGCTCAGTTTCACTGTGTGGCCAGTAAGCCAAACGGACTAGCCGAATTCTGAGTCTATGATGAGCTCTGTGCTGGCTCTGGGACCCTAGCTGGGAGGGAGCAACGTACAGGTGCCAGTTCACGCTTGGGGCTGTCTTGAGGGCCATCCCCTGCTCCCTGCTAAAGTGCCCCATTCCCAGAGGACCGATTCTTTAGAGAAAGATAACATAATCCAGAATCTCTAAAATGTGTCATCAACAATGTGTAGCATATGATGAGAATTATTAGTTATGCAAATAAGCAGGAAAAAGCAATCAATTATCAAGACATAAAGCAGTTAATAGCTGACCTATGAAAATATTTGAGTTGATAAATGTAAGGACTTCAAAATAACTAAATTAATATGTTAAAGAAAGGGGGAAAGATGGACAAAATGAATGTATTAATAGTGTTTCGGCAGATAGAACTTATGAAAGGAATCAAATCAAACTTTTAGAACCTTTAATATACAGTGTCTAAAATTGAGCACTTGGATGGGTTTAACAGCAGACTGGACATAGCAGAAATAGTGCTGTTAAACTCGAAGATAGATCTATAGAAAAATGCCAAAACTTATAGCCAGAAAGAGAGAGAGGGAATGAGGGGAACAGAATAGGGTGTCAGGAGACATGAGGCACGATCATCGCATGTGCACACTGGAGCTCCAGAAGGAGAATGGAAGAATGGGATAAAAGCATAAATAAAGAAATCAAGGCCAAGAACTTTCTAAATCTAATGAAAACCATCAACCCACAGATTCAAGAAACTCAGAAACTCCTAAGCAGGATAACAAACAAAAAATCCCGCGCACGTAGGCACCCCGAGTTGCGATGCAGAAGACAGTAGGAAGAAAAGCCGCAGCACTCGGCCTCCCCGGGACGTGGCCTCTGGGAGAGAGGCTTTGATGAAGCAGATTTTCCACTGGCAAGCTGGCCCAGCGGAAAAAATACCATCCCCAGGCTTGGGGAGAATTAAAGTGCATTCATAGCCGCATTTAGTGCGCGTCATGAGCTAAGTATTTCTAATCAGATGGCCTGACCAATCAGCTGGGATCCACAGGGAAGCCCCCAGCTGCATTACTGGAGTGAGTCAGGCTCCTTCCCTCAGGGCTAGGTTTTTAATGCATGCCCGGGCAGGGCAGGCCCAGCAGGGCGGCAGGGCAGGCACGCCCAGAGCTTCTCTGCCTTTAATGGTCTGGTCGTGGAGTCCAATTGACACAGGCCTTGGCCTGATCAATGCACACTTTGACCAGAAGCTCGATGGATCTCATGCAATAGCAATAACTTTGCCCCATCCTATTAGTGCTGTCTCCACAGACTGCCCTGCCTTCAAACCCATCTGCTGTTGGGATGGCATCCAATGTTTATTTCCATTAGTCTTGCCATTGTTGGTAACAATAAAAATCAAGAGATAGTTGCAAACTAATGATTTAGGAGCAGGGTAAAGCTGAGATCAACCTTGGCTCCTTTCCATCCACTGTGAAGAGGACTGGTAGTTGGCTATAAATTTAAATTATGGCAAAAGGATAACATAAGTTATTCTTCTGATGGCTAATTTTATCAGCTAAATAGGCTTGTCATTAAAGCTATCGGCTGTTTTACAAATCACTTCCCATGTTTAAAAACACTTCACGTCCCACAGTGGAGATCCGGAAGAATCCAGGTAACAAAGCTATTGTGCTGAATGGGGCGCTTGTAGCCTCTGCAGGAAGCAAAGGACTCTGGAATGAGCCAGCCTCAAGCCCTAGAACCAGGGTGGGACCCCGTTCCTCCAGTTTCCTGCAATTCCTGCCCTTCAGCCCCTTCTCTGAGCTTCTAGCCCTGTCTTAATCGGGAGTGCCCTCTGCAGAGCTGCCAGCATTCTCTCAGGGTGCCGAGCACCCGGGAGCAACAGGGTTCAGGGCAAGGCCCGGACGTGGAGATGGGCCCCAGCTCCCAGCCAGGCGACCCACCACCTCCCAAGCCTGCTCTGGCTCTTGCATCCGAAAGCAGGAGGACACGTGGGGGGTGAGAACCCCCTTCTATCCATGCCTTCCTTCATCAGAAACTCCTATAGCTTGGAGGGTCAAGATCATCATCCTGTTTCTTCAGAAAGCAGGCCAGGGAGCCGTGCGTTCCTCCAGGGAGGGCTCTGTAAGTGTGGCCCTGCCTCCCGCTACGCTGGAAGTGGGGAAGGCGGGCAGCGTTGTGAGCCCACTGGCCTTGTTTTATGGTGACCATGAGGGCAACCGTGTTCTTCTTCTTGGGCTCACAGACCACTTCTGACAGCATCTTCTGTCTCTAGGTGGGACTGTGTAATGGAATCTTGCCAACGAAATGGGGGCAGAAGCAATGTCACCACTTCTAGTCCTGGCCAATGAAAACCTGCTGTGCCTCATTCTCCACTCTCCCTTTCTCATCCCCTGGCTGATTGGTTAAGACTCACAGTACTTAGAGGAAGAAGCAGCCACAAAATGGAAGAAGCCTGGAGGCCAAAGTGACTGTGTGGAACGGAGTGTGCCTCCACCCGCTACCCATCGCATTGGGCTGTGATGGGCCTGACAAATACTAACTCGTTCCTCTTGCGTTAGGCCACTAAGATTTCTGGGTTCAATGCAGCAGCTAGTGTTACTCACCCTAACTCATGTGACTGGTGCAGATGCCCTATTTCTGGTGTGGGGAAATGGACACTGAAGCCCTGGGGTCCATTCCTAGCCCTTCCGTGACAAACTGCAGACCCTAGGCAAGGAACAGCCTCTCCGAGCTCGGACCTTCCACCTGTGAAGGGGTGACTAGTACCTGGCCTATCAACTTTCACGGTCAAAGTCAAAATGAGCTAAAGCATGACTGTGCATTTGTGAATGATCACTACAATACAAATGCATTTATTTTTATTCTCTCTCCCTCTCTCTTTTTCACACTTACTGAGAGCCTCCAGTGGGCCAGACTTTATATATATGACTTCATTTAATTCGATCCTCACAGCGTCCACGTGTGACATTAGCTTCGTTGCCTCCATTTTCCAGTGAGAAGCCGGGCTCAGGGATTAAGGGGAGACAGCTATTTGCTGGTGGAGCTGAGTTTGAGTCCAGCCTGCCGGCTCCCTGTGCAAGAGCATTGCCTCCACGCCCAACACTGCCCACAAGCGACTCCTCTTTCAGGAGCTGACGCTTGCCCGAGCTCTAAGGCTGTCTGTCCTAAGCAGCTCCTAGGCTCCACTGGCCTCCTTGGAGGCTGGACCTCAAGTCACCCTAGAGTGAATCTCCTATCGCTCAGTATTTTGCCAACGATCTCAGGGTGAATGGTGCTAAGAATGGAGACTTAACTTCCCTCTGTGATTCCTGTAGGACCCAGCAGAGAAGAGAAACCAACTTCGACAGTGGGCAAGGTCAGAGTGTACTGTTTTGTGCCAAAAGCTATTGTAAAGCTTAAAGCGCAAAAGGAAGATATAACACGGACTTCAGAATATGTTTTGGAATTAGAGCAAGATCCTAGGCATGGATGTACATAAACATCTCAGAAGTGGTTTTGTGAGACGAGTCAGAAGAATGTATCATTGCACTGATTTAACTGCTGCATCTAAAACAGCTTTGATTTCGGAAGCAGCTGGTACGAAGAGAGGGACAAAAGCTCACACCACCCCTCTGAAGGACAGCCACTGGCATCCACCTCTGGAATCCATCTGGGTACCAGTGAGACTAACTCTTAAGAAAATTCTGGCCAGGATGCAGATAGAAAAAAAGGAAAGTGAATGGAAAGGATCTCCCAGCTGAAGGATGTTTGGACCTGGGGGTCTGAGGCTACGTGCGTCCATCACAGCAGGGGCGGGTGGGAGCAGCTGTAGCAGGCCAGCCAGGGCTTGGGAAGGGTGTGACTGGCCGACAGTGTCTTCCCTCCTCCCAGGACCCTCTGGGCTCCCTTCCAGGTAGGGCTCTATTGAGAATGAGGTGTGCCCCGTGGTTAGAAGAAATAGCAGCAGCGAGGAAAGCAGGGATCCCATCTCCTGGTCGTAACCAGAGGCCAGTGCGGTCCAGGAGGGAAATGCTGAGCGAGCCCCGAGACCTCTGTCTTCATCCGCACCCTGACCGCCGTGCGGGGCTAGACACACCTGTCTCCTCCTCTGGGCCTCGGCCCCCCATCTGCCAAATCCTGCACTGGGCAGCTGCTCTCAGAGGGACCTTCCACCTGTAATAAAGGTGGCCCTGGGCGAGGAAGGAGCTGCCTGGGGCACTGAAGATGAAGATACGAGGTGTCCGTGCAAGAGACCGGCAAGCTAGGTCATCCGGGAGTCTCCACAGGGTCAGGGTGAGAAGTTTTTAAAAAAGCTAAGATGAAAAAGCAAGAGAGTAACTTTATAATGGAGACAGCTGACGAACACTCCCTCAGCCAGGTGACGGAGGTCCACGTGGGCAGCGACAAGCCGTGTTGACAGTCAGCCTCCTGACATGGCGTGACGGGCACTGTACCTCCCTGGCCCAGTGCCCAGGCTCACACGAGAACAGCGCCAGGCTTTCCCCACAGAGGACGTCCTGTACAATCCCTGAGCAGTGCCCCGCAGACCCGTCAAGGTCATCAAAAGCCAAGCAAACTCTGAGACATGTGCGCAGCCAAGAGACGCCCAAGGAGACCTGACGGTACACGTATGTGGTGTCACAGACGGATCCCGGAGCGGAAAACGACATAAAAGATGAAAACGAAAGAAATCTGAATAGTGATATTGGTGCATTCAAGGCAACAAATGATGACACTAATGTCAGATGTCACTAACGGGCATGGAGGTGCAGGTGTGCTATCCTCGCAGCTCTTCTATGAGTCTAAAACTGTTCTAAACAAATGTTATTCTTTAAAAAGGGGCTAAGATGAGTGAAGTCATGGCAAATAGCCAGATAAGCACATCCCAGGCAGCGAGCAGGCGGACACAAAGTAGGTGTGTATTTAAGAGGGGCCCCCACACGTGTCACTGGAATTTTGGTGAATGTCCAGTTTTTAGGCAGCATATATGAATTCGGTTTGCACTCTGCTCCACTAAACTCTGAAAAGTCAAGCAAGGAGGGAGAGCAAGAGTTTGTGACAAAGGAGACTAGAAGAGCCTGGAATGGGTGACAGGGAGCCCATGCATGACCTGATCAGTGCTGTCACTGCGGGCTGAGAAGTGCCGCGAGGAGAAACAGCGAGAAAGCGAGGCAGAACACGACAGGCTGGGCGAGAACAATGCTGGCGGTTGGGGCGCTGGATCTGCACCTGCTGGAAGGGCCTGCGCCCCTGAGCGTGCGGGAGACAGTTCGCACTCCTGAAATGGGTGTGGGGCGGGCGGGGCTGGTGGGCTGGCGGGGTCACTGTGCCACTCCTCGTCACGCGCCAGGCTCCTGGCGAAGCAGCCTCACAGCCACCCTGCAAGGATTTTACTACTGTCCCTGTTTTCCAGATTAGGAAACCAGGGCCCACGGAGGTCCTGTGAGTGCCCAGAGCCACGCAAGGCCAGGCAGTGGCTGAGCTGGCTTTGAGCCCTGGGCAAACCTGGGTTCAAAGCCGGCTCAAATTTAGAACCAAGTCTACTCTCAATCATCCACGTGCTGCTCTGTCCAAGAGCCCGGCCGTCCCTGGCATTACATAGGCCCACACTCTCATCTCGTTAAGGGTATTTGTTGCCCAGTGAAGTCTGGGACCTGCTCTCAAAATACAGCTGCGAATGTGGTGTCGGTCTGCCCTGCCCTGTGGAGCGGGCACCCCGAGCTTTGCGACAGCGGCTTTCCTGGTCTCTCTGCGCCGGCCAGCCACCCTCCCCACTCTCCTTGGCGGCCCCACGGAGATTGCAGCCTGTCTGGCCCTTTTTGCTGTCTTCACTAAATGACAGGCTTCAGGTGCTTTTTAAATTAAAATGGTTTGTTTCTGTCCATCTCTTTTCCAGATGTCACTTCCTAGAAGGAACCTGGCTTTATTTATTGGCTCTTTCCTGTGCAGAATCCAGGGAGTCTCCCTCCAGCTGAGGCCCCTGGCAAGGAGGCCACATGTGGGGAGTGACTTGAACCGGGACGGCAGGAACTAGGGGGCTTTGGGGGACTCAGGACAGAGGTCAGGTGGAGATCATGGGAGGGGGTTTGCCACGAGGATTTTCTCCCGGGCACGTGGCCCACATGCTGCTGAGGTGAGGCGTGTGGCAGGGCCAGCGTGTCCCTGCTGGGCTGGGAGGCCGTGCGCTTATGGGGGGCAGATGCGGCCCCGTGTTGATGCCTTTCACGTCGCCAGCTGCAGTGAAGCAGAGCGTTCACTTTCCTCTTGGACAGCAGACTGAGACTGCCTGATCAACCTCCAGCCAGTTTCTGGGTGACACCCTGAAGTGTCCCCTCCTCCCTTCCCCTGCCCAAACCCAGGCTTCTGTCACGGGGTGGTTGCTGCAGCCACGCCAGGTTTCCTCTCTCCTCACAGGATAAAGCCCTAGCTCCTTGGTCAGCCATGGAGCCCTTCCCAAGCCTCCCGGCCTCCTCTGCTCGCACTGAGCAGCCCAGAGCCCACAGCACTGCCCCACGCCCCGCCTGGCGCCCTTCTCCAAGTGGCCCCGCTCAGCGTCAGCTCCACTGGGAAGCCTTCCCTGCCAGACGTGCCCTGCCGAAGCAGGCTTTGTGCCAGGCTGCCAGGCGCGCCAAGTCACCCAGAGCCCCAAGAGGGTGGGGGCCTGTCCAGGGTGGCGTCCTCAGAGCCCGGCACAAGTCCAGCAGGGCAGACCCCCGGCAGCGCTGGCTGCCAGATGGAGAGGGAGACGCGAGTGAGGCTGGGGCCAGCTGCACGGGGGCAGGGACGTCTCTACTCCCAGCCTAGGGCTCTGCACCGCCAGCCTGCGCTCAGGACCCTGGGACACCGTGCTCTGCTCCTGAGGGCTGTGTCCTGCGGCAGCCCCTCTCGTCACACAGAGCATCTGTGCTGGAATGAAAGGCCATGGTGCTCCCGAAGAAGATGCAAAGACTTGGTTTCCTGACAGACATTCCAAGGGAATGATTTCTAGACGCTGCATGCTTGTTCCTATGGGGACACTTCCGGGGGCTGCTTTGTGGTGACATTCCACAGATCCCTCCCAGCTATGGGGGGTGGGGTTGAGAAGCTCAGAGATGCACCGAACACACGTTTACCAAGACCTTCAAGGAACGGGCCTCGGGGCTGGGGCACAAATGTGAGTTGGGCAGGTCTAACCCCCGGGGAGCGACCATTTCAATGGGAGAAGCTGCCCTGGGTGTCAGTGGCCACTGCCAAGGCAGTGAGTGCCCAGTGCCCTGCCAGTGAGGGCCACGGAGCTGCGGGGCAGGGGCACCGTGCTCTGCAGAGAAGCCGGACATGGATCGGCGAGGCAGAGCTTATGGGGGCAGGGATTCAGGTAAGGGCGCAGTGCGACCAGAACCCACGAAGAGGGAAGGCGTGGGCTTTGTTAGAATGAGGTGGCTCCATTTGGCACAGAGTGTTTATGCACCAGACACATGAGACATGAGGTTGACAGGACAGGCAGACACGTGGCAGGCCCGTATGACAGGTGAGATCTCAGCCCTGAGACCCCCTTGGGGAGCACCGGATCCCCAGGGAGCCCATCCTCACTGCACCGCGAGCCGGAAGGGCGCAGCGTCCACAGGGACTGCAGCTTTGGGCGCTCCACACCAGGGTGGCCCTGAGAGCTGTGGGCCCAGCTTCTCTGGCTCGTGGAGCAAGGGCAGTGGCCCTGTCCTCTCTCAGAACCCAGGGGCAGAATGGGAGCAACCACACATGTCATTGGGTCCACACCCTGTACCCCACCACATTACCCCACCTTGCTAGTCCCCTCAGTGGCATTTCCACCTTGCAACCTGACCCTGGAACCTTCCCTGCTCCCAAGGCTATGTTTCTGCAAAGCTTTGCAACCTTGCTGCGGGGTCCAGCTGCCACCACCCCCCGAGCACCCCAGTCCCCTCCTCCAAACTCCTCTGTCCCACTCACATGGGAGCAGCCCCCTCATCTTGCAGATGAAGGAGCTGAGGGCAGAGAGGTGGCAGGACTTGGCTGGAGTCCTGGGGGGAGGGAGTGACAGGGTTGGGCCTTGCGTTCAGGCCTCTGCTTCTCAGACGGGGCCCCTCCCTTGCAGGGTCCACTGCCCATCTCTGATCCTTTGTCACGGCTCCTGGAGGGCAGAGAGCACTGCTAACATCTCTTTGGGGTGTCTGGGTATCCTGAGTGGCAACAAGCCCACAGTGGTGCCCAGCAGCCTGCAGCAGACAGAATCATTCCTGCTTCAGAGACCATTTCTCCAAGGAGACTGAAGAATGGAGTGGGCGACTCAGCAGGCTCAGGTGGGGGAGCTGCAGGGCCACTGTGGGGCGATGAAAAGAACCTGGCCTGGGGGTCTGGTCCAGGCCTGGCTGGGCTGGCACCAGTGACCTTGGAGATGTGTTCCCTGCTCCGGGCTTCAGGCTCCCCTGGGTCCAAGGGGCTGGAGGAGCTCCCTGATCTCTGGGGCCCCTGTAGCTCTGGTATCCTGTGGGGTTAAGCACTACCAGTGTCCCCAGCAAGGCTCTGGACAGAAATGGACAGAACTGAAAGTGGCCATGTGTTACCCCTTGCTCCTGACAGATCTGTGTCAGTCTCTCCAGCTGCTCGTCTTGGATGACCTTGGCCTTCTCGTACTGCTGGATAACCATCTCCATCTCCACTTTCACTGGCAAGACATAGGCTGGAAGACAAAGACAGCCCTGTGAAGACCTCGGCAGTGGCAAGGCTCAGCCCAGCATTCGGCCAGCAGCAGGCTCGAGGCCTGTTCCCTGAGGACGGGCTGGGGGAGTGGGAGTTGGGGGTGGGGGGCACAGGTCCAGGCACCAACAGCATCCAGAAAGTACAAGAGGGTGACAACCTTGACTCACAGGTCCAAGACAGCTGTGTCCCTACTTTCCATAGTGACAGAAGCCTCACTTTTGGGCCATGTGCACAGCTGCCTGGAATAAAGACTATTCTCCAGCCTCCCTGGCAGCTGTGGGTGGCCATAGACCACCTCTGGACAGCAGGATGCTACTGGAGGTAGAATGTAGTGGCTTCCAGAAGCCTTCCTTTAAAAGTAGCACAACTACTTTGGAAAAGATCGACCCTGTGACCCAGCAAGTCCATCCCTAGCCACCCAAGGGAAATGGAAGCATACCTACACAAACACTTGCACGTCACTGCTCATGATGGCGTCACTCATGATAGCCAAAAAGTGGCAACAACAGAAACGTTCATCAACGGATGAACAGATAAATAACATGCAGTCTACCCACACCGTGGAACACTGCTTGACAGTTCAAAAGAATGAGGTGCTTGTATGGACTGCAACACAGGCGAACCTTGGAAACGTCATGTTAACTGAGAGAAGCCAGACACCAAAGACCACATATCATATGATTCCATTATATGACTTGTCCAGAATAGGCAAATCTATAGAGATGGAAAATAAGTTAGTATTTGCCTCGGGCTGAGGAGGGAATGGGAAGTGACTGCTGGTAAGGATGGAGTTTCTTTCTGGAATGATGAAAATGTTCTAAACTTAGATTTCGGTGATGGTTGCATAACTCTATGAATACACTAAAAACCAATGAATTGTGGACTTTAAATGGATGAATTTAAATGTGAATTATATCTTAGTAAAGATGTTTAACAACATCTAAAAACATTTAAAAAGCAGCTGGAGCTTTATCTTCTTCCTCTCTGCCTCCTTCCTATTGGCTATAATGAGGATGTGATGGTTGGCACTGGAGCAGCCATCTTGGACCAGGAGATGACTCTGAAAAGTAGGCTAAGTGCGAAGAGCAACAACATAGAAGGAAGCTGGGATTTTGACTATCGGAAGTGAGTGCCATATCAGCTTTGGACCACCTACCTGCGGACTTTTGTGTGAAAGAAATAAGCTTCTGTTTTGCTTAAGACATGTTATTCTGGGTCTCTGTTACTCAGATGATCCTATTTATAATTGGCACACACAGTGAAACCCAGAGGAGAAAAGCTGGACTCTGAGTACGAGATGCCCCAGCAGTCCCGTGGACCCCTCCCTTGGTAGTACTCTGGGCTCCTCTGAAGCTCAGTATCTGCTCCTGACCTTGACCTGGCCTTGCCCCTCTCACTCTTCTCACACCTCTCAGAATCCAGCCCTTCCTGACTCTTTAGAAACCTCTGTCACATGCCTCCTGCCACCTCATTCTAGAGCCCTTCCCATCCCAACCTCCAGGTCCCCTCTCCACCCAGAGCCTCCCCGCTTCCAAATGTCCTCTGGCTATTGCAGGAATCATGCAGAAAACGGAAATCAGGAATTTTCTGTTTGCTTCCAGACTTGAGGGCAAGCCATGTGTCCCTAAGATCCATCTCCAGGCTCAGGGGCTGTCCCAAGCTGCTGCCCCCTCAGATCTCTGCTGAAGCCAGTTCACACCAGGGCTAGAGTAGCAAATTAATACCCATCTGTTCACCAGCGGGTCTCTGTCATGAGGCTCCTGGTGGCACGACAATGCCTGATGTGTCAGGAAAAAGGGGGGACAGTTGGGAAGACCCTTCAAAATGGGGGCCGTCAACCCCATTACTGTGAGAGTATACAGCTGTCCACAGCTGGCAGGAGGAGCCAGAAGGCGCCGTTCCCACCCGGGGAGCAGATGTTCTCATTGTCAGAGCCAAGAACAGGGTCCCCAACAGATGGGGAGGCGAGAACAGCCAAAGAGCATGGGTGGGTCTCAGGGGTCCTGGGCTCCCCTCTCCCCTTCTGGTTCTGAGCCTGATTCACTGTGTGACCCTCATCCCTCTTAACCTCAGTTTCCCCATGTGCTAATTGAGGGGAGTGGACTAGATGATCTCCCAGAGCCTTCCTAGCCTCCAAAGCCTTCCAAAGTTGGACCCAAACACATCCCAGTTTGATGAAGATTCTGTCTCGGGGGCTCCCTGCTGAGACATCAGCGTGGACCCCAGGACAGAAGCCCATGGGGTGGGATGCGGTGGTGGGGGCTAGGGAGGGGTGCCCACCCAGGGACTGGAGACCCTGGAGGACACCCTACCTGCCTTGTACTGGCTGGGCAAGTGCTGCTGGAGTCTTTTCATGGCCACAATTTCTATCATTTGTAGCCGAAATTCAGGTCCAGAAAAGACCCTGGCATCTATCCGGGTGGTTTGAGAGCCATGTTCCAGAAGGCCTGGCAGTTCTTTAGAGGGGCCTCAGGGGCGAGGCGAGGGCAAGGAGGTGAACTCAGGCCCCTCACTCTGAGTCAATCAAACAGCTCCACTCTTGGTCTACTTTACACACTGGGCAACATTTTGCAGAATAAAAAAAAAGGCTTTAGAACCATCGTCTGTGTGCCCTCCTGGTCCCTCGGGAGCCTCTCTTGGAGAGGTTGACCAGCCATCACCAGTGGCTCTAGGTCGAGTCTGGCTGAGGTGCAGTGGGCCTCCTAGTCATGGCCCCAGGGGCCAAGGACCGCCCTCTGGAGCCCAGTGACTCACGTCTTCCTTCTTCCCTAAGACAACTTCAGTGCCCTCTCTGTCATCGTCCTCCCGGCCACCCCACCCCGGGACCCTGCACCATTCTTCAGGGATGGGGTTTCCGTCCCTCCCCACCCAGGCCTCCCTCCCCTGGGGGGCACACTGGGGCTGGAAACATAAGAGCCCCCTGGGCCAGCACACAGCTCCTGAGGCAAGGGTGGCGAGTGGCGAAGAAGCAGGTCACACTGTCTCCAGGAAGGAGACGCCGAGGTAGAAGTGCGTGCACTAAAGGTGAGCAGAACACGGCGGGGACCCAGCCGCACCAGCAGCTCCCACGGCGACGGTCTCTGCTAGTGCGCAGGCCAGCAGGCCGGGGGCACCGCCTGGTCCTTGGTGGATCAAGGTGGGACAGACAGGCAAGGACAGACAGGATGACCTGGACGGAGCCAGCGGGGGTCTGCAGCCATCGGACAGGTGCAGGCCTGCTGTGAGCCCTCGCGTGGAGGCCGCCCGGGCTGCTCAGGACGGACTCGTGACCTCCGAGCACAGTGGGGCACTCCAGTGTGTGCCGTGACAGCTGCGAGTGCGGAAAAGGACGGCCAACGAGCAGGACAGTCTCACCTGCACCGTGCTGCGCGGGGCTGTCCCCACATCGCACAGTCTCTCTGCTCTTGGGGACACTCCAGTTTCCAGAGCAGCCCCTGCCGCCCCACCAGCCCCATCGATCCCTTTCGGGCCACTCACCATCAATGACCCTCTTCACCCGCCAGATCCGGAGCATGATGATGAGGCTGATGGCGTCCCAGGGGCTCCTGGGCCCGTTGGCCACGGTGGATGCCACCATCGGGGCCAAGGACAGGATGATCACAGCCCCGTCAAACACCTGTGGGAGGAGGCATAGCTCAGCACTCAGGGCCGGGACCAGGCAGCGGGTGCTGGCCGACTTCTCCAGGGGCCTGGGCTCCCATAGAAGGTCACCCCATATCTGGCCAGCCCTCCGGACCCTCCTTAGTCTTTAGGGGTCTTCCCCCTCCTAAATGTGCTTCTGAGCTCCCTCTACCCTCCGAGTGACCTCAGCCCATCTCCAGCCCTTAGTTCAGACAGCCTTGGGCAGTCCTGCCCCTTCTCAGGATGGGGCCTGGATCTTGTGTCCCAGGCCCTGGGCAGAGCCGGCTGAACCCCGCACTGGCAGGGTAGGAGCTGAGGGCAGGCATGGGGTGCCTCCTTCCCTGGGGGAGCAGGACCTGGGGCCCACATCTCATCTTTGTCCAGCACAGAGTTCCTGACCCTGCAGGGGCAGGGCTAGGTGAGGAGGCATGCAGCCTGCATGATTTATTAAGCCCTGGGCCCTGACCTCCATCTGCCTGCCCCAGCCTGGCCTCCGTCTGAGCCTCTCATGGGCCAGACCCTCTGTGTCAGCTCCCAGCTTGAGCCCAAAGAGGCTAAGATATCGATGGAGAGGAGAGGAAGCTGTGGGTGGCAGCACTGACCGCCTTGCCTTGGCACGTGCACAAACTGCCAGGCGCAGCCAGGTCTCCCCGCATGCCACCCCACCCTCCGCAGCCCACCCCTGGGGACAGGGAGCAGAGTGGAAACCCAGGCTGAGAAGCGCTTTTATAGTTTCCTGCCCAGCTGTCTGTCTAGGGTGGATTTATTTGTTTTAAAACACATCTCAAAAGCTTTTCAAAGTGATTCAGAAATAAATTTTAAAAGTTTGCAGAACTTCAAGGAGATTTTTTGAGAGCGTCCCTTTGCTGAAGACTGTCTCAGTTGACCCTCCCCAGCCCTCACCCCTTCCCCACTGCAGCCCGGTGCACGGAGCAAGCAGCTCCCGCGTCCAGTGTGGAAAGGAGCCAGCTTTTGTTGATGGCTCCCACCCTGGAATGGATGGGACAGTGACATTTTCCAGCTTCCAGGCTGGTTGGGTCGGGGTCTGGGGGTGGACCCTGTTCTTTACCTCTATTTTGTTCTCGATGTAATCCCAGATCCCAAGCACCACGATCCTCAGAACAGTCTGAGGAGAGAAAGAGAAAAGAAGTGACTGTTCTCCAGCCCCTGCCTAGCAGCGAAGACTCCAGAGCTCAGCATGCAGTCTGCTTCCTTGCCCAGTGATTGGGAAAAGTCTCCACCATCTCCTGAGCATTCTCACCCACGTGCCCTCTCCATCCCTAGTGCCAGGGCCCAGCTCCAGAGCCCCCTGCTGGCTCCCTGCCCCTCCAGCCCTCGGTGTGCCATCCCTGGGCAACCCAGCACCATCCATGCCAGTCAGAACCCTTCAGAGCTGCCAGTACATAGAGAATACACTCCAAATCCCTTGGAATGATACACAGGACCCTGCCTCCCTCTCCTACATCCTTTTTTCCCCACTCCCTTCATGCCCCAAACCACTTAGAAATATTCAAACATGCAAACTCTCTCTCCTACTGCCTTGTCTTTGCAGTTGACTCCCCTTCCAACCCCAAATCTCTCTCCTTCTATAATGATAGGAGCCTTAGCATGGCCATCCAGCTAAAGACTACATTTCCCAGCCTTCCTTGAGTCTAAGAGTGGCCATGTGACTATATTCTGGCCAATGGCTGGTAAGCAGAAGCACTGCATACAACTTCTGGGCTTTGTCCTCAAATGGATTCGGCTCTTCCTTCTCTTTCCCTCTTCCCAAAGATTGGAATGTGGGTGTGTAGGTGTGATGGTGAGCCGTCTTCAACTAAGGAGGGCCAGACAACAAGACGGAAGCCTGCCAGGTACCCACCAGCCCAAGCCACCACGTCAGCCTTACCTGCTTACCCAATGTGTTCTTCCACGAATGAACAAACACATGCATGAATGAATAATTCCTAAATGCTGCTGCCTTTGGGAGTGGTCTCCTCACCAAGACTGCATTTTTCTCCAAAGAAGCTTCTTAAAAGCTTCTTATATGGTCTTATATGATCCTGACACATTCCCCTGCAGGCTATTCCTTGGGCCAAGATGACTTTAATGCATAGTAATTCACACCCAGTGCTCCTCTCCTACCTGCCTGTAGTGCAAGACCAGCCTGCTGAACTCAGCCAGGCTGCCACAGTCTGTGGATCATCACCCATACTTGTTATGCCACAAAAAGGCTTGGCTGGTAAAATCTGTCTCTTCACGTAAAGGATGATCCTGACTTCTGTGAAGGATGAGAAGGTGGGGTGCTGGTGGTGGCCAGTTATGTCACTTTCTTTGAGTAAAGAGAGGAGCATGTGGCAGCCCGATGTCTATTCCTCTGTGGCTCCCTCATCTCTGGGCTGGTGGACCCAAGCTTGACTGCAAGACAGTTCCCAGGGGCGGGAAGAGATCTGGTTGGGAGTCCAAGATATCTTGAGGTTACAGCTCAATAATGGGCTATTTTTGTGGCCTTTGGAAAGTCAATTCCTCTCCCTGGGCCCCAGTTTCTCCTTCTGCCAGAGAGGAAGGATACACGATACAACTCCTACCATTAATTATGAGAATGACATCTACCTTCTACATATGCCAGTAAGTGCCAGACCCTGAGTCAGCCTCCCTCACTGTGATTCTCAATTTACAGAGAGGGTCAGAGAGGTTAAGAAAGCTGCCCAACGTCACATAGACAATTGGTGATGAAGTCAATATCATTGGACCCAGAGGTTTCCGGCTCTGCACAGTGTGCTCTAGCTGTGTCAGAGCGCCGTGTGTCGTCCTGGTTTCTTTTGTTGCTGTCTGATCCCTCTAATTGTGCTGAGGTTGAAACTTGGCGTCTGTCTCCTCTGAAATGCTTCAGTAGCCACATGCACCCCACACTCCCAATTCTGGGGCTCCCAAAGCAAAAAGTCCAGGCTGGGACAGATGGGAACAGGGCCTGGTCCAAATATGATTTCTGCTGCTGCTCCTCCTCCTCCTCCTTTTAAAACATAACACAAAATACAGCATCTTCACCATTTTGAGACGTGCCGCTCAGTGGCATCCAGCACATCGACACTGCTGTGCAGCCACCACCACCCACCTCTACAGCTTTTTCCTCTTCCCAGACTGAAGCTCTGCAGCCATAACAGTAACTCCCAGCCTCCCCTCCCCCCAGCCCTGGCAAACACCATTCTACTTTCTGCCTCTGTGAACTTGACTCCTTGGGGACCTCACCTAAGAGGAGTCATTATGCTTCTTTAAAAACAACACTCTTCTTGGCCGAAAAGGCAGTGAGTGGCCCAGGGTGTGCGGGCTGGGGGACGGGAAGGGAGCTGGCCAAGTGGGAGACGTAGCCAGCAACGGCTGACAGGGTGGAGGAGGCTCACGGCAGGCACGGAGCCTCTGTGCGCCAGGGGAGGACGGAAGTTCCATAGTTTTACGGGCCACAGTGGGGGTGGGTGAGCACGCGGAGCAGCTGGAATGCCGGCCGCCGCCTGCGCTCCATGCCGGCCCGTCCACATGGGGCCCATCCTCTGAGGCCTGACTCAAGCCCACCTCCTCTGGGAGCCTTTCCTTCCTCGCCCAGCCACGGGACCAGAGTGGCAGAAGGCAGCTGTCAGCTGTCAGTGGGCTCCGAAAACACCTTTCCCGTCTGTAGGGGAAGGCTGGCTCTGAGCCAGGGTCAAAGCGAGAGTGAGAGCCCAGCCCTGAGACGCCCGCTTGGGCGCTGGGGGCGTGGGGTGGTGCATGGCGCAGGGGAGCAGGCTGGCCGAGGGGACACCCACTGTGGGTACCAGGCACTGGGGCTGACCCTGCTACTTCCTCTAGAAGGATCTGCTCTTGGGCAAGTTTTCCCTGGGCTAAACTAGAACAGCAAGAGGAAGACATTGATTCCAGGATCCAACTACAGGGCGACTAAGACATGTGAGAAATATTTGCAGGAGCTGAAAACTGTCACCAGTCTTGAACTGGCGAGTAAAAGAAAGGTTTGCCAGGTGACAAGTGCCAGTGGAGGGTGATTGCAGGGCTGCACAGGAGCGCCCCTGGGGTTGGGTGTTGATAAAACAGGAGTGGACCCATCAGCCTTTTTCACGCCTTGACACTGGCTCCCTCCAAATCCCTGGGGACGGTGGCTGGTGACCCAAAGAGACTGCCTGCCTCCTCCCAGTGTGTCATCTGCTCTCAGGGTCTAAAGGTGAGCCCCTGACCAGACACAATAGCTGATGGGCTCTGGGCTTACAGGCAAACTGACCGCTCTGTCTCCTGGTGCTGGGCTCATTCTGGCACCAGATTCCCAGCTACTTTAACAGGATGGGTGCAAGGCCCTAGAGTGGAGCGTGGGGTGGCAGGCGCAGGACCAAAGGTGAGTCCATTAAACGACTGACATGGACTGAGTGCTCACAGTGCATGGGGCGCTGACCTGGACCTGGGGTCAGGAGGTGAGGCACTGAAATACACAGGATGCGCAAGGCTCACTTCCAGAATTCCTCTTGGCATACGAACATTCTTACGTCTCCTCTGTTCTAAAATATGTCCCTCACAAGGCCACTGCCCTCTCTCACACTCCCCCAGGCAAAGGTCTTGGGAAAAGCCCATCTACCTGCTACAGCTGTGACCTGACCCTAGCTCCCACTGCTCTGGTAAAACTGCTCACCTTGGTTACCAGTGACCGCTCCTCGCCAGATCCAGCAAGTGGCACTCTGTGACTTCTCTAACTTAGGTCAGCAGCATGTGGCACCGTTGAGCACCTTGCTCAGAAGGGCTCCTTCTTTTGTCTCCAGGATACCCCATACTCTGGGTTTTCCTCCCACCTCCCTGGCTACACGTTCTCAGTCACCTTTGCAGGTTTCGTTTCCTCCGTCCACACCAAAATTGTTTCCCAGGGCTCTAGTTTCTTCTCTCCTCAATTTTCCCCCTGCACGGACGATCTCACTCTTGGCTTCAACTACCAACCGATACTCTGAAATCCACACCCCTGCCAGATTTCTCTCCTGGGCAGCAGTTTCTGGTCAGCGAAGGCATCCCCATCCCCTGGTTGACTAAGCCAGACCCCTCCCCGCCCCCTGCATAGGCCAATTCCCAAGTCCAGTGAAGTTTAGCTCCTAATCTCTCTCCAGCCTGTCCCTTTCTCCATTCCAACTCCCAGTTCTCTGGTTCAAACCTGTCCCCTCTCTTAGCTGAGCTATTCCTCTGGAAACTGGTCTCCAAATGCCAGTCTTCCCTCCGCCTCCAGCCCAGCTCTACACCAGCTGCCAGGGTGATTTCTCTAAAACACCAACCTCCTCATGCCCCTCTCCTGCTGTTATTATAAGACTGGTCCTAAGTCCAAGCCTGTACAACGCCTTTCTCGCCACCTCTCCAAAGTTACTGCTCTAGAACCCGACTGGGACCTGTACGTATCGTCTAAATGTAGTGTACGGTCTAACGTTTCAATATGGGATCGTCTATTGCTTCACATGTGTAAATCTTGTCTCTGTAAATGGAATAAAAGCTCACCAACAGCAGGGAAATAATCTGTCTCTTGACAGCCTGACAAATACCCACTAAATCATAGTATTTAAGATAAACAAGTTCCATAGTGAATTGATAAAAAATTCAACTCAATGTATTCTCTATTCTAATCTTCACAGTCTCATTTTCCTTACTAGTTAGTCTTAGAATTCATTAACAAAATGTTTTGATTTATTAAAAACATACGAAGGAAATAGATTGAATTCATCTCTTCTATGAGCCAGCAGGACAGAAGGAGAGCACGGTTTTTTATAGTTAGTTAACTGGTCTGCTCCGACCGCATGACTTCATGCTTGCTGTCTGACACGTGCAAACACCGCACTGTTCCTAAATAAGATGAAGACACCAAAACTGTGCTTTGCCTTTTGGAATAAAAAAATGACAGTATTTCTCAAAGAATAAAAAATATTTTTAAAATGTCAATGAGATAGCTTAATTATGTCCATTGACATTCATTTAGAACAAGTATATACAGACAGTATTTGCTAAGTATTATGAGCAAAGCCATTTTTATTTGGGTTTATACCATATAAGATATTGATATCATAAGTTTCAAAAATTTATTTTAGAAAATCAACAAGGAAGGCAATGAAGTCAAAACTACCTATTTCTCCTCTTGAAAATCACTACAGAGCAACTAAGAAAATAAGGAGAAATGTAAACTCTATTTTGAATAAAATGATAAGGTGTCTTCACCTGCGCCTCAGCATGTGGGGAAAGAGAGTGAATGAAGATGCAGTAGGTGACTTGTCAGAGGGAAAGAAGGCGAAACCCAAGTCTCGAGAGGAGGAAAACCATTGGAAAGGAAGCCACGCAGGGCGCCAGGCCAGACAGGTTTGATAACAGGCGCTGTTCTCAGTTGTAAGGAGCAGTGAAACCCCAAGGGCCCCGCCACTGCGTGGGGAGCCAGTTCCATGCACATGCACTTCCTGCTGGTCTCGTTCTCTGGGGAACACAGCCTAATACGGGAACTTTATACCCAGCATCTTGCTTATCACAGGAATCCCTCTAAGATGGGCATTTGTAACTTCTCACAGATGAGGAAACCTGATGAAGTGAAGTGACCTTCCCAGGACCACACAGCAGTGAGAGGCTGAACCTGGAGGCACAGGGCACGGGCGTGGCTCTGCAGGCCAGGCCTGTCCCTGCTCTGCACCGCCCGTCCACATGAATGCACTGGCTACTCGGGTGAGAGGAGAGGCCATGACAACTGGTGACACCAGAAGTGGAACCAGGCGAGGGCAGAGGTGGCGTGGACTCGGGCACGAGAGGAGCAGGCGGGAAGGAGCCACTGATAGCGTCCCTGAGGAGGTGGAGGGTCACTGCTGTGACCTGTGGCTGCAGGGAACCCCTGTAAATTTGCCTGAGAATCCACTTTCCTTTCTGCTTCTAGGGAACTGCTTTTAAATCCATGCAGAGGTTGCTGGGACGGGTGTCTTCAGGGCTGATGCTGTTTATCATAGCAGAAAACTGGAGACCTCCTAAAAGTCCAAGAAGAGGGTTAAACTAGAAACATCCATACAATGGATGCCGCCATCAAAAATGGGGGCAGACTGCCAAAGTGTTAGGACTGGACAAAGCAGGGGGCAGGAACACAGGTGGCGTTAGATGATTCGCTACGTTTTCAGTATGCCTAAGCTATTTCCCCATGAGAAATAACCACGCAGAATGCTCCTAAATGTGTTGTTGTAAAAGAAAATGCAATTGGCCCTCTACATCCGCGGGTTCCTCATCCATGGATTCAACTAACTGCAGATGGAAAATATTCGGGAAATAAAACCCACAGAGGTCCAAAAAGCAGAACCTGAATTTGTCGTGTGCTGGGTAGTACATTGAGTCCATGGGAATGAAGGGACGTGTAGGCATCGCATGAGGTATCACACGTAGTTGAGAGATGACTTAAAGTGTACGGCAGGCTATGAGTGGCTACGTGCAAATACTGTACCATTTCATATCAGGGACTTGAGCCTCCGCAGAGTTTGGTGTCCATGAGGGGTCCTGGGTCTAATCCCCTATGGACACCAAAGGACAACTGTATAATAACATCGAAAAACATTTACAAAATATTAATGGACAAAAAGAAAAGCAAGTTCTAGAATATCAGGTCCACTATGATCTCATCTTTCTCAAGGAAAAAGTGTGTATATACATAGGCACTGCAGATAAACCAAATTAACAGTGGTTCTCTGTGGGTGATGTGAATATGGTGATATTTTTTCTTATTCTGGCTTGTTTATTTTCTAAATTGTCTACAATGGGCAAAATTATTCTTGTAAATGTTAGAACTATTTTTTTCTACATCAGGGTAATCAGATGGAGACTCAGGGCTTCCCCTCGTGTAGATCAGGCATGAGAAGTCACCAAGACTAACTGCTTGGTGGCCTCCCAGTCCCTCTCAATGTGACCCAGGTGGCCAGCATCAGGTTCGTCTGCTTCTGAGGCCAAGGCTGTCGAGGACACGCTTTCCTTCTAGTGGGTCCCTTCTCCAGGAGTCCAAAGTGTTAACTCAGCTCTTCTCATTTGCCAGATCAGGTTTCCCAAGAATGCTGTGGGAGGTAGAACATTCTGGGTCTGGGATTATTCCTAGAATCTCAGGGCTGGAGGGAGGACCTTAAATGTAACGTTGCTTGGCCCAACCCCTTCCAATGCTTTAATCCCTGGTCCAGTAGCCCAAAGAGTTGGCCATCTAGCCTGCGCTTGCAGACTTCTACTGACAGTGAGCGTGACACTGTCTAAAGCATCATTCCAGCTTGTTCAGAAAATTCACCTTTATATCTGACCTGCGAGCTCCATAAGATCATTAAGGTCATGGCAAATGAAAAAGTAGAAACGAGATTTTGAAGAATGACTTCTCGAAAACATGTTTCATTTATTCACGTCTTCAATGGAGGGTGCCATTGGTATGCCAGGTGATAAGAGGAGACAAGAATGCAACAAGGCTCTGTCCCCTGCGCACAGCTGAGCTGGGACAAACCTGTGCCCGGGAGCTGAGAGCAGGGGAGGTCCATGTGGGCTGGGGTGGTCAGGACAGGCTGCCTGGAGAGGCGAGTGGGGGAGCTGAGCCGACCCTTGAAGGAAGGGAAGGACTGCGGTGGTGGCGGCAGTGGGACAGTCCTTCCCGGCAGAAAGCACCAGCCGGAGCATTTTCAAAAGAAGATCAGAGTTCGACAGGGCCGCGGCTAGATCGTGCGCCACCTTTCTGCACAGGAGAAAAAGGTGTCCCTACACTAGGACGCTTCTTTCTATGGAAAACTGCTAGACTGTTTTTAAAAAACTAGACATTTGACTGCCGTCTTCCAGCAAACTGTCATAACAAGTGAACGGACCTACAGTGTGAGGTGAACCCCTTTTACCATCTGCGTGACCTTACTCAGGGGTGCTGATTTTTAAAAATCTCCATGCACGCAGCAAGAAGGCCCGCCTGCGGGGTGCTGGGCCAAAGCGCTCCCGGCAGTGGTGGACAGTCAGCAAGGAGTCGCTGCAGGCCGGCTCTAGTGCCAGCCGAAGCAGGGCAGGGCAGCGCACGGGGTGGGAGCGGCAGGACCGAACCTTCTCCACCAAGGCAGCCCTCCAGGAAGTCTGCTGCTCTGGGGTCTGCCCGTTTCTCCTCTTGCGGAGTCTGTCTGTGGCGCTCTCAGGATCCTACTGGGCTGCTCCTGGGAGTGGGGTGGTGGGGCAGCTGCCGCGCACTGTACGGATGGGACCGTGAGGTGGGAAGGCACGTGGCCTAGAGCCCTGACTTCCCTATACCTCTCTGAAACTTGGAGAGGAGAATCTCTACCTTTAAGTGTGAGCAGCGACTCCACCTCAGGAAGGGACAAGAAGGCAGCCCGCAGCTCAGATCCAAGTCCTTCATGTTAATGGTGGGGAAGTGAGGCACAGAGAGGGGCAGTGACTTGCCCAAGGCCACACAGCAACATAGTGGCCAAACTGGCTCCCTCTTACAGAGTACTTGTCACACACTGAGGGGAAGCAAGTTCCTCCGTCATCTCTAGAGCATAAAGCGCAGCCCCACCTTCTCGCCTCCCACATGGGGACTGAGGCTCGCCAGGAGAACCCCTCACAGGTCCTGAATCCTGGGGTGGCTGCCGGCAGGAAGATGAAGCCCCGGCTCAGTCCAGTTCGGCAGTGCACGTGGCCCGGCAAATGGCACAGGCGGCCCAGCAGCCCGGCCCCGCTGGGCTCGAGAGGCTGCTGCTGGGAGAAGGAGGTGGCTGCCACACTGGCGCTGGAAGAAGCCCGAGGAGTGGATAAGCAGAACGTGGCAGCCCGTGTGAAGAGTGTTCACACGTGAAGGGGCGTGCCGAGCTGCACCGCAAGGTGGCTGAGCCTCGACAACATTGCGGGAAGCGGAAGAAGCCAGGCACAAAGGACCCATATTGCGCGAGTCCCTTTACATTGAACAGCCCAAATAGTTAAGTTCACAGAGACAAAAAGAAGATCAGTAGTTGGCAGGTGCGGAGGGTGAGGGGGAGAAGGGAGTGACTGATAAGGGTAAGAGGTCTCCTTTGCTGGGGCAAGGATGCTTTGGACCCAGACAGAGGCGATGCACTAAGTGCCACTGAACTGTACACTTTAAAAGGGCTGTGTTATGAGAATTTCACCCTGGTAGAAGGAGGAGGAGGAGGAAAGGGTGGAGGGGGAAGAAGAAGAGGAGGAGGAAGGAAGGAAGGCCAGCTGTAGCTCAGCTTTCTCCTCTTCTAGGGAAAGAGCTGGGACTGCCTGGGCCTTTCCGCACCCCAGGGAAGGGCCAACACCCCACAGCCTGCACAGGCCCTGCTGTGGGGTGGCCAGACCTTGACCAGGAGGCCCTGGGAACGCGTGCAGTCTCAGGAAGAGGAGCAGCAGGCTCCCTGGTTCCAAGTGGCCAGCTGGGCCTGGTGTCAGCTAAGGATGGGGCTGCACTTCGGAAAGACTGTTTGCACAATTCTCTATCTGGATTCCAAAGGTTCTGCTTGTTCTTAGTGCTGCAGGGACACACGGAAGTGCACTGAACCTGCCTGACCTAGGACACCAGGGCCCAGGAAGACTCGTGGGCACCCACTCTTGTAACAGGAGGAATGGCCTGAAAGAAACGGCAAAAATATTTCCTGTCTCTTTAAAACATTCTCCCCTCCCCCCTACTGAGAACTAAAACCTGCATCTCTGCCTCAGGCCAGTGGTGGGGAGGGGCAGGGTCAGTCTTTTGTTATTTGTGCTGCAGAACAAGGCTCAGCCCAGACCTGGTAAAGGGAGGTCCTGGGTGGAGGTCAAGAGACTGTGCTCAGCGGAGACGGATGATCAGAATCATCAACTGCAGCTGAACAGCAATTGCCTGAGCTGAGGACCCACCCTTTAAAAGCTCTGCATTTCTGCTTATTATTAAGAAAGTAATAAACTTCTCTTTCCTTCTCAAACCACTTGTTCTCCTTCTTTTGATGCGGCCTCGAGGACAAGTGCCGAGCTCTGGGTAGTGCTCCCACCTTGGCCCCTGCACGGCCTACCTGACCAAGGGGGCCCATTCTCACCACTTCGAGAAGCATCTGTCTCACTGTCGAATAGCATGGCCCGCTTGAACAGGTGTCCTCAAACTGAGCCCAGTCCAGCCTCACAGTCCCCTCCTCTGGGCCCAGCTCTGTCCTCTGGGCCCTGCACGGAACAAAGGCACCTGTCTTCCTGAAGCTCCTGCGGGGCTCTGGGACAGGCAGAGGACTGCCCACCCACTCGGAGGCCTGTGCATGGGTCTGGGCAGGTTTTCTCGCCTCTCATAAAATGTCCTGCCCTCCTCCCGCCAGGGGTGTCTGACGCTCAGCTGAGAGGGTAGAACCCTGCTTAAGACAAGGTACGGGATCCAGGGCAGCCAGGGCCCTTGGGGTCTGCCCTTCGTGGAATTTGCCTGTCAACTAGGCCCACTCACTAAGTCCCAGGAGGTTTAGAGTGACACCCCTTCCTCCGCCACAGCCACGTCCCTTTACCAAGAAAGAAGGGGCCAGACCTTCAGGGCCATGCTCACGTCTCCCAGACGAGGGAGTGTGCTTCCTTCTGGGTCTGTGGCCAGCTCCTGGCCCTGATCTTTCCCCCAGATTCCTGGTCCCTTTTCGGCATGCCAGCTCCAGGGCCACACAGGGATGGAGCCAGTGGCCAGGGACCAGATTAGGAGCCCAGAGCCCTGGGCCCAGTTTTGGCCACAGCTGGCTGTGTAACCCAGGCTGCTCTTCTCATCTGTGCAGTGTTTTTAAAAGAACACTGCTGGTACTGTGGGCAAATCCCAGCAAGACACACAGGCCTGGCCCACTGCTGAGGGACATGGGGCTACCCTGGCCCTTCCTATCAGGCAAGCCAGTCATTGTGAAGGGCACAAATGCCCTCACATGTCCCCATACCGCTGGGGCAGGGGGCCTCTGTGAGCCCATTCTGGTAACAGGTTCTGACGCGTGGTTCTCCGGGGCACTCCGTGAGCCTGGAAACCGCGCTCGCTCGCTGGGCTGCGCGGTATCCACGTCCCCGCACACCAGCCTTCTGTCCAGCGGGGACGGGACGGGGGCCCCGTGTGTTGGCCGGGCTCCCTGCCACTCCCTGCCCAGCTCCACCCTCACCCTCTTTGAGAAGGTCAAGGTGAGGGGACCCGCCCTTCTCCCCCAGCACCCCGCTGAGCTGTGGGGACCCCTGGCCCCCTGCTTTGGGGGCGGACTGCTGTGGAGAGACTCAGGGGCTGTGATTCCTACACACAGGGACTTGTCTCTTTCAGGTAGTTCATCTCCGGCAGTGACAGGAAGGGAATGCCGAATTAATGCTGGGTAATAAATTCTGCAAAAGCCAATAAAACCAAAGCAGAGGGATGGAGGGGAAGAACCGCAGCAACTGATTAAACATTTTTGTTGGCAGTCACA
This sequence comes from Cheirogaleus medius, assembly GCA_008086735.1. NCBI lineage: Eukaryota > Metazoa > Chordata > Mammalia > Primates > Cheirogaleidae > Cheirogaleus > Cheirogaleus medius. The sequence goes on from VBSM01001118.1 coordinate 2,031,868, forward strand.
GACAAACGGCACATTTTCCAAGGTTTGCATCAAGGAGACATCTGGCCGTGGCCCGTGCATTTGTGGAAGGGAATCCCGGCGAGTAGAGACGAGGGGCTAGGGAGGGCAGGACCCTTATGGGGGCAGCAAGCTGGGGAGCAGGGACTCTGCTTTGGGGGGCTGAGGCACGTCCAGGGCAATGGTCTCCGCCAGCTGGTTGGGACTCTCCTGGGGAGGGCAGTGCTGGGATGTGCCCTGCGGGCTGAGCCTCAGGCCTGGGTTCACCAGCCAACCCCACAGGCTGCAGGAGCTGAGGCCTGTGGAAGAGAACGCTCTGTGCTGGGAATGCCCACGCCCACACCCAGACTCAGGACTCTGACTGGAGGCCCAGGCCCAGCCCTCCTTGCTTTGCAGGGAGAGAGACAGCAGAGTGGTTAGGCAAGAGCCGGCCCACAGGAGGACCCTGGGACTCCGGCTCTGTGGGTCCCCTGATCACGTCACAATATACTCTCTACGCCTGTGCATCTGGCCCCGCGGCTCCTCTCTGCGGGCCGCCGCGCCCTGGGTGCCGTGCCCCGCGGGTGTGAGCTCTGCGCCTCGCTCATTGCTGCCTGCCTTGCCCCGGGTCTGCTGGACCCTGCAAAAGGCCCCGCCGGGCTCTGCGTGGCTAACGTGTGCCTGCAGTGGGGCCCACGGGTGGAGTGAGACAGTGGCCGGCTGACACAGGCCAGTCCTCGGTCCGTTAGGAGAGGCTGGTTTTCCAGATGAAACTTTCGTGTCCTTCCGTGACCCCCGCTGCCCACTGGTCAGGAAAAAGCCTGCCTGCAGCAGCCCCAACTGCAGGCCAAAGTGTCACTGTGACAGCCTGGGAACTGCACAGAAGTGTCGTCCCCATGTTGGGACAGAGCAGTGTGCTGGGACCCGGGTGTCCCTGACACTGCAGTGCCCACACCGGGCTGCTCAGCTCCTGCACCCACCGAGCCCCGTACCCAGGGCCCAGAGGCTCTGTCTTCCCTCACACGCGGAGACAGCGACTTGGTCTTTACCCACGGTCCCCAGCACCGCCGTCGGGCGCCTGTTCTCCCCACTCTCTGCCCTCTGCATGCCTCGCCCCCAAGGTCAGGCCAGCTGTGGGCCCAGGGCCACGCCATGGCCTCCACTCTGCTCCCCACCTTGGGGCTCCCTGGCCTCAGCCTCACCTCCTGCCTGCTCCTCTCTGGCCACACCAACAGCTTGCTGTCCCTCAGCTATGTCACGTTCAGTCTCACCTACACAGATATCGTCACCCACCCGACCTGGAGAACACCTGCTCATCCTCTGGGATTCCACTCAGGACCCCCTGCTCCCACCAAGCCTCCCTAGCTGGGTGGGCGCCCCCCCCCCCCCCCCCCCCCCCCCCCCCCCCCCCCCCCCCCCCCCCGGGGCCATCTCCCACCGCCAGCCTCAGCCCCGTGCCACACCTCCCCTGCAGCCTCAAGGGCTAGCGAGGGCCCGACACCAGGAAAGATTTAGAGAAGCAAACCTTGGTTTCCCCAGGACGGGAATCACCCTGCAGAAGAGGTTATAGGGCCTGAGTCTTTACCTACCTCTGAGAAGAACACAGAGAGAATGACCAGACTGATCCAGTGAATTACGCCAGCAAACTGGAATGCACTGGAAACTGCAACGAACACAATGAGGACCGATTTTAGGAGCAAGGAATTATGTACATCCGTAAAGAGGGCTTCAGAGCATCGAGGCAGATCTCTGGGACCCTGGGGCTGCTCGCATGAACATTTAGATCTGGTAGAAATCAGGTCAGAGAATAAGGGCAGCTCGAACTGGTGTCTGCAGGGGCGGTGGGAGGTCGGGGCCAACGGTGCTGTTCTTTCCTCCAGCCCGAGGGGGCTGCCTCCTTCCTCACAGGCCCCTCTCTGAGTTCCTGTGTGGTCTTTGGTGGGCTTTTTGCTGTAGCCAGACTCCAGGAAAGGAGTCCTCCCAGCGGGGCTTATGAGGACATCCGTGGCTTCTGGGCCTAGGTAGGTGCTTCAGTCACAGCAGGGTGGTCTTTCAGAAACCCAGCCCGCAGTCCCACCCTAAAGCACCGCGCACGGCTGGTTGGTGGGACTCAAGGCCAGCTGACTTTCACTTTTCATTCTGAAAACTCAGGGCGGCAGGGATGTGGCCTCGGCCAGGGTGTTCCAGAGAGAGAAGGCTGGAGTAGGACTGGGAGAGGAAGCTGGCCGGGGGCAGGGGTGTCAGCCTCCCCCTGAAAGCAGCAGAGCCAGCGGGATGGGGTCTTACACATCACTCTGGTCACTTTCCAGGTTGCGAGTGTGCGTGGGGAGAGCTGCCAGCACCGTGCATTCCCGCCCCACCTTCCCACAGTCACTGTGCCGGGGAGGCTTTGGCCCTGGAAGGCCCTTTGGAAACACAGGAAGCCCTGCCCAGCCTCCGAACCCTAGCATGGCCGAGTTTATCAGCCAGCACAGCCAGGAGCAGGGTGCTGGGGCCACCACAAGGGTCAGGCGAGCTCTGATGGAGAGCAGGGCAGGGATGCTCCCCAGAGAGCAGGCCTCAAAGAAGTCCTGGGACAGTGGGGCGGGGGCAGGGATGCTGTAGAGGAGGCTGCTGCCCAGCCTGCTTGGCGCCCTGCTCAGAATCCCCCAGGCCAACAGGAAAGGCCCAGTGCCCGCTGTAGGGAGGGCGGGCCTGAAAGACAGCAGCCCACATCCTCTCTCGACACTCCAGGGTCTGTGGGGTGGGTAGAAGCCAGGTTCGAGAGCTCATCCGAGGGGAAGACTACAAAACCGGGCTCCAGGCAGGAGACTCTGGGGTCCCCTTGGCTTTGGGCCAACATGACCCATGGAAGACGAGCCCTGAGACGGGCGACTGCATGCCAGGGGTACCAAGAGGCTGAGGCCTGCGCGACTCTGAAGAGACCTCCAGTGGAGTCTGAAAACATAAAATCTCTCCCCATTATCTCTCAAATGAATTCTGTGCCTTGTTTTACGGTTTGCTTTAGAAGAGCAATAAATCTCTGATTGTGCGTTTTATGGAATTTAAGATGCCTTTTATGAGCTGCTATTGGATCTCCCACCAAAATCAATCTCCTGGATACTTAATTTTAAGCAAAATTCCAGTGTCAGCTGGGTTCCCAGTGCTACTCAATGCCTCGTCACAACCTGAGCAGCCAAGGGCCCGAGGACAGCCACCACAGGGAAAGAAAGACTCCGTTATGGTCAGAGCTCATAAAAAGCAGACAGTATGGATGAGTGGGAGGGAAAGTACACAACATGGTTTAATTGAAGACAGGTTGAGTATGAAACCAGTACCGGTCACTTTATGCTGGAAGATACTTTAATTGGAACCCAGGGGCCACCAGCTGCATAAAACCTAACTAGGCTTATCAGACAAAGCGAGTCTGTGCTCACGGGCACCGTCTTTTAGGGAGCAGGAAGGCTTGCTTGGGGGAGCTTCGGCAGAGCCTGCATATTGAGGATCCAGGAAAGGACTGGGGGCGTTTGAGAGAACAAACCTGGTTGACTAAATGGGCTGGGGCTGCTGAATGTAGTCCTGGATTTTGCCGGTGGCATGAAAGGAAATCTCTCTGAGGCCAACAGTCTCGTGTCTTTTTCAACCTACTTGAATGGTCCACCTTCTGAGCCAGGGCAACATGGAGAACCAGGAGCTCTCCCAGAAGCCACGCGCTCATTCGAGCCAAGAGTCGGAACGCCTGGCCTCTGCCCCTGGTGCACCAGACACATTCTACAAGGGAGGGGGCAGGAAGTGGCCTCCACCCTGACAGCCACGTTGCTATGGGACACCCCAGTCAGAAGAATAATGGGCCACGAGTATCAGGCTTAATGGGGAACTGGACAAACACCAAGAAGACCCAGGTGGGAAGAGAACTGGCCATGCAGTTAACTGGACTGGTGGCTTGAAGTGCCAGCCCCATTACTTCTCACCAAGGGTGAGTCTTTAACTTCTCCAAATCTTAATTTGCCCAGTCTGTAACATGGGGTCCAACCAGCCTCGCCCACCTCACAGGGTTGCTGTTAGGGTCCGATGCATGAGAAAGAGCTCTCAAAACGACCACAGTGTATATAAATAACACTGCCAACTTATAGGTGGGTAAAGATATGAAGACTCTCATCGCCATCACGGCTGTCATTAGTAGCTACTACAGGGTGATATGCCTCCATAAATGGGAACTTTCTTTAACCTATAGAAAATTCCAACCTGGAAAATTCCAAATGGGAACAATAAGAAAAAAATGCATACAGGGGTCCCCAACATTTTTATTTCATCAGTTTCTGATCATGGAATGCTGGGGAGGGGACTGCAGAGGCCACATTGGGTGGAAAGGGGCAAAGTCATGCTGGGCAGATGGAGAGGGGATCTGCCAGGAGCGTGTCCTCCCCAGCGGGAGTTCCTGTGAGCCACAGGGCCAGAGCCTGGCAGGGGCGTCAGCTGGGGTAGATCACAGCCTGCTGGTTGGGGACCCCTGATGGCTGCAGATGCACACTGAATACCGACATCATACGTGTTTCATATGTGTCTCTCTTGCTACTCACACTGGAGGAGCTTTATATCTATCAGAAGTTCCAGAGTCAGGAGAATCACCACCAATATTACACAGGCTACCAGGAGACTGTTGAGACTTGCACTGAGCAAAAATACCTGCCACACGGCTGCTCTCTTCCCACAGCACGGCTTCAGCCAGTTAGACCTGCAGGGACAAAAGTGGGGAGAAGGGAGGCTGAGAGTGGGGTGGTGCAAGGAGGGAGATCCCACCCACACCCTGCTCCCAAACCGGCCCTCATCACTGCTGGCTCCACTTAGCTCTAGGTCTCTCTTATCCAAGAGGCCACTGGGTAGCACTGCAAAGGGTAGACATCTCATCACGAGACGGAGCTGGGCTTACATGCTGATCTTGGAAACTCACAGCCTCTCTCTGTGCTTCCGTCTCCTGGTCTTCGAAACGGGCATGAAACCAACATCTGATAGATTAGCAGAGTCTGTCTATGCAGCAAGTGCTATGTGAAAATGAGCTGCTGTTATTGTATTGCCGTGGGTTTCAGAACCTAGCATAGGCTCTGGCATTTGGGAGAGCCTCAATGTGCCTTTAATACATGCTCAATGAATTAGCAAATGGATTTTCCATTTTCAGTTGTAAAAAGGAAAGATTTGAACAAAATCTCTGTTTTTCAAAGTAGATTGCATGGAACAGTAGTTCTATAGAATATTAATAGTTGTTATTTAATATAAAAGTTTCCATAATTGGGTAAGTTTCAGAAAATTTGGATCAAAGTCAAATGGACATTTTTCTCTGCAGGACATTTTGGTGCCTTTGATATGCTATTATGCCTCATCATGCTCCGAAGGGGATTATGGTATCAGTGTCTCCCAAACTTGTCTGACACAAGAACAAGAATTTGGTGAAACTAGTGTTCCATGGACCGTCTTTTGGGAACCCCTTGACTATGTGATCTGGAACGTTTGCAGGTGGAAATGAAGCCACTGAGGACAGAATCCTTCCTGAGCAGGTTTGGAAGTGGGGAGGGGCCCCAGGATCTCAGAGCTGGGTGGACTCCTCAGGGTATTGCATTCAGTCCCCTCAGGAGCACAGAGGGGTGCCTCTGAGGGGGATGGGAGTACAGGGCTGGAGTGCTGAGGTCCAACCTCAACTGGTGTGGCAGTTTGGTGGCGAGTGGACCTGCCTGCCCTCCCTTGCTGAGGAAGAGCCAGGCACTTCAGGAAGTGGCTGAGATGGCACTAGCCAGCATGTCCTTACTTCCGGCTCTGCCCTCAGCCACCCTGGGACCATGTACAAAGGCCCTCACCACTCTGGGCTTCCACCTATCCATCTGCAAAATGGGGATAATACTTTGTAACTCATGGGGATATCGAAGGAGAAGTGGGAGAGTGGATCTGGCCTGTGAGGTACAATGCAGCTGAAATGGTGGACGATGCTGATGGTGAAGTGCGTGACAGCCCCGACATGGCTGTCACCCTGTCCTTCTCATCCAGACAGTCACTCTGCTGGAGCTTGCTGCAGGGAGGGCCAGAGCCCACTTCCCGGAGGTCCCCAAGGTGAAACTGGGCTGGGAGGGGAGCTCTGCCTAGAGGTGCTCCCTTGTTCCCGAAGGACTGACATGAACGTGAAAGCTTTGAGGCAGAGCCTTCTTCCTCACCATCCACCCAGGGAACGCTTGAAGGAGTCCCCCGCCACTGGAAGGTGGGACAAAACTCACAGCTCTTCAAGAAAGCTGGCAGCAATGGCTTACTCAAGTCTTTCTGGATATTTCTAACAGCTGTGGGAACAGTAGGCCCTGTCCTTGGCTCTGTGGGGAAAGGAAAGGCTGGTGTTCAGCCCCAGGACCCCGGAAGCTGGTCCCGGAAAGAGAGGTTGCGTTTCAGCTGGCGACGGAGGAAGTGGGGAGGTCGTTTCCCACGGCGCAGTGGAGACGGCAGATGTGAACCCCACGTGGTGCAAGAGTGTGGGGTGAGGGATGGGGAAACCACCAGTCAGAAGAGAGGGTTTCTCATTAAGGGATAAGCAGAAAACAGGAGGAGAAAGGCCCGTGGGGGCCAGAGGTGAGGCCATCGATGACGAGTGCCTTCACCGCCCGCTGCAGAGCCACTGCTTCCCACTGGCTCCCTGGCCATGTTGCACACACACAAGCAAGAGGTGACAGGGTGAGCCCCAAACGGAAGCCACGTGGGGCTCAGGAGGGTCACCGGATCAAAACAGGATGTGCAGCTAAATTCAAATATCAGATAAACAACGAGTAATTTTCTAGTATAAGTATATCCCAACATTGCACAGGATATACTCATACTAAAAAAATCACCTCTCGTTTATCTGAAATTCAAATTTAACTGGATATCTTGTATTCTTATTTGCTCAATCTGACAGTCCCAAACTCAGAGCCAAGGGGTCTCAAGGAGATTTGGTCAGAGACACACAAGTGTCCTTGGACGCAGGCCAGGAGCCTGGCCAAGCTGGAGGGGCTGCAGGGAAGGGCTCGGTGGGGAAGCTGCCCTGTGCGCTCAGAAGGACGCCCTGGCCCCTGCTCGGAGGCCCACAGAGTGGCCAGCTGCGTAGTGCTTCTGTGTTACAGACCGTTTGCATTTTCAGACATCACCATGTGGCCGCCCTCACCTTCTGATCCACGCTGACTCCCCTCCGCCCCTGCTCCTTTTCCTGAAAGGTGACGTTCTTGTCTCCCCTTCCACTCCAGTCTACTTTCAAGTGCCCAGCTCTGCTGGAAGCTCTGTCCCGCCCTCCCTCCACACCCCTGCTCCGCCTTCCCCAGGCTGCAGCACTGACTTTCCCAGGGCCCGCAGAGACCCTGTTCCGATTCCACATCCTCCCTGAAACCCAGTCCAATGTCTGTGGCCCCTAAAACCAATATCACGTCATTGTCATATGAAATCTGAGTCTAGCACCTTCTGGCAGTTATCAAGGGCAGCTGCGAGGCCTGTGCCTGGGATGTCAGTGAGCTGCGCCCTCATGGTCCACGGGGGAGCTGGGCGTGCGCCCACCTCTGTGCCTTGCAGGTCCGAGCGTGTGGGGTGTGCCCCCAAGAGACTGCTTCTAGCCGGAGGAGAGTCCCCAAGGGGCAGGGGACGAAGCAGAGCGCTTGACTCAGGAGCAGCATTTCTGTGTACTCAGTTCCCTGTGAAGCGGAGCCTCGAATCTTGATCTGCCTCCAACGGAGGAAAATGCTACTTTCTGTTGCTGTTTAAAAGGTTAAATGTTGATTTTTCTTCCCCCTTTTTTTTTTGTTAGAGAAATTGGCTACCCAGACCGGGGGTGGTTACCAGGAAGCTGTAGTGCAAGCCGTGAGGGGCCCTGTTTCGGACTTGAAGTGAGGGAAACAGGTGCAGGCAGGTGTCCGGAGTCAGCTGCGCCAGAAGTCAGCCTGCCTGGCCCTGACCCCAGAGCAGCTCCTGGGCCCAGGGAAGGGCCAAATGGAGGGCCAGGCAGGTGGCAGGATTCAGAAACCAGGCAGAGGAAGGGCTGGGGCACTGTGATCCAAAGAGGAGAAAATCTCTGCTCTGGGGCAGTTCACGCTCTCGTGGGAGACAAAGATTAAAACGGCAACTATAACCAGTTACGGCAGGAAACAAGGCGATAAGTACCACGGAGGGAACACGGATGGTGGTGGGACTGGGATGGTAAAAGGTGAGCCGACACTTTCAGCGAGGTGGTCAGGAGGCCTCTCGGGGAAAGCGACCCCCGCGACAGTCGAGGGGAGGGAGGCCTGAGGCCATCTGGGGCAGCGATGCAGGCATGGCTGAAGGGTGCCCGAATTGGAACCGTTTATGGTAAAATCCCCTTCAGCCCCCAAAGCATGTCCAGCACAAGAAACACCAGAATGATGGGAGCCAGGCAGAGGCCAGGGCTTCCCTGTTCCGCGGCGGGTCTGGCTCACCAACCTCTCACCACCTAGAGCAGACGCTGCCGCCGCCGCCACGGCCCTCGGTGCAGCCAGTGCGGCACCCACGGAGCCCCAGGCAGCTACACAGATGAGCCACACAAGGGCCGCTGCCCCGGGCCTGTCCTTCCACCACTGTGCCAGCTCACCTGTCCCCATCCACGCTCTGCCTTCAGCCACCAGCCCCTGCACCACGCCAGTCTGGGAGTGAGTTCGTGCAGCCTCCTCGTTGTACAACTCCAAGGGGAGGCATGTGTAGCCTGCTCTGTGTGACTCCCCCATGACCTCAGGGCAATGTACATGGGGTGGACTAAAGCAGGAGGGAGACCACCGATAAAGGATGCGGCGGGAGCCAGGGGACACGCAGCTGGTGAGGACTGGCTGCCGTGGGGCAAGGAGGCAGAGTGGGCGTGGGGGTGGGATCTGCATCCAGGTTGAGAGAGTGCTAGTGCCCAGGCCACGCACCAGGCCACCTGAACCATAGCCTCCAGGGCAGGACCGTGGCCGCAGGGTTTTAAAATCTTTTCTGATGACTCCAATGTACAATCAAGACTGAGAACCACTTTCACAGGTCCTTGATGCTCTGTGGACTCTGTGGGCCAGCAGCATCAGCATCGCCTGGGAGCTTGTTAGAAGCACAGGCTCTTGGCCCTTCCCCAGCCCCACTGAATGAGAATCTGCGTGCGGAGACCCCAGGTGATCTGGATGAGAGCCACTGCTTTAGGTGGCCCAGTAGAGGTCACATGCGTCTCAGAAGGTGAAAGGGGCATGGCAAAGGGAGTCTGGGAGCTGCAGAGGTGAGACAGCCCCGGGGCACTGAGGGGACCGCGAAGCAGGCTGTGTGTGAGGCAGGGTGGGGAGTGTCCACGCAGTCCCTGGGCTTTGGGCTCCTTTCTAAACAGCAGAGATGGGGCAGGACTGCATCACTGCTGTCAGACTGTGGACCCCAGGGCCCCAGAACAGAGTCCTCTAGGGTGGATGGGCCGGGGGGCTGGGAAGCTGGGCTGAAGCTACAAGCTTCTTGCTGACCTGGGGTTTGCAAGGCCCAAGCTGCTAATAAAATTTCCCCTGTAATTCAAATGACTCAGGCATTCCTAGGAGACTGTGTTTGAGCAGCAAAATGGAATGTGTCCAGATTCAAAAGATCCCTGAGTGGTTAAGTAATGATTCAAGGGGCCTAGTGGGCCAGAGGGGATATGAGCATCCACTTGTTCATTAGAGACGGAGCGTGCGTCCTTCTCCCTCGCACCCTGTCGCCACGGCCCTGGGGCGGGCTCTCAGGGCGGCGTTGTCCCCGGAACCGCCACTAGAGGGCAAGCGTCTCCCAGGGCCCTGTCCTGGCTCAGCAGCGTGGAGGGGACAGCTGCGGGGCGCTCGGGCTGCCAGGTCTGCAAATAGCACGCAGATGGCACTCCCTGGCTGGCGAGCGAGTGAGGTCGGCCGTGAGGCAGTCACTCCCGAGGCCGCAGGGAAACCCTGGGGCGGGAGGGAGGCTGGGTCCCTTTGCCGTTTCTCTCTGTATTCTCAGGTGTTCAGATAAAAGCCTGAGAGAGTGAATTCTAGAGTGTGAAAATGAGCTTTGGCAAATTCTCCAGGGATCCTTTATGCGAGCTGAGGCCATGGGGAAGGCCTGGAAGGAGGCGGCTCCGGTCACTGCTCCCTCGGGCCGCGGCCCGCGCGGTGGAGCTCGCCCGGCTGCGCCTGCTCCCCGCACCTGCGTGATCCCGCGGCTGCCAGGCTGGCTGAGGACACGCGGCGACCCTCCTGGGGTGTAAGCAGGTGAGTGGCTAGAGTGTGGGGACCGTGGGGACCCTCAAGTTGTCCTGATAGGTGCCCCCGGCAGTGGGCATCATGGCATCCCCAGAGGACGCAGCAGACCACAGAAAGCCTATTTCCCTGGAGGCAGCCGGACCAGGTGACCCTGTCAGTCCTACATTGAGACTTTCAACCAAGTCCCCAAGGCAAGGGGCTGAGGGAGGGTGTCAGAATGAGCCTGGAAGACTTCTGATGGCCGAATGAAGCCCTGGCCACTGGGCTTCCCCACCTGCTCGCACTCTGCCCTGGGGAGGCCCTGCTAGACAAGTGGCTCAGAGCCTTTCTGGGCTGTGGAGCTCTCCAACAACGGATAAAAACTACAGTCCTACCCCCGAAAAATGCACAAAACCACAACACTGTGTGTAAAGTTTCAAGGGGTACAAGGACTCCTTAAATTTCACTGATGGATCATCTAAGGATACCCAGGCTATAGGTTAAAACCCCAGGATTGGGTGTTTGAGGCCCCACCTGCTCCAGTTCTATGAGGAAGAACACCTGTGACCTGGTGGTGGTTTTTAATGGGCAGCAGAATATTCTGGAATTTACTGTATTTATTCCAGATGATTAAAATATTGTCAGAGAAAGCCATGAGGCTGACTGAAATCTAACTTCTCTCATTGACATGGGCTTTATTTTTATTTATTTAAAAAACACTTACACATACTATGCAACAAGAGCTGTTCTGAGCACTTTACAAATGTTAACTCATGCAGTTGTTTTAAAAGGCAAGTCCTTTTCTCTCTGTTGTCGTGGTGGGGAAGCCAGACTTTTCCAGCTGTTTGGCTTTTGGTGGCAACTAGTGTGTCCAAATCACAGTCCGCCATTGGCTGAATTGACTGCAGTCTTTCAGCCTTAGTTCCCTAATCCCCCAAATGGAGATATCTGCCTTCGCAGGGTTGTTGTGAAGATTCAAAATACTAAAAATGACTTATGTAAAGCCCATAATCCAGCGCTACCATGATGAGGGTTACATACATGGTCATTAGAAAGGGGGTGAATTATCTAGATGTGGGATGTTTCGACATTCATCCCATTCCACACATAGTAATTATGTGCCCGCTGAATGCCAGGCACTGTATTGGGTGCTGGGCACGTGCGGGTGGAGCCTACGGCCTTAGAAGTGAACTCTGATGGTGCAGTGAGCTCCTAGTCCTAGACAACTCTAAACAGCAAAACAAAGGGAGAAAAAAATCAGGAGAGGGAAGTGAGCTCACATGTGTATGGCTTCTCCAAACAGACACATAATCTCATCCTGTGAGAACTATCAACACAGTGCCCAGGGACACCCTTTCCCTGCGCGTCGGACACGGTGAGCGGGCCCTTTCCCACTCTCCAGGGGAGAACCCGCACGGGAGCAGCACTGCCAAGCTTCCCCTTTGTTCCCTATACCCAGTTCCAAGAGGCAAGCCACAAGAGTGACACAGACTTAGAAATATGAGCACATAAACACACTTTCTGAAACAAGAACCCTCAGGTTGGAGGTGAGAGGTGACTCTCGCAGCCCTTTGGGGAACTAAATGAAGTTTCCAGGCTGGCAGCGTCGGTTCTGCAATCAGAGCTAAAGGTAATCCCTGCTGCCTTGGGGAGAAGAGAGGAAAGAGGGCTGTGGGTAGCCGGGGTCACCAGGGTCTGACATTTGCTTTTCCTAGGTCTCAGATTTCTTGCATCCTTGGAAATGTCAACTCTGGGAAACAGCAGGGTGTGGTGGCAGGAGCTCAGGGCCAGGAGCAAGAATCTGCCACTACACTTGGCAAGCCACAAAACCGCCCTCTGCAGGTACAATGGACAACACACACCGCGGACTGGCTGCCCCTACTTAGGGGGACCGAGGGCATTATCCACACATCTCAGAAGGGCTGCGTGTAGGTAGGCTGTGGTCCAGGAGTGGCTTCCCAGCTCCTTGGCAAGGGGCTCAAGCCTGACTTCAGGGAGGGAGTGGGTGCTCTTGGATCAAGTGCCCATAAGAACCCCTCCCACCCTGAAGTCCTCAATTCTGGGAACTGGCCACAAGTCTGAGAATGTCCTTTGTGCTGTGCTGTGAGGACAGGGGTGCCTGGATGAGGTCAGCTTCCTGACCAAGTGGGACCCAGTCAGCTACAGCTTTCAGGCACATCCCACTTCTCCCCGTCCAGCTCTCTCTGGGTTTGCTATGGTTTGGCAAATCCTGGGTCGCCATGCTCCCCCTCCTTCTATTTGGCCAAAGTCCAAATCCCAAGTGCCTACGCAGATGATTAGGGGGCCCCACTCCATCCCAGATGCCATAATTTCCGCTCACTTTCCTTGGAGGCCCTGGCCTTGGGTTTTAACTTTCCTCCCCTGCTCCAGGCAGTGGGCCGCACCCCACCCCGCAGATAACCCTGTTACCTGTTTTTAACACAGACCCCGGGTGGTCAGAGGCACTCTGCCGCCATCTAGTGGTCACCCATGCCCTGTGAGTAGGTGGGGATGGGTAGCTATTTTGCTGAGAAATAATGCATCTGTGAATTTATTGCTTTCTTAATCAATTACAATTCTTTGAGGTTCCTGGGATACAGGGAGCATGGCTAATCTGTGTGTAGCAGGAAAAATGTTTTGATCTGAATTAAACCTTTATTATCTGGTTGGGGCATCAAGAACCCTCCTGGAAGCCTGAGCCAGGCTTTAAATACAAAGGGGTTTGGGGGTCACAGGGTCAGCTTGGGGTCCAGGGACAGCTGGTATGCTAGAGGAAAGGGTGGTGTTTATTATGAACAAATCTTACTGGCATGAAGAAAGTGGATTAATAAAGCTCCTTTTTTTCTCTCTTTGGGGGAAAAATGATGCAAAAGACTTCAAGAGACACAGAATTTCCAGACTCTGTATTTGCATGGTCACACAGGGATGAATTTGCCTTTTAGTCCTGAAAGAACCCCAAAAGCCACTTCCTTCTCCTAACAAGATGGACTAAAATCTTACTAAGTGAAATCGGCATGTTCTGAGGAGAATCTGATTTCTTCCTTCTAGGATGACTGTGGAGCAGGCGTGAATTGGCAGAACGCTCAGAGGTGGGCCCACCACAGACCACAGGCTTAACTTCCAAGGCAAAAGAAGCCGTCTCCTCTCTTGTGGCCCTTTCTCAACTCCACAGAGATTGGGGGCCAGCTCCCAACTGGCCTCAAACGGAACTGGGCTTCCCCTTCTTTTCTAATCCACATCTTAACACAGCCCCACCCACCCACTCGCTCTTGCCTTCAGACTCAGTCCTGTATCCCGAGCACCCTCTGTTCCAGGCACAGACCATCTAGCCCTGCCCTGAGGGAGCACCTGGCCCAGGTGCTGGAGACAGACTCCTAAAGAGAAGAGTAGAGCTCAGCGTCACTCCTGGGCGTGGTGACAGACGTGGGCAAAGGGCTATGGGTGCACTGAGGTGAGGTCCTAACCTGGGTGGGGAGTGAGACAGAAGACTTCCTGGAGGATGTGGGCCCCAAGCCAGACAGAACGGAAAGAGAGAAGGGTATTTTGAGCTATGGCTTAATAGGTCCCTACCCCTCCCTTTTCTTTGTCTACAGCCTTCGCTTGCTGGCATATCTAAAATTATTTCAGTCCTTATTTAGAGATGTTTGCTATATTGGGTATCTTATTTTTCTAACCTGACATCTCAAAAAATATCCCTGTGCCCTCATTATGTTTTTTTCCTCTGAGTGTGAAGTTCCAGCAGAAATGTGCCATTGGTCTCATCTCCAAGTATTAACAACTCTTCGCCCACCCAAGACCCAAACTTCCTCCAGGCTTCTCCTGTCTGGGAGTCCAGCCCTGATCTCTTGGAAATAATTACCTTACTAAACACTGAATATTTTTTAACTTCCTACTTTATTTTTGTTTTTAACACAGATTATCCCATCTGCTCTCCCATGACCCCCTCTGCATCCTCTTTTCACCAGAAACATGGGCGGCACTGTCTCTCTGTGACCGCTGTCTCATTTGTGAAACGTGGAGGGCGACCCTTGCCTTGCACTGCCTTCAAAACAGGTACTGTCGCCATGGGCTCCTGCAGGACTGCAGGCCTCACAGATCTTTCCCAAACCAAAAAGGTCTAGAAAGGCTGAAGGAAATTAAGATCTAATTCTAGATTGAATGCTATGAATGGAGAGCTGGCTCTCTTCACGGCCGAGGTGCACTGTGAGTGCTTCTCTAATAATGTCCACAGTGCTCCTGTTCCACTGGAGTAACAGCAATGCATTCTGGGAAAGTATACAGTTCAAGGGGTGGGCCTGATTGGCATAAGTGCTTTCCCGTGTACCTTGCCATGTGACCCAATTCTAGCCAATGAGACATGAGGAGAGAGCTGCTGGAGGCTTCTGGGAAAGTTCTTTGTTGCTCTCAAAAGAGAATGATGGGCAGCGATTCCTACTCGCCAGACATGAATGAGGAGGGATGTGGCCTGAGGACCCCAGGCAGCTCTCTCACAAGCTGTGAGAGGAGCCAGCATCAGGATGAAGCCAACACTTGACAGCAGGTGGAGAGATGGAAGGAATCTGGCCCTTGCTGACACTGGCAAGTTTCTAGACCAAACTCAAAGGTGCCCTAGCTCTGGGCTCCATGTTATGTGGGCCAATGAGTTTGGGTTGGGTTTTCTGTTTCACACGGTCCAAAGCAACTGGCTGATAGACTTACCTATCCCTTTAGTGAGAATGGTGCAGTGAGGAGATATTAAGGCAGTAGAAATTCATAGGACTTGGAGAAGACAGAACATGAGGCACGAGGGAGAAGAAACGGAGCTGGTCCCTCAGGTTACCCATGTAGCAGGACAATGTGGCCGGCTCAGCTGGGGCTCAGGCATGCTCAGCCACCCCCTCTGCCCCTTCTCCCCTCCCTGAGTGTCTGTTCACTCCGTGGACACACATGGAGGTTTCATGCTATCACTGTTGAAGGAGGAGGCACTTGGTTTGGAGGGTGCAGAGGAAGGGAGGGACAGGAAGAAGACAGTAGTCACAGCGTGCCAGGGCAGCCCTCGGATAGACTGGAAACCTGCTGCAGAGTGGCGAAGGCCAGAAGCAGCACGTGGACAGATGGCACAGAGTCGGGGGCGGGAGCGGGTGGCTTTTCTTCCTCACCCCCCATGGCGCCCACACATGGACGTGCTGCTAGCTGTTCCATAATGCACACCGCCGGCGTCGGTAGCTCATGGGCACTGGACGTGGACAAGAGGGAACCAGAGCAAGGGATGAGGAACACAGATTCCAGCGGTGACTCTGACCAACAGGCTTCATGTAGCTCTGGGGTGTCTCAGACACGCACGGTTCCTGTCACGCTAGGAAGGAGCCGTAGGTGGCTGTAAATGAGCTGAAGTGCCCGTGTGGCTCCTGCTGCGAGGGACGGGTTGGTGAGGCCAGGCTGGTGCCACTGGCTGGGGCCACAGAAAGTACGTTTCGAGAAAGACAGTTCAGTTTGGGGCATGCTGGGTTTGAGATGGCCGGGTGGGCAGGTCACAGTTCCTCAGGCTGGATTTGAGTGCTGTCACTGAAAAGGCTATTTTTAGCGATGACTTGGGTGGAGACAAGAACATTTCTCCTCTCAAATATGCAGCCAACTCAGAGGCAGCAGAATAGATAATTCCAGACACTCGTCAGGATTCTGAAGTGTGTCTGGGATTCCTGGGAAGAGGTCGAGGAAGTAGTTGGATATTAATTGGGAGTCTGAGAGAGAGATTTGGGCTAGAGACGTGACTTTGAATGTCACCAGTTGAAGGACATTAATTTCAGTTATGGGAATGGATGAAATTACCCAGTGTGGAGTATTAGTAGAGAGGAAGAAAATGAAGAACCCCAACATTCAAAGAACAAGCAGAGGAGAAACAATTTTTAAAAAGCCTTGAAGGAACAGCCAGAGGAGAGCGTGGTGTTGCGGCAGACGCGGCCTGGAGAAGGACGCAGTGCTTCCAGTGCCGGCGAGGGCTGGCGACAAGGCAGTCACCGATGCCCCTGAGGACAGCCGCTTCCAGGTGTGGAAGAGGCTGGAACTAGACCGCAGTGGGTCGGGAAATGAGTGGGAGGGGGCAGAGGGCACACGCCAAATGTGGGTGAGGCTTTCAAGAAGTTTGTCTACAGGCCGGGCACAGTGGCTCACACCTGTGATCCTAGACCTCTGGGAGGCTGAGGCAGGAGGATCGTTTGAGGTTAGGAGTCCGAGCCCAGCCTGAACAAGAGCGAGACCCCATCTCTACTAAGAATAGAAAGAAATTAATTGGCCAACTA
>VBSM01001118.1:2048393-2065269 GCA_008086735.1 Cheirogaleus medius
AAAAGAAGTCGGACTGCAAAGTCAAAGGGAGAGAGATGGTGGTAGCCAACGACACATGGGATGAGACAAGGTGAGGACGTGACTGTGGAGTGAGGTTCCTGAGAAGGCGGGAGGGAAGGAGTCAGCGCTCAGGGGCCGGGTGGGCCCTGGACGGGAGGGGTGTGGTGCAGCGCAGCCAGGACTGTTCCCACTTTCTGAGGGAAGGAGGAGAGGATGTCATCTGCTGAGGACAAGAGTGATCTGGGGAAAATGGGCCCAGAACTGGCCACCTGGGGACTAGCCGGGACCACAGAGGACGTGGTCAGAAAAACTGAAACTCAAGTCAAGGCTGGAGGCAGGTGTCTGGCTTTCCTCCCCAAGCCCTCAGCAGCCTGAGCGCAGAGGCAGCGAGGGGCAGGCAGACAGTGCTGCAGTCTGGGCTCTGTGGGCAGGGGTGTAGGGGGACAAAGGGCTCCTGGGCCAAGAGGGGGGCTCTTCCACCTGCACCTGCGGGCTTCCTGCAGGGTGACGTGGCTGCTCCTGCTTCCTGCCCTCATGAGGCTTTCGTGGACAAAAGGGGAGACGGAAACGGACTTAAAAGCATACCAAATCACCCCCCCGCCCGTAAGGATGGCTGCTACCAACAACATGGAAAATGACAAGTGTTGGTGAAGATGTGGAGAAATTAGAACTCTTGTGCACAGTTGGAGGGGAGGTAAAATGGTGTAGTCTCTGTGTAAAACAGTATTGCAGCTCCTCAAAAAGTTATAATAAAAATAGAATTACCATATGATCTAGCAAATCCACTTCTGGGTATCTACCCAAAAGCACTGAATGCAGGGTCTTGAAGAGGTATTTGTACGTCTGTGTTCATAGAAGCATTATTCATAATAGCTAAAACGTGGAAGCAAAATGGATGAGCAAAATGTGATATAGTCATACCATGGAATGTTATTCAGCCTTAAAAAGGAAAGAAATTCTGACATACGTTACAACATGGGTGAACTTTGAGGATATTATGCCAAGTGAAATAAGCCAGTCATGAAAGGACAAACATTATATGATTTCATTTATATGAGGTACCCAGGGTAGTCAAATTCAGAAAGACACAGAGCGGAATGGCGGTTGCCAGGGGCTGGAGGGAGGGGCGATGGGGAGTTATTGTTATAAAGTTTCTGTTTTGCAAGATGAAGAGTTCTGGAGATGGATGGGAGTGACAGTCACATAACAATGTGAATGTACTTCATGCCACTGATGTGCACACTTAAAAATGGTTAAGATGATAAATTTTGTTACGACTATATCACCATACTTAAGAAAACTGTTTTTAAAAAAGCCTATTGAGAAATGAAAGGCATTCAACAGGGTGGCCGGCAGTGACTTCACATGTGCGGTGATGCGCTCCGCAGTCACAATCCTGACATTGTTAAGAGACCGGTGACAAAGGGAAGCCCAGTGTCGCTAGCTGGGATGAGGAGCAAGGAGAGGGAGCTCTGCTCCTGTCTCTGTCACTCTGTGACCGTGGGCAAGTCCCTTCCACTGTCGGGGCCCTGGTGTTCTGTGAGAATATTTAGAATGGATGCCTTCTATGGTCTCGTCCAGCTCCGGCAGTCGCAGATTCTGGGAGCTGGAAAGCACTGGAACATCAGTGAGCTCGAGAGGGGTTGGTGGGGGCCGCTGAGCCCCTGGGCCCTTTCTTGCCTGGCCCTGAGGTCTCCTCCTTTCCTACAGGAAAGATTCATCCCTGTGAATAACACTGCCCTTAGTAGGAAGAGGTGTTTTTGACAAGGCTTAAACCAAGCTCAGAACTGCAGTAAGGCCTTCTTCTCTTGCTTTATCCGCTTCAGAGAGGGCCAGGTTGGAGATGTGGGGGCAGCCCCAGGCCACGCAGCACGAGCCAGGAAGCCTGGTGCAGAGGGGCTCCTCCCCCTTCGCAGCTCGTCTGTGTGGCTTTGTTTTCCCTGGCTCGGTCAGGTGCCTGCTCCTCCTTCCTCCAGGAAGCCCTCAGCTGCCAAGGCCCCCAGCTGCGCTCCCGCGGCGAGGCAAACCCTCCACAGGCTGCTTCCTGTGTGCCCAACAAGCACGGCTTTCCTGGGCACACCTGGAGACTCACACCAAACCAGGGGCCTCTCCCCTTGGCAGGTACTTCATTTGTATGCATTTGTATCAGAAGGAGCCTCGCCAAGGCCAGATTCAGAAGCAAATTAAGTGATACAGCAAGGCTCCAGTGAACTTTCTCCCGGAGTTCCAGCTGGGGAGTGGCACGCAGGGAGAGGAGTGTGTTCATGGCACGGTGTACCTGAGAGGGGCACCCCATAGCATGATCCACCCATGGTGCCATAACCCGCAGGGGCAGATGTGGACATCGCTCCAAACCAGAATCCCTGGAGGTTTTCCTGCTTTTCTCCATGTTGTCTGACTGTAAATTTGAAAAAGGCCAGGAAAGGAGTCCTTGGGAACAGCCAGGACCTGTTAGGAGGCTGCACTACTGCTTTTGACCACCAGAGAGCAGTGACACAGTGACTTGCTGGGTGCTCAGAAAAGCACCCACCAGCTACATGATTCACAGAGCGCAGCGAAGATGCCCGGCTTCTTAAGAACTTCAAGACATAGCAGAGCCTCGAATCAAGTGTTGGGCCCTTCTAGGCACCAGGCCCTGTGCTACTGCACAGGTCACACGTGCATGGCGCTGGCTGTGGCTCCAGGGCCTCAGGATTTAGTCCGGCCTTCAAGTAGCTTCTCTGCCTTGACAGAGCTCAGGACAGTGCTGCCACGGCAGGTGTCCCTTTGCTCTTACCTGCTTGCCTATCCTTTTCCCCAATGTCCTGCTGACTCTATGCACAAAACTTGGAAAATGGTATTTTCAGAGAAAGCCACTGGGGTGTAGTTTCTGCAAGAGAAGGTGTTTGGTTTCACATTTGTTAGGCAATTTATCTTGAGAATTGGGGAGTCCCTTCAAACAACAAGCACATCTAAAGCAAGTATCTCATGGTAAAAAAAAAAAAAAAAAGCACAAAGAATCCAAGCTCTGCAAATTTAGCTTTAGTTAAGGCTCCTCATTTGCTTCTAAAATACCCGGCAACCCTTTAGTTTTTATTTTGTTTTATTTTTAGAGATGGGGTCTTGCTCTGTCACCAGGCTGGAGTGCAGTGGAGTGATCATAGCTCACTGCAGCCTCCAGTTCCTGTACTCTAGCAATCCTCATGCCTCAGCCTCCCAAAGCTCTGGGATTACAGGCACACTGCACCTTGGCCTCCATTTTTATATCAAAGCAGCCAGCATGTTCCAAAATGTTTACAGGTACCTGGAAAAGGAAAGTAGCCCAGAACTGGCTCCTAAGGTCCTGTCCAATGTTTGTAATTCTGTGTCTAAGAGCACAGGGTGGGGCTGGGGAGAGCCCTGGTGGGAGTCTGAAGTCTGACCTGCTCTGTGACCCAAGGACCTGTCCTTGCCCCTCTCTGGCCTACAGCTGCCCCTGCCATAAAACCAGGATATGAAGCTGGTCCGTCCCCCGCCCCACCCAGCCCTAACACTCCACCATCCACCTTGAGAAAGCCTGTCTATAAGCCAGCCAGGCTAAGGTGAAGTGAATTGGGAAACAAAGCTGTCCAATCTGATTGACAAGCTAAATAGGAGGAGATAATTCTTTTGAATTAGGGGCTCACATATTCCACATGTCCTCACTGGAAAAGAAGGGCACTCATGTCTGCAAAGCTCCTAGCTGAACCCTGCTCGACCCTCTGCACCCTAAGCATGTCACTGCACGCGGAGCGTGCCCTCCCTGGTCTCTTCCCGCTGGGAGTCAGCCTATAACAGCAAAGTGCGGTCCCAGTGCGCCCCTCCTGGGCTTTGTGACCATGGGCGAGTCCCGAATTCCAGTGGGAACCCTGTTTCCCAAGCACACAGAGGGGCGTGGATGGGCCACCGGGCAGCACTGCAGTCCTAAAAAGCCACTTTTAGGATTCTCTGAGTGTTCAGCGACTGTCACATAAGAGGTTATTTAGCAGTGACAGGTATTTTTTGTGCCCAATGCCTCGTTCTGAGGCAACAGTGTCTGAGAGGCCTGCTGTGAGTTTCTAGTCTCCGGCGCTGGCGGCGGCTGGCCAGGCACACGCGGCCACCCGGGCGTGGCGCTCCCGACCCGCCACCCGCGAGCTCCGCGCCGCAGCACCTACCCTTCTCTCTGGTCATCTTCGTCCGGGTTTGACAGCAGCTGCGAGCCCGCCGTGGAGACGTCGGCGGCCGCCAGGGGCAAGTCCCGGTAGGCAAAGGGCGGCAGCGGCCCGGGAGCAAGGCTCTTGGTCTCCTCGTCGAGTTGCTGGGACACGATCTCAACTTCCGCAATCCCTCCTCCTGCGCCGGGCCTGCGTTGGAGAGGCGACAGGGAGGTCACCTGAGACCCACCGAATCCTTCCGCTGCGCAGGGAAGGAGCCCGCGGCGCAGGCCGTGCCGGGAGCCTGCAGCGGCCCTTCGCGGCTGCCCGCCCGGCCCCACTGGGGCCCTGACAGTCCCAGCCTCCTCACTGGTTGGGAAAAGTGGAAGAATGGGAAGAGAAATTGCTCAGGTCTAAAAATATGAGCTTTAGGAGCATTAAGGGAAAGAACAGACTAACTCTGCCAACCAGCAAAACCCTGGCTTAGACTTCTAGGATCTGGGTCACTAAACTTTATATTGAGTAATACATTCTTTTAAATTGTCTCCTGGGTTTCTTTGTAAAGGTGCTTTGAAAGAGGTTTTTGTCCACAATTGGATGTACTGTGGAGCCGACCTGGAGAGACATGGTGGGCTTGGGGGTAGTGAAGATGGGGGGCAGCTGTCCCTGGCTGTCACTCTCTTCCTCTTTGAACTTGTTCTCCCATATCTGCCTTTTTAAAGTTGGGCGTAGGAAATGGGGCTCACTTGATGGAAAGTCTGAGGACTTGCGGTCCCTTCCCACGTCACTGCCAGGCTCCCCTCGGGCACCGCACAAGACTGGCAGCTCCACCGCACCTGGCGTCTTGGCCAGGGCAGCCCCACCTCCCAACCCACCAGGGGCAATGTGGAGGCATTTTTGGTTGCTACAATGACCACAGGAGGTCACTATTGACATTTAAGTGAGGGCAGGGACACTGTACATCCTGCAATGTGTCTAACAACTGGGAACCGAACTGTCCTGCCCAAATGCCAGCAGCAACCCTGTGGAGAGCTGCTGGACTGGACGGTTGTGCTTTAACTTCCTGGGGTGCCTCCTTTGATCCCTTCAGCACGTCCCTGGCCCTATGTCATCCTGTAGCATCTGAGGGGCTGGGTCTTTGCCTCTAGCCGATCAGTGAGGGTTAGCAAGGAACATGGTATGAATGGAGAGGAGTAAAAATGAACTATTTGAGGGAGCGGTGAGCACCAGGCCCAGGGTCGTGCGGGGCTGGCTTTAATGCTGAGGTGGCAGCCCAGCCTGCTCTGAACTCTTCTTGGGCTCTGGTGCCAGCTTGAATGCCAGCTTCTGTGGGGCTCCTCCCGGGCCTCAGTTTCTCCCATTAGAACATGAGGAGGTGAAATAAGGCTTCCTAAGGGCCATCCCTTCTCACCATACAATCTCAGAGGGATAAGAGATACGGAGCGAAGTCGAAGCAGCTCTGTAGTTACAAGTCCCTGTGCTTGGGTAGGGACCTCTCAATTCTAAACTTTTCCAACCATTGAAATCTAACCAATAATACACAGTGGCAGTTATCCAGAAGTTCAGAGCCGAATACTTTTGCTTGGGTCATCTGATAGGTGAGGGAAAAGTGAGATTTTTATTTTAATGGCATGGATGGGCTGCCTAGACTACCTGAATTCACCAAATAAAATGTCCTGATTCTCTTTTGTGTGCCTTATTCGAACCTTTGCTTTTTGCAACTTGTCAAGCACAGATAATAGTACTCATCATTAAGTGACATTTACAAAATGACTCAAGTCATAGGATGCAAGGCTTCTGTGTTTCTCAACAAATGATATAGAAGTGTGGGTATTCATGGGGGGAATCCCAGCTCCGCAGATGTTTCCTGAAAAGTAGATGCTGGGTTGAATTTGTTCTTTTTTCTTCTGGACTACTCAAGGAAATTATGGATTGCTGAATTGAACAAATTGAACTTTCTGATCAGTAAGTTATTTATGGAGGATGAGTTTCTGAAACTAACAGGATATAGCTCTGAGAAGCAAGGAACAAACTACTGCTGCCTTCCTAACTTTGCTGACCAGTTAGTCATAGTGGCATAGCACCGTCTCCCACCATGTGGTCATCTCAGCACAGAGACAAGGCTGCCTTTGGTGGGAGTGAAGGTCCCATATCCTGGTATTGAAACTACATCCTGGTCTTGCATATGAAGAACAGCATGGTAGACAAAACGTATTAATGGCTTCATTCTTTGCCTCTCCTTGAGCCCACGCCCTTTGCCTTGTGACTTTGCAGTTCCTCCCGACAAAAGGAAGAGTCTACTTCCCCAACCCTTGATGCCTCCTTCTGTCATGTGGCTCGTTTTGGCCAACGGGATGCTAGCAGACATGGCACCAGCAGAGGCACAAGAAGGCCTGGTCTGCGCCTGGCCCACGCGCCTCCAGTGCCGCATTCGGAGGGGCCCGGCCCAGCCTCCAGAGTGTGAGAGACAGTGCAGCAGAGTCCGGTCTCACCTAAATCAGCTGACAGCCACCAAGACCCACATTTAAAAGTGATCACAGCCAAGATCAGCCCAGCTATCTGGCTGACTTACCAGACATGTGAGCAACAAGCACTTGTTGTTGTGTTCTACTGAGGCTCTACGGTTGGGTGTCACACAGCATTACTGTGGCAATAGATAATGGGTTCGCACTCAGGATGACAGAGCAGCCAGGCCCATAGCTAAAGAGGCAGGGACAATGTGGTATTAATATAATGGAATGAGTGCTATTTTCATCTTAGTACTTTTACCAACCAGTTGCAAAACACAAAATAAGTGATCACTTTGCAGGTGCTGGGTAAAATTAAGTGCTTGGTCCATATGGCATGTTAGGTTTGGGGAACTATTATAAAATATAATATTTTAAAAGCTATTCTCCCTTAAGAGTTCTGCCCCTGGTTTCATAGAGCCTGCTTTTAGAAACTCTCTCATGATTGCTAAATTTCCTTGCAATTCCCATTTTGTTACTTTATCTTAAGCACTTCCTAATCATACCTTGAGGCTTACTTTTGAAAGGTTTCCCCATTTTTCTGTGGTATCCTGCTAAAGAAAAGGTATGCAGTGGTTGCCTAAATTACAAGATCCTCATCTTATAGGAGATTTAGAGCAACAGTTCTGGATGCAGAGAGAAGACCCTAACATTACTCACTGTGGATTGGTCATGTTGAAGGATGCAGCCAGAGACATGGGCTTCTGAGTGTTTAGTGGGGCTCAGCTGTGCTGAAGTCTGCTGTCAGCATTTCCAAGCGTGGGCTCTACAAGACACGTACAAACAGTGCCCTGAAAACAAAAGTAGGAACTTATTGCCTTCAGATGCCAAACCAAAGTCCTCCTAAGCTCATCTAAAAATGGGAGTCCTTGGAACTTTCTTCCATCTAGCACTTTCTTCAGAGTCATGTTACATAGATTCTTACAATTACCCTATGCAGGGGTAATAATAGGCATAATTTTTCTCTTTCTTAGATAATTAAACAGAGTTAGAGTGACAAAGTGACCTTTCTGTGTCACACAGAGATGGCAGAAGAGCCAGGTTGGCCCTCAAGTTTTCTGACTTCTCATCTACAGCAATTCCCACCGAACTGCCGTGATGCCACAAGACAGCATCACTTTACACCTTAGCCTTAAGAACCCCAAAACCTCAAGTGTTTTCCACATATTTTTCCTCTCACTTCCCTTTCCTTTCTGGTAGTGCTGTCTCTCTATTCTTCCAGGCTTTTCTCTTTTCCTTTGCTCAGCTGGTCCCTTAATGAGAAAGGCAGACCTGTGAAGCTAGGACAGATCCTGGACCAGACTGCCCAGGGTTAGAACCTTGCCCCATTTACTAGCTGTGTGACCTGGAGGAAGTTACTTACCCCCTCTGTCCTCAGTTTCCCCACCTGTAAAATGGGGATAATAATAGAACTAACTAGATGAGGTAATTCAAGTAAGATGCTTAGAACAGTGCCTGGTACATAGTTAAGTTCTATATAAATGCTGGCTTTCATTATCATTATTATTTTTTTGTAAATTAAAATTTCATAGTCTGCTGAATCTGAGCACATCCAAAAGTATTTGGGTGGCTGAATATAATATTTCCTTTTAAAATTTGGACTAGGTAAACAGAATATACTTTGCTATCAACCAATGCTGCAGTACCACCTAGAAGTCTTCTGAGACACAGTACAACCTACCAGAAAATACACAAACAGACAGACCCACGTTCTGAGTGATTTTGAACCATTATCAAGGAGATTACGCAAAGGGGCAATCCTTCTGTAAGCTGCATTCCACTGCAACCTGCTTCTCCTACAAGAAATCGAGGCAGATAAAACCTGTTCTCCCGATCCTGCAGCTCAGCCCTGCGGGACAGTAGGACTAGAGACAAAGGGGGAGGATGCCACGACGTGCAAAAGGAAAAGCTGCTCCCAGCGTGACAAGTATCAGAGGAAGCTCCTTTAAGTTCTATATAATTAAGAAAAGACAGAGTGCAAGTTAAAGAAAGTTGAAGAAATCCTGGGAAAGTCTGAACCTGGAGCAACTGGAAATGAGAGAGATGCAGAGCTCTCTCAAATTAGAAGGGCCTACATGGAGGAAGCCACCAACCATCTCCACACCAGAAGCTTGTGGGGCAATAAGAGCATGGGGACGGCACCAGGGAGAACTGGACAGACGTTTTGTAACCGCACCTTATTGAGGGTGTCCTCTTCCCTTAGTGACCTTAGTAAGGGGGTGGGGGAGGTCTAGGCAGTAAAAACACAACTGTCTTCTATAGTATTTGGGATTCTGTATTAATTGTATAGTAAATTTTATAAAATTCTCCATTCCATAACATGGATTTAATTAGTCTCAATCTTTTTTGTTCTCTTTATAAAGCTTCAAGTTAAAGTCTTCCCAGTATTAAGACTGATCATGTGGATTGTCTAACCTCAACTGACAATGAAGTTAGGATTGAGGTATCCACAAATGGAGGCCAGGTGAGCAATATTTCCTTCCAGAATGGTGTTTTAACACACTGTGTTCTCAAATGAGAACTGTACATGCTGCACAAGATCTTAACCTTGTGGAGAATACAATAGGAAGACCCTAGCTTGCATGGGCCTTCCAGTCTGGCTGGGTGGGCAAGTTTAAAACATGCAAAACTCTAAACTTTTTGTATATCTCTAGTAGTGAACAAATAATAATTGATAAATTGATATTTATAAATATTTTTAAATAAACATGAGTTACTGTACTAATATATTATGGCCAATATAAAACATGAAAAAATAGAAATGAAAATGATGAAAAAAATTTTTGACCTTTTAGGAAGGAAAATTTCAAATATATACAATTGTAGAGAATTGCAGGGTAGACCTCTAGGTTCCCACCACCCAGCTTCAACAGCCGTCAGCTCACGGGCAGTCTTGTTTTCTCTATATCCCTGCCCATTCCCCATCCCTCATGATTACTTTGAAATAAATCCAAGATGTCACTTCGTTTGTCTGTAAATGTTTCAGTATGTAACTCTAAGGAGAAGGAGAAAGATTCCTTTTAAAAGATATAACCACAAAACTATCAGCAACCTCAAATCAACATTTTCTTAATATTAAATATCCTGGCATTGTTCACATTTCCTCCATTTGTCCTGTAATTTTATTAAGCTTTGTTAATTAGGAGCCAAACAGGTCCACACATTACGATTGGTTATTATGACTCCTGAGTTTCATTTAATCTACAGGTTTCCCTCCATCTCATATTTTTCCATGCAATTTATTGGAAAAACTGGGTCATTTGTCGCACAAAGTTCCCCACAGTATAGACTGTGGTAGCCCTTAGTGGTGTTCTAATACGGTCCTCTGTTTCTTGCATTTCCTGTAAATTTTAATCAGTCTATAGCCTTCACTCAGATCCAGGTTCAGTTCTTTTTGTGCAACACTGTATAGGTGATGTCATAACTTCCATATCTTCTTGTCCCTCTTTTTATGATGTTAACAGCCGTTGATGATCCTTTCCTAGATCCATTAATTCATTAGGGTTTGCAAAACGGTGATATTTTAATTTTATCATACCTGCATTAATCAGCTTCTATGAAGACAAACTTTCCCTCCTCAACTATTCGATTAGCCTAAGGTACAGTTCATATGGGGAAAGAAGGATAAATGCTTAACTTTCCCCCTTTTATTTATTATTTCTCAAAATAATGAATTGGCCTTTTTTTGTCATCTTCCAAAGCGACCAATAAAGTGTTTGTTGTTATTTTAGCAGTGTCAGGGATTCATTCACTCGGCAGGGAAGTCGATGCCCTGAAAAGGAGTGGGGAAGAGATGACTGGCCTCTCCCTGCCAGGGCGAAGGCCGGGGAGGACAGAGGGTAGAGTCGTGTGGGTGGACAGTGCGCAGGCCGCGTCGGCTGGGGTTTGGATCCTTAATAAACAGCACATTTTAGAAGGCAACATCCCTTACGATGATGGGAATGCTAAGCCCGGATGTTATTTAAAAATAATATTTTCCAAACAAACCTCAAAGCACAAGCCTAGCACGAAGCAGGTGTAGTCTAGCACTCTGGGAGTGAGCGTCTGAAGCGCAGACCTGCTGTCTCATAAACCTGACAAAAGCAGAAGAGAAACCTGTGTTAGGTTTACTGAGTCTGGCTCTGGTGGACAGTAAGGCTGCTTTTTAGATTTAGTACAATTCCAGTCTCTTCCACTTGTTGCTGATGAGTCTATGTATTTACCAGTATCATGTTTGCGTGCTCTGGCCAGATCGGCAAAGTTCAGGCTTCCTTGGAATTGCAGGGCTGAAAAGGCTGCTAAGGTCAAGTCAGTTCCCTCACCAGCCAGGTGGAAGAAGCCATAACTCAGGTCCCCTGCCCCTAGCAGTCCCCAGGTCTATTCCTCACCCCTCACTGGAGTGGCAGCCCTTGGCACCCCACTTCAGTGGTTCCCACCTGGTTTTACTCCAAATCCCCCAGGGATCTTTTGGGAACTATAAATTCATAGGCTACACTATAGAAACGCTGAATCAGAACTCTGCAGGTGAAGTGTGAGAAGTTTTAAATTCACCAGGTGTTTTCGACACGCAACCATTCTATTTGACCCTTTCTGTCAGTGGTTCTCAAACTTTATCAGGCACCAGAATCACCAGGGGGGCTTTTTAAAACACAGATTGCTGGCTCCACCCATGAAATTTCTAATTTAGTATGTCTGGCATGGGGGCCTGAAAATGTACATTTCTAACAAATTCCCAGGGGAGACTGATCTGCTGATCCACAGACCAACTCTGATCTACTGAATCAGAAAGTTTGCTCAAGGTAACATAGGTATTTTTATCCCTGTTTCGCAGATGACATTAGGTGGCTGTAAAGCTACTGTGGTGGAATTATCAGCCGAACCTACTCTGGCCAGGCTGAAGAACCAGAGATAAGGTACATCAGTTAAAAATACTTGTGTCTGGGAGGCTGAGGTGGGAGGATCGCTTGAGAACAGGAGTTTGAGACCAGCCTGAGCAAGAGTGAGACCCCGCCTCTACTAAAAACAGAAAAATTAGTCAGGTGTGGTGGCATGCACTCGTAGTCCCAGCTACTCGGGAGGCTGAGGCGGGAGGATCGCTTGAGCCCAGGAATTTGAGGTTGCTGTGAGCTAGGCTGACGCCACAGCACTCTAGCAGGGCGATGAAGTGAGACTGTGTCTCAAAAAAAACAAAACAAAACAAAAAAAACTTTTGTTTGCAAGCAACAGTAACAGTGACTTTGGCAATGAAGACTTTTCTGTCTCTCATAACAAGAGAATTGGAGGTAGATTATTCCAGAACTGGAGCAGTGGCTCAAAGATATCACCAAAGACCTAAGCTCTTTTTTCCTCAGCTTTATGGAGGCATGAGTGACAAAATTGTGCATATTTGGGGTATAAAATGTGATGTTTTGATATATGTATACATTGTGAAATGATTACTATAATCAAGCTAATTAACACATCTATCACTTCATGTAATTACCTTTTTGTTTGGTGGTAGTGAGAACACTTGAGATCTAGTCTCTTAGCAAATTCAAGTATATAATATGTTATTATTAACCATTGTTAGTCACTGTGCTGTACTTCACGTCTCCAATACTTATTCATCTTATAACTGAAGGTTTGTACCCTTTGATCAAAGTCTCCTCTTTTCCCTCACCACCCACCCCTCAACCACTGGTAACCACCATTCTGCTTGCTGTTACCATGAGTTCAAAATTTTTTAAAAAAGATTCCACATACATGTGAGATCATGCAGTATTTGTCTTTCCGTGTCTACCTTGTTTTACTCAGCCTAATGTCCAGAAGCTTCATGCATCTTGTTGCAAATGGCAGAATAACCTTCTTTTTAAAGGATATCCTTTTTCAAGGTTGAATACTATTCCATTGTGTGTGCGTGACATTTCTTTATCCATTCATCGGTCAGTGAACACTTAGGCTGTTTCCATGTCTTGGCTACTGTAAATAACGCTGCAATTAACATGGAAGTGTAGGTTTCTCTTCCAGATAGTGCTATTGTTTCCTTTGGACATATACCCAAAAGCGGGATTGCCGAATCATATGCTAGTTTTATTTCAAATTTTTGAGGAGCCCCATACTGTCTTTCACATTGGTGGTACCGATTTACATTCCCACCAACAACGTACAGGGCTCCCTTTTCCACATCCTCGCCAACACTTGCTATCTTTTGACTTTTTGATAACAGCCATCCTAACAGGTATGAGGTGATATCTCACTGCGGTTTCTATTTGCATTTTCCTGACAAGTGGTGATACTGAGCATCTTTTTGCAAACCTGTTGGCCATTTGTGTGTCTTTTTTGAAGAAATGTCTATTCAGGGCCTTAGCCCATTTTTTAATTGAACTGTTTTTGGTATTGAGTTGCACGAACTCCTTATGTATTTTGGATATTAACCCCTTATGGCAGCGGTCCCCAACCTTTTTGGCAGCAGGAACCATTTTCATAGAAGACAATTTTTCCACAGACTGGAGAGGGAGGGATGATATTGGGATGATTCAAGGACATTACATTTATTGTGCACTTTATTTCTATTATTATTACATTGTAATATGTAATGAAATAGTTATACAACTCACCATAGGTTGGGGACCCTTGTCTTATGGGATATATGGTTTACAAATATTTTCTCCCATTCTGTAGGTTGTTTTTTCATTTTATTGACTGCTTCCTTGGTGCAGAAACTTTTTAGTTTGATGTCATTCCTGCTTGTTGAGTTTTGCTTTTGTTGCCTGAACTTTTGGTGTCAAATCCAAAATATCATTGCTGAGACCAATGTCAAGGAGTTTTCTTCTAGGAGTTTTATGGTTTAAGGTCCTACATTTAAGTCTTTAATCCATTTTGAATAGATTTTTGTGTACAGTGTAAGATAAGGGTCCAATTTCAATGTTTTTGTACATGAATATTTAGTTTTCCCAGCATTGTTTATTGAAGAGTCTGTCTGTTCCCGTTGTGTATTCTTGGCACTTCTGTTGAAAATTAGTTGACCACATATGCATGGATTGATTTCTGGGCTCTATGTTCTGGTCCATTGGTCTACATATCTGTTTTTATGCCAATACCATGCTGTTTTGATTACTAATACCTTTATAATATAGTTTGAGATCAGGAAGTGTGATGCTTCCAGCTTTGTTCTTCTTGTTCAAAATTGCTTTAGCTATTTGGGATCTTTTGTGGTTCCATATGAATTTTAGGATTTTTATCTATGTCTGTGAAAAATGCCAATGGAATTTTGATAGGGATTGCATTCAATCTGTAGATCACCTTGGATAGTAAGGACATTTTAACAATATGAATTATTCCAATCCATGAACACAGGATATTTTTCCATTTATTTGTGTCTTCGACAATTTCTTTCATCAATGTTTTATAGTTTTCAGTGTATAGAGAACCCAAGCTCTTTTCATTTTCCCATTCCCCCATCTCATGTGTGATGTATTCCACATGCTTCTTGCCTTGTGGTTGCAGAATGGCTGCTGCAGCTCCAGCTTGCACATCCTCACACCAGCTCCCAAACAAGAAGAAAGAATCAAAGCCTTCTTCCTCACAAGGATCTGATCTTTT
Organism: Cheirogaleus medius; assembly: GCA_008086735.1. Classification (NCBI taxonomy): domain Eukaryota; kingdom Metazoa; phylum Chordata; class Mammalia; order Primates; family Cheirogaleidae; genus Cheirogaleus; species Cheirogaleus medius. The sequence goes on from VBSM01001118.1 coordinate 2,062,594, forward strand.
ATTCAGTAGGCATTATCTTTCTAAGCTCTCCAGACAACATCTCCTTGGCAGAGCTGGGTCACATGGTCACATGGCTGTCAAGGAGTCTGGGACAATAGGCAGCTGGCCAAGGAGGTTAGGAGTGCTATGAGAGCCTAGATGAGTCAAGGTTCATCCTTTGGGAAGGGCATGTTGTTTCTATAAACATAATCTTGGTTCTCTTAGCCAGGAAGAAGCAGGGAGGGGCTGTTGGCTAGGTAACTAATTGTATGCCAGATCAGGCTGGGTCACTTTGATTTGGTTCTGAGGTTTGGGGGAATAAGCTTCTTGGGACTCCAAATGAGACTGGCTAAATGTTGGTGAGTGGCTGGCAGGAGATTTGAAGGATGTGCTCTCACAAAAACGTGGGGTTCTTTTATTTGGAGACAGTACTGCACATGTGTGAGGTTCAGTTTTGACATCATAAAGCCCACTGTGGAATTTGCTCCTAGGGAGAAGCTACTGAGCTCTAGCCCCCTTAATGAACATGATATTCCACAGCCCCAGGAGGAGAAGGCTGTGGTTTTTGTGCTAGATGAGAAAGGCTTCAGTACAAAATCACAAGGTCATCCTTGTTTTTACCTTGACTCATTAATACCTTGCTCCATTAACAAGGAGCTAAAATGAAGACAATCAGTCATGCACCTGAGTGTTTTCCACTCCAGTCTCCTCTTGCAAAGCAGACTGCAAACTTCTTAGCTCACGGTAACTTTCTTTTCTACATGTAGCAAAGACTCTTGTGGACCCCTTTAACTTTCTATCATTTGTCATCTTCACTTACTCAATAATGCAGTCTGTCAATTACTGCTGGTCTCATGAAACACAAAACAAGATCACAAAAACACAAAACAAGATCACACAAAATCAGATCAAATCATCCATAATTACTCAGGTATTCTGTGAAGAAAATCAAGAAAACATTATCATAATTCTTCCCTTCCCCTCAATATCCTTTTTCCAGTTTTGAGCTTCACTGAGTTCCCTAAAAAATACTTCCCTAAGTTGAACACACCATGTCACTCTGCTGCGACAAAGGATTCACTGGCTCCTTGCCCCTGGCTGGCCTAGGCAGAAAAAATGCCACCCAGCAAGCATTCTTCAATCACAGCCTAATGTCATTTTCCCTCCAGAATGCTTTTTTTTTCCTTGATTACATTTACATTTCACAGAATTCCCTCCGGAATTCTGCAGAGCTTCTGAGGAACTCAAATAGCTATGATTTTGGTAACCGCTGACAATGAGCTGGAGCTGCAGTGGCTGCCCCGGCACCTCTAATCCTCCCCTCTCCCCTCAATCAAGCAAAACTTGTGTAAATGCCATCTTTCAAACACTTTCCAAAGCCATCTTTTGCTTTATAGGATATTAACTAAAATTTGTGAGGAACCCAGATGTAATTAACTTTGCTACTGAATCTACATGGCAGCGGGCAAATGGCTATGCTTTTGTCTTCTTTCTTCAATACATTTCATACTACATGTGGTAAGACTGTAAAGATGGTCCCGCTTTTTTACCTGCATTGTATCAACGCTCCCTTTGTCATGCAACTTTCATTGTCCTTTTGCCCTGTGCTGGGCTCTGCCATGTGGCTTGCTTTGTCCAAGTAGACTGTGAGCGAATATGAAAGCTCTCATGGGATTGAGCGTGCTCTCTCTCTTGCCCCCTTCCCATCACCATGACAGCATGCCCAGGCTGGCCTGTAGAGAATGGTAGTTGCTCCAGTCACCCCAGTCAAGACCAGCCACAGCCAGCTGCTCCTCTGCCCCACATGTGTGAGTGAGCTCAGCCAAGACCAGAAGAACCACCCAGCTGTGCCCAGTCTAAATTGCTTACAGATTCATGAGCTAAATAAAGGGCTTTTGTTTTTGTGGGGTTTTTTTTTTTCGGTTTGTTTGTTTTTGAGACAGAGTCTTGTTCTGTCACCTAGGCTAGAGTGCAGTGGCATCATCATAGCTCACTGCAACCTCAGACTCTTGGGCTCAAGCAATTCTCCTGCCTCAGTCTCCTGAGTAACTGGGACTACAGGCACGCGCCACCACGCCTAGCTAATTTTTCTATTTTTAGTAGAGATAGGGTCTCACTCTTGCTCAGGCTGGTCTTGAACTACTGACCTCAAGCAATCCTCTTACCTCGGCCTCCCAAAGTGCTAGGATTACAGGCATGAGCCACCACGCCCAGAGGTTTATTTGTTTTTAAATTCATTCTTCAGTCACTTATTAGCACCTTCGTGGTGTTTCAGGAACTATCCTAAATGTTGAGGTTATCAGATAAATGAGACATAGTCACAGCACTCAAGAAACTCAAGGTGCACAGACAGACATTTAAATCAAATAAGTGAGAATAATGAAACATTACAAAGAAGTGTTTTGAAAGCTGCAAACTCCTTTATAAATATTAAGTAGCTAATGATTCTTCACACTGGCAGGCACAACCCTCCTCCTCCTCCACCTGTTAAAGAAAGGTCTGGTTTTTAAGCCCACTAAGTTTTGGGGGTAGTTTGTTATGTGGGATTATTGTGGCAATAGATCACTAATACATTATGGACAAATGTCCATTGCAACACATAAAATAATACAAAGATGAATATTTTTTAAAAAGCTGAACCTCCTCATGCCTGTAATCCTAGCACTCTGGGAGGCCGAGGTGGGTGGATCGTTTGAG
>VBSM01001118.1:2065369-2075600 GCA_008086735.1 Cheirogaleus medius
AAAGCTGAACCTGTCTCCAGCCTTCATCTTACCCCTTTCCCTTCCTTGCTCCACTCTCACTTCAGGTCCCTGTGCTGATACCCAGGTATGGAAATCCTTGCTCAGAATTATGTAAGCCTGCACTCTGGTATGCAGGCTAACTTTCTGTGGGTTTGTGTTTAATAAAGTCAACTCTGCAATTTATTTTTATCACTTAGCAATATATAATGGACATCCTTTCCAGTCAGTAGATAAAAATTTGTTTTTTTGAATTTCTCAATTCATATGTATACACATATGAACACATATAACATCATATAAATTGGTTATCATAAAGTTCATGCTTTTTGTGGAGTCTGTTTTTCTTTTTTGCCTGCTTCCTCCATGTTGCCTCACTGTGGTACTCTCTCAGGATACACATGGACACGCACACAATGTTAACCTGTGTATATTATCTTTCTTTACTTTTCTTTGTGCTTATATACAAGTAAACATTTCATTGTTTTATTTAAAAATATATATTCACACTTATCTGCTTTTTGCTTTTCCCACTTGGCAGTATCTTGTAGAAATCCCCCTCTCCCAAATCAGGTAGTAAAACCCTGATTCATTTTTTTTATTAGTGGCCGTATAATATATTCCATGGTATAGATGTGCAATAATTTAGTCAACAATCTCCCTGTTGACATACAGTTTATTGTTAGATTTTTTTTTGACCACTGTGAAAAATGTTATAATAAACACCTCTGTACACATTTTGTTATATACTGGTAATTACATTTGCATGGGACAGATTCCTAGTTGCGGCATTACTGGGCTAAAGAGTATGCATTTTTAAATGTTAATAAAACAAAATTGCTTTCCAAAGGGCTTTAACAATTCACACTCCACAGCAAAGTAGGAAAGTTCCCCTTTGAGGGGAGAAAGTGATAAAAGTGACTGTGGACCAGACAAGTCCAAATACTTGCTTTAATTATACCTTCTTTCCCAGGGAGCACTGGAGGGGAAATCAGAAAAATAGAGGATAATGGTAAAACCAAAAATAGTAGCAGATATCCTTACACCAAAAAAAAAAAAATACTTACTTATCCTAGGAACTACTCCCATCACAATATTTCTATGAATTGTTTCAGCAACAGTCAATTCCCTGAGAATGCTATTTTCTTCCCCATGCCATAAACCCCCAAACTAAACCAATCACATAACCTTGAGGTTGAACCTTGGGCTTCCTCAAGTGCCTTTCCCTGCCCACGCCCGGGACTTACAAGCTGGTGGAGACAGTGGATGGAAACACGGCAGGCTTAAATTTGACCGCGTTCATGACCAACTAGATAAAAGTCATTATCAAAGGAAGAATTTTAGGGTCATTTTCTTTTTAAAAACGAGTATATCAATATATAGGTTAGTGCCAAAAACATTATGAGAAACTCTTAGATGGTGGCACCGGAATTTCCTGGATTCGCCCCCTCCAGTGTAGTGGCTTCCCGTCCTCATTCCCAGGGAAGTCAATCTCCTCTCACAGATCACAAGTCCTTGCATGATAACAAGGGCCAAACGGTTGGTCAGTGCCTCCCTGGAACACTAGTGGCACAATGCGCCTTGGCACCAGGCAGGGCCAGGTTAGGTGAGGAGTCGGGGAAGTGCCACTCACCAGCACCTCTCCTTGAAGAACCCAGGTCTTTATAGAAGCCTCCAAGTCAGAGCTGTCCCACTGCATGATGCTACTATATGATGCTCTGTGTAAATCTCTTGGGATGCCAGAAGGGTCTTATTTCCTTCTAAACAAAATTGTTTCTTCCAAAAGGATAGAAAGTGGAGGGAAAGTAAACTAAGGTCTCTATATCACTGATGCCACTTTATTGGTCAGGCACTCCTCAGGTAACAGGCATTTACAGAGATCTTAGGGTAAAGCTTGGTGCTGGGAACTAAGATGCAAAGTAGTCTAAGGTAATCCCTGCTCTCAAGTTTTCAATCTCATCAGAATGGAGGATCCGAGGCAGTAAGATGTGAATGATGACTTAAGGTGACATGTGCTGAATGCCTGCTGAGTGGTACCAAGAAAAGGTGTGACAAGATTAAGGCAGGAGGAAGTCACTGTGGGCTGCATAATAGAAAAGACTGTGGCTCTTCCCAGGGATGCAGTGACTTGGCCTCACCTCGGTCCATTTATCCAGTTAGTGGCAGAGGCAATGAGAGAGCATTAGCCTCTGGCCTTGAGCCCAGTGGCATCTATAAGTGGCTCTATCTGCAGTGGCCCTGAGGACCACCTGGAGAGCTTGTTTAAAATGCAGATGCTTGGACCACCTGAGGGATTCTGATCAAGAAGGCCAGGAACATGAGTTTCCACCTGAGAAACACTGGCCTAACTGTCCCACCCCATATCATCTTTACTTTCATGTTCCTCCTCAAGAACCACAATCAGGTTCTCTTTGATTTTACAAACACCTCCAGGACTCCGTATATTTCAGTCTCCTCTCCTTCTGCTGTCCCTCTTATGGACCCATTGCCATTCCCAGCTTGTCTCCTCTCAGAAAATCCTTCATCTCCAGAAGTTCCTGGCCCTGAGTCCAGCCTTCATGGACCTTTCTTATCTACCCTAAATCCAAAAACTGCAGAGATAGTCTCCAGGCCTTGCATTCAAGCTCAGGAAACATAATGAAACCTCTCCAAGACCCAAACTGGTCAAAACATTCACTTAGGCTCTCTTAATAAGCAATGCAGACTACATGGGAGGTAGGTGCACAGATGGTCCCAGACTGGGCAACTGTGAAACAGGGCAAATCCCTCCATCAGAGCCCAGTTTTGTCACGTACAAATGAAGACAACATGACTGAGGCGCCGGAGGCACTGTTACAGTATTTCACTTGATCTGGAACGCAACAAAGTAGCATGGCATGTGATGTTCTTGTCGCTCAGAAGCCATTGGTGTAAGGTAGACAGTCAGTTTAACAGCAGCTTGTTAATGAGAAAAACTCAGACACTGTCTGTCTTAGTCCATTTGTGTTGCTATAAAGGAATATCTGAGGCTGAGTAGTTTGTAAACAAAAGTTTATCTGGCACACGGTCCTGCGGGCTGTACAAGAAGCCTGGCACCAGCATCTGCTCCTGGTGAGGGCCTCAGGCTGCTCCACTCGTGGGGGAAGAGGTGGGGAGCTGGTGTGCGCAGAGATCCCGTGGCGAAAGAGGAAGCAGGAGAGTGAAGGGAGGTGCCAGTTTCTTTTTAACCACTAGCTCTCATGGGAATTAACAGAGTAAGACCTCACTTACTCCCCCAGGGAGGGCATTAATGTACTTATGGGGGCCCACCCCTATGACCCAGACACCTCCCACTAGGCCCCACCTCCAACACTGGGGATTAAATTTCAAAATGAAGTTTGGAAGGGTCAAACAAACCACATCCAACTATAGTACTCTCGTATTAAATTTGTGCATCAAGTGTAAGACCCTGATGGTTTCAATAATGGGGAAATATGGAAAAATATGGGTCTTGGCACTGAATAAGGTGATTATGGTGCTATTGTTAACACTGAACATTTAAAACGTGAGAAGATAAAAATAAATATAAACTGAACATCAAGGAGTATAGAGGTGCCTTACCAATTCTCCATTCTGGTAACTGACCAAAATTACCAAAAAATCAGCAAAGGGATGGAAGAGAGGGAGTTCAGATGTGAAGGAAGAGAATGGGGCAATCAAGACCACATCCATCAAGAGAGAACCAACCCAAGGAGTCACAAAAAGCCATCCCATTAAGACCTCTGAATTTGGAAGGTGGAGGGAAGTCTCCTGAGAGGGCCAGGGTAGGACACTGGCTGGCACACTGGGGCCATTTTCATCTTTTTCGTGACCAGCAGTGTGCCGAGGCTGCCAGGGTGGGCTGAGCAGAAGCACCGGTCGTGGCCTCCACTGCTCTGCAACCTGTTTCTCTGACCCAGTTTCTAAGTGGTCCATCCTAGGACAGACCAGGACTAGCACCACCCTTGAGGGGCTTGCTCCAAAGTGGCTGCTCACGTGGAAGTAGGGAGCTGTCTGGAACCGAAAGGTGACCTCTGTCCCACTTCCAACAGGAGAGAATGTTCTCCCAGATCAATGGACAGCAACCCTCGGAGAGAAGCTGCTCATAGCCTCACTGTGAGGGGTGGGGACAAAGGAGACTGGCTCCCAGGGCGGTGATTTTCACAAAGCAAACAAAAGTTACAGAGACTAAGATGACCCACCTCACCAGTAAGCAAAGACATACAAATTCAAATGAATTTTCTACTAATGGGCTGGGAAATATTTATAATATTTAGTGTTGGTGAAAGTGTGAGAAATTGGCCATTCATGTACACTGTTGGTAGGAGTGTAGATTGTTGCAATTTTGCTGAAGGGCAATTTGAAAATATTTATCAATATTATTTTAAAATGCACACTCTGAGCCAGCAAGTCCACTTTTAGGAGATATATTTTAAGGAAAAATACATACAGACACATACACATATATAGTAATAGAAGTTTGTCTGATCATTGCTATAATAGCACCACCCCTAGCACATATTAGGGTTCCACAAATATTTGATTCAGGAATCAATGAAATAATAAATTGTAATCCATCTAAATGTCTAGCAATAGGAGAAAGGTAAAATAAATTAAGGAACTTCTGTATTACAGAATTATGATACAATTGTTGAGAAGGATGAAGCTGAACGGTTACCTAGAGCTGGAAGTTGGGAGAGACTGACTGCAAAGGGACCAGAGGGAACTTTTAGGAATAATAGAAATATTCTATATTTTGATTGTGGTGATGATTCCAAATGTACATTTAAAGTGGATATACTTTAGTGTTTGTGAATTATTCAAACAGTATGGCTGATTTTTAAAAAGTGGATGAGTGTGTACTATTCTCTTCAATATGAAAAGTTATCTATAATGTAATAGTAAATAAAAAAGCAGGTTACAGCATGGTATATATATGATGGTCCCCATAAACAGAAGCTGTGTGTGACAGGATATGGAGTGGGACTATTCCAGTTGTCCTGGAGTTTTGCAGATGCCCCAAAGATAAGGACGCAGGTGATAAGTGCTCACACTTTCTAAAGAGAGGTGCCAGACCACTGATTTGGATCCTACTAACCATGGTCCAGTTGGTCTAGTAACCACCACTCCCAACGGCCTGCCGGACAGAGGCTAGAGGTCCACTAAAGAGGAGAGGGAGGGAGGAGAGTGTCTCTGAAGGGGATTCATAGGAGTAGAGAACACTGGGCACTTCTTCCTGAAGTCTCCCTGCCAAACTCCCAGGGAGAGGGCAGGTGTGGGAGGCAGGGCGAGGAGAGAGGGCTGCAGTGGGAGCAGCCTGCCCGTACCTGGGAAGCTAAGCTAGGATGAGGCACTGATCAAAGTTCTTAGGAAAAATGAAACTCACTAATTTAAGCAGAATATGAATTTTCAAAGGACACTGAATCCCAGGTGGGCCAGAAAGCCAGGCATGGAAACTATATGGTCAGGAACACCAAGCATCCCCCAAGTGCTGCTCCAATAAAAACACCATGGTTGTCACTGCACCACACCAACCTCTCCTCCCCTCCCCTCCAAATCCGAGGGCACAGAGCTCTGTCTGATTGGCAGGGTCTAGGTCACACAGCGGCATCATGGCTGCAAAGTGGGCGGTAAACTGAATGTGGCAATTTCCCCAAATATAGAAGGGCCATTCAAAGCATGCAGGATGGCCACAAATAAGTAAGGTGCCCTCTGTAGTGAAGGCTTTCCTGTGGGCCAGGTAAGTAGCTGGGCATCTTGACAGGACTCTACCCAAGCAAGTGGCCTTGGTCAGGGGAATCCCATGGGCACGGTGCCAAAAGCAGGAACCGAGGGCAGCTCTAAGAAGTTAGACATAGTGTCCAGTGGAATGGGGCATGCAGTCTCCATCCCAGGGGTGTTGGGAGCGGGTAGGACATGGGCATGTTTGTAAGGAGCTTACAAAAGCACTTTGCAAGGGCCAGGCTGAGCAGAGAGAGTGGCGCAGGAGCAGGAGGGCTGTCTGCAGGGTGTGCTGTGTTGACAGGATGAGAGATTGAAGCATTGATTTAGATAGCACATGTTAACATCTGAAAATTAATGTAAGTCCCGAAAGTGGCTGGAAACGCTAAGACATCTTTCCACATTCATGTTGGGTGATAGGAAGGAAAACAAGACAGGACATATCAGAAGGAAGCAGTAACTTGATGGTCCTGCATTAACCTCTGTTCATCTAAAGGTCTGGGATGGCCAGATCCTAGATGGTAACAGCAGCTGGACGTAGGAGAGTGACACTCTTGAGGGCAGCTCTCATTTCTCAGTGGTGTTTGTTCATGAGCATCTTTTATTAAAACAAAACAAACAAAAAAAGATAAGGGATAGCTCCATTAAAATAATCTAAATATTTAGATATGTTGCACCTTGAAAACATTATGCTAATCAAAAGAAGCCAGACACAAAATGCTGTATAGTGCATAATTCCATTTATAAGAAATATCCAGGCCAGGTGTGGTGGCTCATGCCTGCAATCCCAGCACTTTGGGAGGCCGAGGCACGTGGATCACTTGAAGCCAGGAGTTCAAGATCTGCATGAGCAACAGAGTGAGACTCCATCTCTACAAAAAATAGAAAAATTAGCCGGGCATGGTGGTGCACACCTGTACTCCCAGCTACTCGGGAGGCTGAAGCAGGAGGATTGCTTGAGCCCAGGAGTTTCAGGTTGCAGTGAGCTATGATGATGTCATTGTACTATATATAGCCCAGGTGACAGAGTGAGACCTTGTCTCAAAAAAAGAGGCATATCCAGAATAGATAATCTACAGAGACAGAAAACAGATTAGTGGTGACTGCCAGGGACTGGCAGGAGAGAGTGACTATTTTAATGAGTTCAGGGTTTTCGTTAGCGGTAATGAAAATGTTCTGAAACTGTATGGTAGTAATGATTGCACAACACTGTGAATGTGCTAAATGTCAATAATGGTAAATTTCATGTTATGTGCATTTTATCACAATTTACAAAACTGAAAAACAAAAACCAACAACAAAAAATCTAGATATATTAATTGATGGGAAAATTCCACTATAAACTACTTTGAAAAAGGTTTTAAAACTGTCCACTTTTGTAAAAAAACAAAAACAGCAGCACTGCAGTATGACTTATACACATTAATAAAAAGATGTGAAAATACAGATCCCATAATGTTAACAGTAGTTATTTCTTGGTGGTGGGATTACAGGTAATTGTTTACCTTAGATCTTTCTATATTGTTAATTTTCCTTTATAATGAACTATTTTAAATTTAAAAATGTAGATAAGGTAAAAATTGGTAAGTACATAAGAGAGGCAGGAGTTCAGAGGCAGAAGAGACAGCTTCCATCTGTTTGGGTTCCTGCTACTTCCTGGAAGTAGGCTCCTACCGGGTGTCCGCACCTCCAGGCTTCATGCTCAGACACGCCCTATACGCTGCCCCATAACTCTTCCGAAGCACGGCTGTGATTCGCTCACTCCCTGACACAAACAACAGTGGTTCCCACGGCTTACTAAACACAGTCTCAATTCCTTGGCCAGAGATTCGGAGCCTTCCGCCATTTGGTCCCAAGCTTTTAAGCTATTCCTCATCCTTCTAATGCACTGTGCTCCAGCCACCTCATCTGTTCCCAGTGCACGCACACACACCTCTCTGCCTCCTGCGTGGCAGAGAATTCTCTCTGCGTGGAACATGGATTTTTTGAGCAAGGGGCCAGGCCCAGCACCAAGTTGGAACATGGATTCCCATAACCCACAGCCCCACCCATACCTTATGTTATGGTGGTTTATGCCCATGTACCGTCTACTCTAGACTCTAAGCGCCTTAAGGTCAGGGTTCACAATCAGCAAATTTAAAAAGAAATCTCTCAGGCACATTTCTATCTGCCAGATTTAGTTCAATGGCTTTCTAAAGGCAGGAAAATAATGCAAGGTCCTTGGCTGGCACGCTGAGTGTGCTTCCTGCATTCAAAAAGTGTTCCTCAATTACCCACCAAAATCGAAGGGCAGTTCTCAACAAGCCAATGCTGTGTTGAGGACAGCTGGGTAGAGGTGCCATCAGCAGCAAACGTGCAAGATCCTCTTTGTGCCTAAGGAGAAACATAGCTGAGCAATTATCTAGCAACTGATCTTCCCTTGGAAGTCAGGAGCACATTTAAAAAAATTAATAGACTTTATTTTTTATGGCAGTTTTAGATTTACAAAAAAATTGAGCAGAAAGCACAGAGCATTCCATAATACCCCCTTCTCTGCCTCCCAGTTTCCCCTATTATTAACATGTTGCATTAGTGTAGTATGCTTGTTAAAAGTGATGAACCAATATTGATTATTAACTTAAGTCCATAGTTTACATTAGGGTTCACTCCTTGTTCAGTTCTATAAGTTTTGACAGATTTGTGTCATGTGTCCACCATTATAGTATCATACAGAATAGTAAAACTATCAGCCCTAAAAATCCCCTCTTCCACCTATTCATCTCTCCCTCACTTCTCCTAAATGCCTGGCAAGCATTGATCTTTTTTCTGTCTTTATATCTTTGCTTTTTCCAGAATGTCATATAGGTAGAATCATACACTGTGTAGCTTTTCAGATTGACTTATTTCACTTAATTATATTCCTTCATGTCTCTTCATAGCTTGATAGATCATGTCCTTTTATTGCTGATCAATATTGTATGCACGTACTACAGTTTGTTTATCCATTCATCTACTAAAGGACATCTTGGTAACTTGTCAATTATGAGAGTAAATCTACTATAAATATCCATGTGCAGGCTTTCATGCAGACGTAGTTTTCAACTCATTTGGGTAAATTCAAAGGAGTGCGATTGCTAGATTGTATGGCGAGATTATGTTTAACTTTGTAAGAATCCACCGAACTGCCTTCCAAAGTGCTGTGCTGTTTTGCATTCCCACCAGCAGTGAAAGGGAGTTCCTGCTGCTCCGCATCTAGCCAGCATCCGGCGGTGCCAGTGCTCTAGGGTTAACCATTCTCACAGGCATGTAGGTATCCAATTGTTTTCACTTGCATTTCCCTGATGATAGATGACGTTGGGCATCTTTTCATATGCTTACTTCTCATTTGCATATTTTCTCTGGTGAATTGTCTATTCAGATCTTTTGTCCACTTTTTTAATTTGGCTGTTGGTTTTCTTATTGTTGAGTTTTAAGGATTCTTTGTATACTTTGAACATAAGTCCGTTTGCGCAGGTTTCACTTGGGGACGTGGACCCCTCTCACATGTAGCCAGGCTCAGCTCTGGCTAAGCTCAGGCTGGCTCTGCCACCATTAGGTTGCCGGGTAGCCAGAGTAAGGAGAGAAACGGGGAATTAACAAGAAAGATTTACAGCAAGTTCTGAGGGTGCCTGCTAAACTCTGTTCCCCTAAATACAGAGAAAGCTTCAGGGGTCAAACTCCCGTGGTTTCTTGGGGCCGACTGGCCGATGACAGAAGGACATGGGACAGGAGCAGTGCAGTGGGAACCAGCAGTGTGGTTTCCACCACAGACGTCCTTCTTTGGAATGACCTAGACAAGTCTCCTTCCCTTTCTGGATTTTAATTCCACATCTATAAAGTGAGACCAGAGTCATTCATTCAAATACTGCATTTGAGCCCATGAGACATGCCTGGCAGGTGACTGGGTGATGGGAACACAAGTGATATTTATGGAGCTGACAGTTTGGATAATTTTCTAAAGAACCTTCCAGCTCTAACATTCTATTTTAAGGACAGGCTTTGGGCTCAAAAATGGGTTCAAATGTGAGCTTTGTAATTTACCAGTTGGGTGCAAACAACCTCTTAACTCTCAGTTTTCTCATCTAGAAAGTGGGGATAACAGTTTCTCTTTCATAAGGGTGCTGTGAGGATTAGAAAGGAAGCATAAAGCACCTCACAAGAAGTAAGTACTCAATTCAGTCACTTATTAGACATTTACCATGTGCCAAGTGAGCTGCATACTCTAGTATAAGGGGCACTAGCCACATGTGGCTACTGAGTACTTGAAATGTAGGTGGCTCATTTGAAATGTGCTGTTAAGTATAAAATACACACTGGACATTTAAGACCTAGTACTAACAAAAGAATGCAAAACATCTCATTAATATTTTTTGTATTGATTACATGTTGAAATGACAATATTCTGGATATATTGGTTAAATAGTAATGAAAGATATTAAAATTAATTTCAATTTAAGATATTAAAATTAATTGTTTCTCTTTACTTTTTTTTTTTTTT